>CM069857.1:11967970-12002970 GCA_036172795.1 Pelodytes ibericus
AGCGTGCATAGTCACATGTTCAAGGAGTCGGATAAAGAGTAACATACAGGTTTATATGCCGCGCCCAATGGAGATTTAACATTAAAGGGACCTACATATGGTCTGTACTGTGAATGTTGAGCATGAGAAAGAAAAAAAGACCTATACATTGTGTCCTTATAGTATCCCCTGTAAGCAAAAGATTAGTGGAGTGTAAGGTTCATACTCAAACTTCTCCGAAAGGAGAAAGTCACACAAACTACAGACAAGCAGAGTAACCTGCAGCCAGTTATTCTCTATATCTCCTAACCCCTTTTTAGCTTCACAGTGTTAAAAACACCCAATAACTCGCTGTCCTGTTTTTGCACTTAAAAGGACAGAATAGACATGAAGACAGTTGCAGGGGGGCACTACATTTTGAGGGTGCAGGCAAAAGGTTGAGGGGTGCTGGTGAAAGGTTGAGGGGTGGGATTTGGCACTGGGCAACATAACTTTGGTTATGTTCCTCTAACTCTGCTCCAACATTTAACCTGTGTTAAATAAATAGTTTGGCCTAATATATGCCATACATATTGACTTGTATTGACGAAGGATGTAAATATGGATCTGGCCTCCTAATTATTATAAAAGAAATGTGAAGACCCAGCAGGGTCCCCAGGGCAGTACCTTGTGTAAATGATATGTGCGCATATTGTGACATTACATCTAGACACAGAAGGAGATGAGGGCTGTAGGCCGCTAACGTGGTACTTCTCCATTCCGTGGTTTAACAGATCCTACTCTAGGTGGCTGGTGTGTATACAGCCTTTCTTGTTTCTGAATAGGTACAGAAGTGGAGATGACATTATGTCTATTACCACCGAGCTGACAGGCCGCGTAAAATCTGAACTCATCTACCGCTTGCTCTGTTATGGTCGGCGAGGGATAAACCGGAAATGTCTTGGCAAGCCAGATAACCGTGAGCAAGGAAGCGAGCCATGGACTGTTCTCTCTGAATGTGTCAGGCCTGTTTACATGGCAGCAGCCCCCCCCCCCCCCCCCCCGCACGCTCTCCTATCCCCCAACCAATCCTTCACTTCATCCACTGACAGCTCCACAGAGCAGGTCGGCTACTGATGTCGAATTTCTTTCTCTCCTATCGCCGCCGTTAATATTTCATCTGCCTTCCATGGAGAGAGACCACAGAGGACTCTCTTCTAACAGTGTTCACATGCTGGCCTAGGGATTTGTTCTTCCAGTATTAGACTGGGTTTTGCTCACATCTAATTAACTGAGTTTAATCAGCTTGGTATGACTGCATCCTCTCTGCATGTACACTGTGTTCTGGCTTATTCCCCTCCAAGACGCCCTTTTAGGGCCCTGCTTTGTTTTTTTTCGGGAAACCCCTCCCACCGCCGGCTGCCAGGGGTGGGATGCAGGCCCTCGCACACTGAATGCGTTCTGGTAATTCACCGTTACATACTCACTGGACTGACGGCACACGCAGGCACGCTCACTTTTTATACAGTTTTCTTATGGTAATTAATGACGGCTAATTAGCTCCTGTCTTGCTGGAGGATTAACCCCTCTCCAGTTAAACGTCTCGTCAGCGGGGGGAACATCCTGACAGCAGAGCTGGTTACAAGCGTGACGCGCATATTCACATATTCAACAAGTCGGTTACGAGTTGCAGGGGCCGGATAAAGAGTAACATACAGGTTTATATCTTACGCTGTCCTGACCTTTAACATAAAGGGACTCTGGCACCTAAATATGATCTGTACTGTGACTGAAGAGCACGAGAAAGACAAAAAAAATATGGTGTTATCAGGATTGCAAGTCAATGCTTATAATTAAAAAGCACTTTAATGGTGTTTGTGGAGTCCCCTGTGCAGGCTCAAGTTTCCGAGGTAATGCAGATCCCAGGAACATGGAGTCCTTCAGTCCTAGGAAATATGAACATATACAAGGTGGAATCGGTACTCAACAATACTGGAACACCAACAAATAAATAACTTTTATTCTGCACAAATATTCTTAAAATCAAGCTCATGCGTTATCAAAGGATGGGTCCCAGCACTCGCTTGTTTCTTTTCATTCCAATGAATAGAAGTTTGTTATTTTTAAAAACTCGTTTGTTGAATGCCGATCCCACCTGGTGTAGTCTCCTGTTTATGACATCACCTGTAGTTTTATATGCATATCATGCCGCAGGTGATGTCATCAACAGGAGACACGGTGGACACATTTAATTTAATATGTGTGTATTGCTTGCAGTTCTGCTATCACAATGTATAGATCATTTTCGAGGTTTGTTTTTTTACATGCACGGTAGAAATAGTATTTAGCTGGCAGAGTACCTTTAACTCCACATCATCTCAATGATAGTATAAGGTCACAGTAACATAAGTACTACTAATTACATCTATTAGCACAGGGCTTGATAGCATTTCTGCTGCCTTTAGGACCCAAACATAAGGAGCCAGCCTGGTTATTTTTAGGAGCCAAACAGACCAATTCAGTAGCCAGCTTGGTTATTTTTAGGAGCCAGACAGACCAATTGAGGAGCCAGTCTGATTATTTTTAGGAGCCAGACAGACCAATTGAGGAGCCAGCCTGGTTATTTTTAGGATCCGGAAATGAACTTGCAGAGTTCAATGTAAAACAATCCGATACGTTAAGAGCCAGAAACTGGGAATGTAGGAGTCACGGCTCCCCGGCTCATGCAAGTCCTGATTTAAAGAGTTACAGTAATTACAGGTAAATACACATATATCTGCCATTTATTTAACCGGGTAATTCATGACAATAAAGAGATTTCTATAGAGGTATAAGATTAAATACAAAGAGCCGTATAAATGACTATTTGAGGAAACAAGTTACTGGGATTCTCATTCGGCAGATTCATGAAGATCTTTGCATTGTAACAAAAAGAAAGTATCTACGATTGCAGAGGAAACCGTGGAAGATCAAATGGCCATGTCTGCTAAAGGAACTCTGCAGTAATGGATACAGGTCACTATTTCGGGTGTAAGCTAGGAGCTGAGTCCGGTTAAATCAATGACCCAGGCAAAGCAATTTATTTATTTAGGGGATCGGAAGGCAGCAGATTTGAATCCCTGGGAATAGAGCATAAAAACTAGTCTAGTAGTTACATTACACGGTCAGAAATTTTTAATTATCTTCTGAACTCTGCAGGTTTTCTGTCTTTTGTGCGTACAAAATGATGTTTCCCAGTACACATCTAGACCTTGTTGCACAGGGCCATACATGGGAATGTGCCTAGCGTGCGGCCATGCCCAGGGAAGAAGCCTAGCGCGAGGCCATTCCCGGGAAAGGTGCCTAGCGTGCGGCCATGCCCGGGAAAGGTGCCTTGTGCGTGGCCATGCCCGGGAAAGGTGCCTAGCGTGCGGCCATGCCTGGGAAAGGTGCCTTGTGCGTGGCCATGCCCTGGAAACGTGCCTAGCGCATGGCCATGCCCAGGAAACATGCCTAGCGCACGGCCATACCCGGGAACGTGCCATGCTTGGGAACTCGCCTAGCGCTGGTCATGCATGGGAACTTGCATACCACGTGGCCATACTTAGGAACTTGTCTACCACATGGTCATACCTGGGAACTTGCATGGCGCACGGCAATAATTGGGAAGTTGCCCAGAAGTCTTTGGGTCAAACTGCTCTTCTCTAGGCAAGTATGTGGCTTCAAGTTTTATGTACTCCCCATCAGACATATTCTTAGGTGGCCAACCTTTCTTTTGATCGAACCACCCACTTTGCACAGGGTCTGATCATTTTTTGGATGGGACACACAAAAGGAAGAGGGAGTTCAAGGCCATATTAAATCTCGGTAAATTGTATTATAACGGGAGCAGGGACTTTGGAAATTGCACTAAATTACATTCCACAGCACGTGCCAAGGCAGCCTGCTAAGTCACGATATCCTTTAATTAGTACAGCAGGGCTGTGGTTTCCATGAACCTACTTATAATATCTGTGGGAATACCAAGGAGAGCTCTGGATTATAATTTATGGCTGGCCGCACTGTGTTTTCAGGAATTCTGGGAGATCCGTGGAAGGGTATATCGTTTCTAGCCTGACACCTGCTCAAAGGATCCTTGTGCCAACTAGAGAACTATTCCTGCAATCACAGAAATCTCTTCTTCAAACCTCATTCATGAGTGTGAGTGTGCAATACACATTCTGCTTCACATCCTTTTATAGGACACACTGTTTTTTGCATCCACTCTCGCACCTCCAAAATAAATTATTACAAATAGAGGATAGAGAGAAAGCCACTGTAAATGTTATATTACATTATACATTCATAGTAGCAATATAACTGCAGAATAATTGAACCTATTAAAGGACAACAACAAAACTTTTAATTGAAAGATTCCATCCTACATAGGCATTTTAAACAGATGATTTAATGAGATAACGTCCCTTATTGTGCCCTCTTTGCCCTGTACAGCTCTATCAGGGGGCAGACATGTTTAGAATATTGGGGCAGATCTTTATGCATTTCACCTAAGATTCTAAACAACATGTCAGCCACCTGACAGAGCAAAGTGGGCACAATAAGGCACTTTATTTGTATTTTTACATGAAAGCATTTCTATTTAATAATTCAATGAAACATAAGGTAATGTTTGCCAACAAATAAACAGGTTAACAAGCCTACATCAATACAGCAAGTATTTTAATATGCTTGTCAGGACCAGTCACGGGTCAGCCCATCTTGTTACGGCTGTCATTGGGTTTGAAAGGGAACACTGCTAGCTATTTGCCCTAAACAGGCTTCCAGCTCAGTTTATTCTTGTTATCTAGCTGTAAACCTGAGTGTGATAGGTGAGCACAGAGCCCTCAGGCAAGGTGTGGATAGAAAGAAGATCTGACGTGCAAGGCCGAGAGGCAGGATACGCAAAGAGCTGATGTGGTCGTATCGATAGTGAAATAAATGGTTCGGATTTCCGCTGGCCTACTAGCTGGAATATTTAGACTATGACCGTATCATCAAAACAGATTATATAATAAAAAATATATAATCCAGCTCCCTATGTGCAGTACCATGCTCATCCCAAAGTGATATATATCTGATTACAATAAAATATAGCCATTCACTAGGAACCTCTAAGGCAGGAAAAGGAGACTCTGTTATCCAGAAACTCTAACACCTCAGAGAGGTGCATACAATGCACAGAGCACACGTCTGTAGGTTTTCCCCATTCAGATGTACAGATAGGACTGCCAGATCAGAAACTGTTTTGTTGGACACACACATAACAATGTGTCAAGAGGGAACAAGCTGGGACTTCTTGGGAACTCCCTCAATGAATTACCTTCTTGACTGCTTCTGGATGGGCTGATAGGGATGCACTTGACGGACTACATGTCTTTTCTGCAACCTAATTAATTAAGCCACTAGAATTTCAACAAATGAATGACAGTCTGCAGGGCAGCATGTGAAAGTTATAGGTGTCATTCAAAAATGGCTGCACATACAGCTGTATGCATGGCATCAGAAGTGGGAGGAGTTAAGGTCAGATCTTTTATGTTTAATAGCAAGATATCTGTAGCAATTCACAAAGGATGACTGAGTGGGATGTTTGCTTAGGGTGCAAGTAATTCAACAATTATTTTAGTTTATTATTTTTGCTTTATATAGGACCATTGATCATGGGGGGGGAAAAATCACCAATTCAGCAATGAAAACAATGAAATTGAAAGGGATTGTAAAATGGTACATTTTATACTTTATTTTGCCTCCCAAAAGGCCACACTTACCAATTTTAATTTACTACTAGTACTATTTAGCATAACTCGTTAACGCCTCCGTTTGGGTATTATACTAGAACATAGATCGATTTCTTAATTTATGCTTTTTTACTTATTGCCTACACTGGGAATGCATAATTAAAAGGGATACAATGTCTAAACAGGACCTCAAAATATAACACAAATACATATACCCTGCACGCACGCACTTCAGATAATACTGAATAACTTTTTATAACAATGTTAATAAACTGCCCCACAAACTCGATATTTTTAAAGACAAAAACAGACCTGGTCATGAATGGCCCCTCATTATTATGTATATAATCTGTATATTTAAGCATTGGCCACACCCACCCAAGAAACACATACATGCCAGTCTGTAAAAATCTGAACAATAACTTTAAACTCAAATCTTTGTCATAATTATCCCCTACCTGGGTCCATATACCAAGCAAAATCTGTACCATCTGCCTGTCTATTTAACTTAGTAATGAGTGATGGGGTAATTACAGTGATCGGATAATAAAAGGTAGAATTCTCTGTGACATGATAAAGGATTATCTCAAAGTAAAAGTCTAATTCAGATTTAACTGGCTTGATCTGCATATCGGCCAACATGCACACTAATCAAGCTCAATGAATAGAACAGAGGAGTGAGCGTGTCAAGAAATATATATTTTTTCGGGCACACTTTAAATAGTAACACTCTGCTGCAATGTTTACTTGTGAAATGATTATGAATGGAGTTGCTTAGCATTACTGTACCAATGGTAAGACCTCACTTTGAATATGCAGTACGATTCTGGGCACCAGTCCTTAAAAAGGATATTATGGAACTAGAAAAAATGCAAAGGAGGGCTACAAAATGAATAACGGGATTGGAGGGTCTTAGTTATGAAGAGAGACTTAAAAAGCTGCCTTTACATAAGTTAGAGAAAAGGCGTCTCAGAGGGGCTATGATAACATTATATAAATATGTGCAGGGCCAATATAAAGAGCTCTCCAGGGACCTGTTCATTAACAGAAAGGTACAAAGAACAAGAGGTCACCCCCTGAGACTGGAAGAGCAAAGGTTTCATAGAGAGCAAAGGAAGGGATTCATTACGGTAAGGACAATAAAGTTATGGAACTCCCTGCCAAGAGAGGTAGTGCTATCAATACAATAGATTTAATCATGTTCTGCAGAACATACAGGGCTATTAATACTAGAATAAGCATTAATAATAGAGCTTATTATTCCAAGGAGAAATCTGATTGCCCTTTGGAGTCAATAAGGAATTTTTCCCCCAGGAGGCAAAATTCGAAATAGCTTCCTTAGGGGTTTTTTGCCTTCTTCTGGATCAAAAGCTGGAATGATAGGTAGAAGGGTTTAACTTGATGGACTTGTGTCTTTTTTCAACCTAAATTACTATGTTACTATGACATCACTCCGCCGGTAAACCCCTCCTTTCCAGTAATGTTAATGCAAGGCTGTATCTCTAGAAAGTACATATTGATTTATAAAATAAACAAACAGAACAAAAAATCAGGTATATTATTTAACGTACAATTATTTCAGTGCGGATCTGAAGCAGTTTCTGTACCACAGGAACCCAAACCCTTTGCAGGCTACTGCTTAGATCTGTCTGCCTAAGGATGATGTGAGTCAGTTAACAATAATACAGGATATTTGTTCCTATGATAAATAATCTACCACTTTACAACAAGACAGGCCACACAGAGCATTCAATTAGGCAACTGAAGGGTTAAAGACCCCCCCCCCCCCCCCCACCCCTGTAATCTGCGAGTTTGACTATACAGCTCTGGGAATGATCTTACAGACTGTGTAAGCCAGGCTGTGTTTATCACATACAGCGGTTTAACATATAACCAAAGAACGCATTGTACTATACAGTTCATAAACTTACACGAGAGCAAGTTCCCTTCTGGAAACACAATGTCCTGACCCGGGGATGACCACAGTCCGGAAATAACATGGTTAATCGTTACAATATATTAATAGCACCAGCCCAATCCTTCCAGGGTCAGATGAGGTAGACAGCTTTTCATCTCTGCGGGGACCCGAGGGGTTAAAGCTTAACTCTTTCCTAACACAAGCTTTTCCCTTTATTCCTGGGATCTCCTGGTGATTATAGTATCCCTGCTCTGGGGATTTCACGTACATTGAGGCTGACGCAGTCTGGACTCCCCCGCAGGCCCTGCCGGCATTTAGATGTAAGCGCGCACCTCTGAACTGCAGGACCCATGGGCTGTACAGCTGCTAGAGGACTACAATTCCTACAATCCGTCAAGAGCACTACTCAAATAACACATTTTATAAATAGTGCACCGGTGCCAACAATCCCAAATTTGCTGTAACAGTGGGATCACGTAATGTTGACTCCGCCCTCCTTTTTGTCTCTCAAACAAGATGTCAGTAAGTCTGATACTGTAACTCCTTAACGGAGTGGATTATTCCTTTAAAAAGCATATTAATTATTTATTAAAGCAACTCCGTCAAGCGAAGCATTGCTCATATTTGGAATGTAGAGAATAAAACCAAATCTGAAAAACGATCTATACATTGAGCAGAATACCTAGCAAAGGCCGAAAATAAGACAAGAATATGTGTTTTAAATGTGGCTTGAGATGCAAATTAACTACTTCTCTATGGGAAATGTCTCCTTTGTACATCAAGCTACAACGTGATGTCATAAGCAGGGGACACCACACAAACGTATGTCTCTTATTTTAGGGATTTTCATGCAATTCTGCAAAAATGTACATGACCAATTAAAAATATCTATTAGAAATGTCCTTTTTTTCCTTGAAAAACTACATCACATGCTCTGCGGAATGAATAGGAAATACTGTCAAGACTGACACAAAACCAATAATGATTTATATTCTAAAGATAGTCCTTTAATCAGATTTCAGCTGTATATATAAATGTATGTATACAACTATATACACACCATCAAAAAGACCTTTATAGCTAGAATAGTCATTTACAAAATTAACAATGTCTACACTGTATTTCTGATCCATTTGATGTAATTGTAATGGACAATATTAGCTTTATCGATACAGTGTATCTATACACACACACACACACACACACACACACACACACACACACACACACACACACACACACACTATACAGCTGCAGACTGCTGTGCTGATTTAATAACACTGTCCATCTTTAGAATATAAATCATTATTTGTAACCGTGTCACAGTCTTGACGGTATTTCCTATTCAGATATCTAAGTGACCAGAATCTTTTGAACGCTGGAGTATAGATCATTATTCATCATGTTTTATTCTCTATAATAACAATATGAACGATAAACTTTATTTTCTATGATCCTAAAAATGGTGCACATGTGTAATATATCCAAACACTGGTAGTAACAAATACTAACACATTCTGAACTAATAATATTATGTTAAAGGTGACTGCAACCTTCATATTGTAAATCCACAGAATAAGATCTATAGGTTAATTACAAATTCATGTCTTATAAGATAATTTTTTTTATGTGTCTGTGGTGACATCGCCTTGCAGCCTACTATGCAAATTACACATATCCCTTTGCCGTAGTAATTTGCATATGGAGGCTCAAGGTGATGTCAAACAGGAGGCACAACTAAGCTAGAAATACGTTTACTTGTAGAAAGGCTTCCTCTGATTATCACAGTCTATATACCACACGTTTCTTATTGCAATATCAGAAAATTCATGTAGCACCAGCATAAGCCCAAGCGCTGTACAACCAGCAGTATATGGCCAGGGATTGTGTGAATATTTATCCATATCAATGTGTAGTGATCCCCTGGAAGTCACAGTGTTAATGTTATCACAGACGTGTGATCCGTGTATGTAAAACTGAAAGCGATAGCACACATGTAAACAGCGCCAAACCACACGGGCTCAGGGAGGCATTTAACCCCTTCGCCACCGGTCGTCCTGTTATGTCCCACTTTATAAAGAAGATGTGTTTGCTGGAGGTCATGGAGAGACCAGGGTGATAAGGACCATCTCATGTCATACTAATGAACCAAAAACCAATGCAACAGAATGGGAGAACGTTTCCAATCTCAGCTGCTTTGGCCTCTGTATTTAAATTCCTTCTTTTATAAAGTCCACAGTTACAGGATCTGTGAGCAAACCGTCTCGTTTTCATCTAGAGAAGATTGCACTTTACATGAGACGGCAGGGAGAGGAATAATAATAGAGAAAAGATAAGCAAGGAGTGGAACTTCTCTGAAAGCCGCTATTGTCTGATATAGTCTGCAGTCCATGTATCCCCCGGTACAGTCCAGAGAGGACCAGCACACCATGTATCAGAGACCTAGCTGCTGTGGTCACAGACTTTGGACTCAGTTCTGCTATGAAACCAAGAAGGGTCTGTGTCTTCTGGGTAAATAAATGGTGATTGGAGTTTATCCTTCCTAATACCAGCAAAAACAAACATTGAATAAAATGCATCACTTAGCCCTGCCTGGCAATACTGCAGCCCTATAACGGATTACAACTCCCATCAGCTTTCTCAGGGTTGTGGGAGTTACATTTACACAATATCACATTATCTGCACTGTTACGCCAACCTTTCTATTACACATAAGGTTATCATTTACCTGTGAACTGAGACAAATAACTTTTTAACAGAGCAAAGTTTTTTGCAAGGAAAACTATATGTTTCATGTAAGTATTTTAAAGCATGATTTAAAATGAGCAGTCATTTTATCTCCCAATATAACCAGCACAAGTCTTGCAAAAAATACAACAAAAACAAAAAATAGGACCAGCTAAAATTAGGAACGAGAACATCGACTGCAGGCTGGGAAATAATCTGAGATTGAAAACGTGCCACACACAAGAGCAAATTCAGTTAGATGGTAATGTATTATTGAAAAGATACTGAAACCTGTTGGATAAAATATATATATATATATAACTTCAACACAGCATTTACGCTTTTGCTTAATTCAAAGTTTTGCCATTTATTTGGTATCTCCGAGGGGACAGATTGTAAGGCGGACACATGAGATTGTGCTCACTATAAAAGCTTTATAACCACAGAAAAGTGCAATACACACAGACCTGATAAAGACATTGAGTTCAGTGATCATGTGACCGTCCCACACCAGCATCTTCTAACTACAACCAAACAAGAGGGGTGATCGCTCCGGACACGGAGCCCTGAACAATGCAGGTCCCTCCCTCCCTTAAACTCCCTGGCGAAGCACCTAGAGGGGCAGACAGATGCCCACTGCTGTCTCTGGAAATCCAGTGCAAGTATCTGAAACATTCCAGGAATGACAGGAGTTGCTGATTTGGCAGTGCTGCCCGCTTCCTGCTGTTTCTCTGGATGGCACTGGTGTACAATGCTTAGTATTGTTGTGTGTGTGTGTGTGTGGGGGGGGGGGTATTTATTTCCTCTGTCCCCTTCTCTCTTTCCCAGTGCCCACAAGAGGGAGGTTGAGTCACGGAGAAGTAATGTGACACCGCCAAAAAAACGAAAGAACTGACTAAGTGAGCTGTGCCCGTCTCCCTGGGCATCCGAGATCCCATTAACTCAATGCTTCCCGTGTGTATTGGACGAGGCACAATTGTTGCTTCGCTCTCGCAGACAGTTTGTGAAAATAAAAACTGGCAGCTCCACTCACCTGATATCCTCGCTCCGAACTGTGCACTCACCACAATTCCCATAAACACAGCCACTCCCAGCTATAATACATTATGCATTAATTCCAACATTTTATTCTTCTGCCAGGCTGCCAGCAGGGGACATTATCAGCTGGCTGTTGGACAGTCTCCGTACACACAAGCTCTAGTTGGAAGAACTGTAGATTAATGAGGTTTCCAAGCTGCCACCAGCTGCCTGTATTTTGCAGTCGGGAAGTTATTCCGATGATCCCTCACTGTATCTTGGCGGCAGAGCAGGACAGGGGGATCTAGTCATGCCCACCGGGAATGTGTGCCGGCCCAGGCACGCACGGGAGACATCATGGGAAGGGTAACAGGTGATTGACACAACACACCTTTAATTGATATATATACTGGACAGTAATGTATGTCTCTATCTGTTCTGTGCACGAGGAGCACGGTAATGGACAACGGGGGTCAGGTATACAAACTTCCTCACTGCAAAGTGTCTCGAGTTTTATAAAAAGGGGCAAATCGCTGTTTGTTATGTTCAGGAGAGAGACAGTGTTTGGTGGAGCGCACATTTGCTGTGGCAGTGCGCAGAGCGTTGTCACAACCCAGAAGTGTGTTTGTGGCGCTATCTGCGTGTGCACCGTCTGTATATATATAACCCCCAATGTCAACATAATCATTGCTTATACTGTCAACGTAGAGAATAATTGGGATAACAGAATTGCGGCAAATACATAAAATACAAGTAAAATGTGCTTCACATGTGTCTGTGGAGTCTCCTGCTAATGACATCACACGTGGCCTAATATGCAAATTAACTGCTTTTCAAAAGGAAATGTGTACTTTGCATATTAAGCCAAAAGTGATGTCATAAGCAGGAGACAGACACGTGTAAAGCACATTTTACTTGTATTTTCTGCATTTGCTCCAATTCTCCGAACTCAATGTACAGATCATTTTCCACCATTGTTTATTCTCTACGTTCATAGTAAGCAGTGTTTATGTTGACATTGTGCCTTTAATGGCAGGTAAACATGTCACTCATCTGGTCAGCCCGTTTTTTGTACCGGCCATAACCCCCGACCCTTGACTTCGCTCAGTAAAGACGGGACTAGGCGAGTCAAGGAGCGGCCGCAGGTCACTGATCAGCGGGTAGAGAGATCGGTCGGGGAGCCAGAGATGCGGACCTCCGTCAGCACAGATCTCTGTTATTACGCTCACTCGTGCTGTGACTGTAACTCATGAAGCAAGACGCTAGAATATGACATCACAACCTCTTGTGCAAGAAGGTGATGTAAGATATATATATATATATATATATATATATAAAGAAGTCAGTGTCAATTAGAAGGAAATACACCATATTATAAAAACACTAATAAAACTGAACACATTTAACCACCCAAAAGTTATTTAGATTGTGTGTATTCATCTTGGAGGCTTATTAATAAGACAAACACGAGTTATTTTCTCTTAAAGTGATAATGTCCCCAGAGGCACGCTGACAGTAAATGTATTTTAATCCGCAGTAAAGTGGCATACGTGTGGTTGTATAAAAATGTACCTTAGATGTAGGCTGAATACTGTTTATTATAAACATCCAGGTTTAAATATGCCAGTGACATTTCTACAGACAGCCGGTTTAAAATACGCAGTGTGTATGTGTAACGCATGGCTGCCATCCTATATTTATAGACCACGGCACAGTCCTCATGGCAGTGTAAGAGACGCAGTAGGGATATATGGAATAAATGAGGCCATTTAATCTCTAGTGTCTGTACAGCTAAGCGTTATCTCCATTCTGTATAATAGTAGCACAGCTTCCCCCACGTGGCCGAGGTATTCACTCTACCTCCCCATTATCATTTACACATGATGACAGACTCAGATGAGTCTGACAGAAAAAATATACATATAACTGATCCTTCTGAAGTATAACCAAATATTGCGCATTTGTACAGGACATTTCCCAAGAGATTCCCAGAGATGACCAGCATGTGATTCTGCGCAAACAAAAACACTGTACAATGTACAGGATATCATCACACTACCATAACTCTCAGCCATAAAAACCCAAAGAGTATAGAATATTTGGTACAGTCCTAACCTCAACATCCGAAGAAAGGGATTTAGGAGTAATACTTTCAGAGGACTTAAAGGTAGGTAGACAATGTAATAGAGCTGCAGGAAATTCTAGCAGAATGCTTGGTTGTATAGGGAGAGGTATTAGCAGAAAGCTTGGTTGTATAGGGAGAGGTATTATCAGAATGTTTGGTTGCATAAGGAGAGGTATTAGCAGAATGCTTGGTTGTAGAGGGAGCGGTATTAGCAGAATGCTTGGTTGTATAGGGAGAGGTATTAGCAGAATGCTTGGTTGTATAGGGAGAGGTATTAGCAGAATGCTTGTTTGTATAGGGAGAGGTATTAGCAGAATGCCTGGTAGTAAAGGGAGAGGTATTGGCAGAATGCTTTGTTGTATAGGGTGAGGTATTAGCAGAATGCTTGTTTGTATAGGGTGAGGTATTAGCAGAATGCCTGGTAGTAAATGGAGAGGTATTAGCAGAATGCTTGTTTCTATAGAAAGAGGTATTAGCAGAATGTTTGGTTGTATAGGGAGAGGTATTAGCAGAATGCTTGTTTGTATAGGGAGAGGTATTAGCAGAATGCCTGGTAGTATAGGGAGAGGTATTAGCAGAATGCTTGGTTGTATAGGGAGAGGTATTAGCAGAATGCTTGTTTGTATAGGGAGAGGTATTAGCAGAATGCCTGGTAGTATAGGGAGAGGTCTTGGCAGAATGCTTGGTTGCATAGGGACAAGTACTAACAATAGAAAGAGGGAAGTGCTCATACCATTGTACAGAGCACTGGTGAGACCTCACAGAGTATTTTACAGAGCACTGGTGAGACCTCACGGAGTGTTGTACAGAGCACTGGTGAGACCACACTTGACATATTATACACAGTACTGGAGACAGTATCTCCAGAAGGATATTGATACTTTGGAGAGAGTTCAGAGAAGGGCTACTAAACTGGTTCATGGGTTGAAGGATAAAACTTACCAGGAAAGGTTAAAGCATCTTAACATGTATAGCTTGGAGGAAAGACGTAACAGGGGGGATTTGATAGAAACATTTAAATACATAAAGGGAATCAACGCAGTAAAGGAAGAGAGTATATTTAAAAGAAGAAAAACTACCACAACTAGAGGACAGTCTTAAATTAGAGGGGCAACGATTTAAAGGTAATATCAGGAAGTAGAGAGGGTAGAGGATGCATGGAATAGTCTTCCAGCAGAAGTGGGTTAACACAGTGAAGGAGTTTAAGCATGCATGGGATAAGCATAAGGCAGACTAGATGGCTGAATGGTTCTCATCTGCCGGTGACACACTCCATGTTTCTATCAGTTAGTATGATGTCAGACGTGCGTTTACTGTTTACATACTGCAAAAATTAACTGCTTATATCCAGATTTTACACTCTCAAGGCAGCTGTTACGTCACTGAAAGGTTGGTGGATACATAGAATAACTTTGCTGCAGAGCTGGTAAAGATTAACAGTGAATGAATTTAATCAGGCATAATATTATCCTGGGAAAAATAATAGACCAATTACCTAAAATAAATACTAACAAAATCATTTTACCAGGAAGAACACATTGAGAATTATATTCCAGTATTACCTGGGGATGTAACAATTACCCAACTTAATGGAACTCATGCTATCAACCTCATAAGGATGAAAGTGTCTGTAGACCTCAGCTTGAAAATAACTGGACAGACTAGATTGGCTTTAAGTTCTAGATTTGTTTTTTTTCTTCTGGACCTCATTCAAGATACTGTAACATTCAATATGTGAAATGTGTTTAACGTAATCATATTACATTTCATTTCAATTAAAATAAACCAAGAATGGAACTTTGCACCTCTTTCCTTAGTAGGAATACATTGTGAGGGGATTTGCTAGTATCAGTATAAGAGGGTATTACAGGGGACAGTGCAAAGAGAGCATATGTCATGAGTACAACAGAAGTGACTGCAGAATCTGTACCGCACTTGGATTTCATATCTGGTAATTATGGGCAGAGCACGAAGCCTCGGGGCAGGAATTATATCTCACTATATTTTATTTAAATGGTGAAGTTATTTAGATTTAAGAAAGTCTAGGTGAATGGACGGCAAGCACAGGAGACATCTTTTAGCCATGGCGTAGATTTAATTATGAGAATAGCCTCTCCCTGTAAGACTGAGAGCGGCCGGCAGCCATTGTTCCAGTCAAGGGACCAGAGACATGAGACATAGAAAGTTTTATTAAGCCTCTTTTTAATAAGGACATTCTTAAAAAGGAGAAAAAAACTCTTATGGTATCCTTCCTGGTAAAATCCTATATAAATAAAGTACATTTTAACCCATTCCCGGCTGCACAGAAACACCGCAAAATCTTCATTTGTGCTACGGATTCTCAGAACAAACGTCATTTCAGATCCAAGCACTGCGCAATGACATCATGCGTCACATAGAAAGCCGCCGATGACTATGAGCTTGATTCAAGAGAGAGAGAGAACTGCAGGGAATTCAGAAGGTGAGATATAAAACTCAAGGATAAAGTATCCGCGTTGGGGAAAACTCCCCCATTCATTTTACCTCTACTTGTTTGATGAATAAAGCCTTATATAATAATCACTTTATCAAACAAAGGCCATTTTACTTAAGAGCAGCCACCTTGACCCAGTGATGGCTAACCTTGGCACTGCATCATGGGATATGCAGTTTTACAAACATCTCCAGCTCCAAGCTTTGCCATCACTGCCCTAGTTACTGGTTTTATATCATAGCTTAACAAAACCTCAGGAGGTCTGGCTCCAAACTGATAGTGATTGTGTTATATAGAACTCTAAAAATATGGCCGCCCCTTGACTCGCCTAGTCCCGTCTTTACTGAGCATACTGCAAAGTCTGGCTCCAGAATTGGTCTGCCTGGCTCCTAAAAATATCCAGTCTGGCTCCAGAATTAGTCTGTCTGGCTCCTAAAAATATCCAGTCTGGCTCCAGAATTAGTCTGTCTGGCTCCTAAAATAACCAGGCTGGCTCCAGAATTAGTCTGTCTGGCTCCTAAAATAACCAGGCTGGCTCCAGAATTAGTCTGTCTGGCTCCTAAAATAACCAGGCTGGCTCCAGAATTAGTCTGTCTGGCTCCTAAAATAACCAGGCTGGCTCAAGAATTAGTCTGTCTGGCTCCTAAAACAACCAGGCTGGCTCCAGAATGAGTCTGTCTGGCTCCTAAAATAACCAGGCTGGTTTCAGAACGGGTCTGTTTGGCTTCTTAAGTCTATTTGTGAAGCTCTGGATTGTACTAAAGGCTTGTGAAATGCAAAACAGCGGCAGAAAGACGTAACCGAGAGGAAACGCTATATAATAAAATACACATTAAAAGAAGACGACAGGCTCTGGCGCATAAGAAAGAAGAGAAAAATGCCACTGGTAATGCGGATGTTCCTTCTCCATGCACAGAGCCAGTCAGAGTGACTGGTGGGATAAGTTAGAGATGGCAAGCCCACTCGTCACGGCCAGCAAACCTCACACGTCTCAGTGCTTTCTCTATGCAAGTTATAATGTATAGCATACCTATATATAAAAAGGAAAACACAGGTCCATACCTATGGTGCAATCAATTATTAATGACAAATTCCAGGAGCCAGGGCTCCTATCTTTTTGGCTCCTAAAAATAACCAGGCTCGCTCCTGAATTGGTCTGTTTGTCACGCCCTGGGTTGGGTTACAGTGCTATCTTTGAGATATGGTTGGTTGGTTTGTATACGAGCATACTAATGACCAATTAGAACCTCTCACGTCCTTTCCTACAGTCGAGTGAACCCCGTGTGCAGCTCTCACGGCAGTTTAGCGAAACGCGTCAGAACTCTGCACGCGAGCCACGAAACCTCCATGTTTATGTACCGTGGCCGTTTACACCTGTAATTCGGGTGAGTGGAAATCATTCAGATCCTTCCTCCATGTGAGGAACGAGACTGACGATATAAATAGCAGTGGGGGAGTGGGGTTTAAAGCACAATGCATACCTCATGTGTGCGCAGTGCCAGGTCACACATACAATATCTCCGGCACACCCACTGTCCTGGCCTGCTTACTGTATGCAGGAAGGGAGGGGGTCGGTCCCGCTCTGAACATCATGTCTCCTTTATAAATAGGTACATTATATTTATACACTGCTATCATGTGAACCTAAAGGAGGAATGCTCTACCACAAGCCAGCGGTTTCTTCATTTCCCAGAACTCTGCTGTGTACTCAGCATAGTTGCCAACAGACCTGAATTTGCTGGGACAGTCTTGGGGTTTTTTTTGGGGTGGGGGAGGGGAGGTTGTGTCAGCATTAATACTGCCTCTACACAGTTCTTAGTACTATGTCCCTGGCTCCCACGAAATAACCAGGCTTTGGCTCCCAATCTCTGCATATTATATAATGCAAACATTGTAAATTAATCCTGCAGAATACATTGGTAATAAGTAAGTCTTTTTATAACCTAAGAGAATAATATGTTTTAAATATGTGTGCAGTGTAGGTCATGGCAAGATGCAAGCCCCTCCTGGGATTACTCTGCACAGTTTATATATCACCCTTTTAACAAGTGACTGCAATGCGTTGCATGTTGTTGCATAGCATGTAGAATGCACTGCCGTGTGCATAATATGTGCATGCGTTGGATTGTATTTATTATGTACTTTACCCATATTAATAACCTTTGGTTGGCCTGTGTTGTGTCATTTGTACATAACAGGTGTACTTTCCATCCAGTAAATACATGTTGATTTCATTATAGTACCAAAGGTTATTCTTACAGGCGTTTGGCACACATTGAGTACATCCTCTCGGATTGCAAAGAGTGTGGTGTGTGACTAACATGACATATCAGGAGAACTGCCTTTTACCCACAGTCTGACCACTTTCTACTGAATAGCCTCCGTTTCCGGTACAGCCAATGGCTAACCAGCTCAACAGATTTGGGCAAAAATGAGGGTCTCTCACTGCAGTAGGAGGATAGATAAAGAAAGATAAACAAATGTAGAGACTAAACAAAAAATGCGTAAAAGAAGATAAATATATGTATTAAATGTGTCTGTAGTGTCCCCTGCTTATTGATTGATATGTAAATGTATATTATAATTATATATAACTAGTTCTTAGTGGGAAATGTGTAGTTTGCATATCAAGCCACACAGTGATGTCATAAGCAGAAGACACATTTCAAACACATATTTCTCTTATTGCTGTAATTCTGTAACACACTGTATGGATAATGTTTGACCATTTGCTTATTTTCTACATTCACAGTATGAGCAATGTTTGTGTTGATTGAGTCCCTTTAAAATGTGTATTTGCTTCTGTGTAAGTCTAGTTTAAGTGTGTTTGTGTTTGGATTAGGTTTTGTGGATGTCAGTCATCCAGTAATACACCTGGTCATATTCTCATAGCACAGTGCAGACAGGTTGTCCCATCTTGCACCTTTCTATTCCGATGTATAATTCTGCTGGATTAGTGTCCTGTCTGTGTTCCCACATACATTAACGAGGGGCCAAAATATCCCCAATCCAAGGCTTTTGAATTGTAATAAAATGTCATTTGTGAGAAGGAGAGATGTTTCTTTTTGCCATAAAGCTGTATAAATACTGTGTAGGTTATAGAGTACGATATTTAATAATCTGTTTTTTGCTTCCCTCAAATAGCTTTGTATGGTAAATTCAATAAATAAAGGTTCCCTAAACCATGAATAGCATTGCATGGTTTAAATTACTGCTAAGATTTGACCTGTCTTTTTTTCATCCATATTAAAATGTTGTACATTACCTAACATGAACCCACAAAATGTGTATATTAAATTAGGAAAAAAGTTTTACTAGTAAATATTAATTCACATGTAAACTGTTTTTTCATTTTTAATATAAATTACGATTGAAACAAAATGCATTTCTTGTTTTTATTTATTTAAATTATTTTTATTAAGATTTTTATATTTTGTTCAGAAATATTTGGCAACGTACTCCTAGATTTGCACAGTCAGTGGGCGCAATGCGTGCTAACCTCCTCCAATGCTTCTATGACAGAACGCTGAAAGGTCATGTGACCCTCAGGGTTCCGTCATTGAACGGAAGTGACGGGTAGGATCGGAGGAGGTCAAGGTGCATCTGTTCATTTAAAAAAAAATAAAAAGAACTCATCTTATATTCTAGCAAATACAGTAATTATAAAAATGTATGCATTCATTAACATTTTAATGTAAAATTGCATTATTGTCCAGCTCACAACATTTGACTGGAGACTGGGATGAGTCAAAGGAACATTTATAGTGTTTATAAAATGTAACAATAAAAGTATCCCAAATGAGACCAATACTTGCAAAGTGTGCATACACATCTATATCACACAGAAGCCTGTCCAGAGCATGCAGCCTGCGCAGAGCATGCATCTATATCAAACAGGAGCCTGTCCAGAGCATGCATCTATATCACACAGGAGTCTGTCCAGAACATGCATCTATATCACACAGGAGCCTGTCCAGAACATGCATCTATATCACACAGGAGCCTGTCCAGAGCATGCGTCTATATCACACAGGAGTCGGTCCAGAACATGCATCTATATCACACAGGAGCCTGTCCAGAGCATGCATCTATATCACACAGGAGTCTGTCCAGAGCATGCATCTATATCACACAGAAGCCTGTCCAGAGCATGCATCTATATCACACAGGAGCCTGTCCAGAGCATGCATCTATATCACACAGGAGCCTGTCCAGAGCATGCATCTATATCATACAGGAGCCTGTCCAGGGCATGCATTTATATCGCACAGGAGCCTGTCCAGAGCATGCATCTATATCACTCAGGAGTCTGTCCAGAGCATGCATCTATATCACACAGGAGTCTGTCCAGAGCATGCATCTATATCACACGGGAGCCTGTACAGAGAATGCATCACACGGGAGCCTGTCCAGAGCATGCATCTATATCCCACGGGAGCCTGTCCAGAGCATGCATCTATATCACACAGAAGCCTGCCCAGAGCATGCATCTATATCACACAGGAGACTGTATCTATATCACACAGAAGTCTGTCCAGAACATGCATCTATATGACACGGGAGCCTGTCCAGAGCATGCATCTATATCACACAGGAGTCTGTCCAGAGCATGCATCTATATCACACAGGAGTCTGTCCAGAGCATGCATCTATATCACACAGGAGCCTGTCCAGAGCATGCATCTATATCACACAGGAGTCTGTCCAGAGCATGCATCTATATCACACAGGAGTCTGTCCAGAGCATGCATCTATATCACACAGGAGCCTGTCCAGAGCATGCATCTATATCACACAGGAGCCTGTATCTATATCACACAGGAGCCACAGCTAGTTTTCCTGCTATTAACCTGCATACATCTTACCTTAACTACACCTACTGACTGAACGTGTAGGATCACAAGCATACAGCTGTACATAACCAGACATTTCACTGAGGGACACATAACACTGTCCTGCAGAATCATTTGTTATGGGGATTATATGTTAATTAATCAAGGTAGTTCCTACAGTATACTGGACAGGCTTCTGTGTGATATAGATGCATGCTCTGGACAGGCTTCTGTGTGATATAGATGCATGCTCTGGACAGGCTTCTGTGTGATATAGATGCAGGCTCTGGACAGGCTCCTGTGTGATATAGACGCATGCAGTTGGAAAGATGGGAAAGGTGGCTGCTAAAAGGTATTATGTTTGGTGTGGTTCTTTCAAACAAATCTCCGGGTAATGCTGCTGTACGAGTTATAGAAATCAAAACTTCTGTCATTCGGATTTCTAGTTTTTGACATCAAAATAAAGTAAATAATAATAATAATAATAATCAAAAGTTTATTTAGAAGACAGCAATGTGTTCTGCAGCATTAATTTACAATGTTTGCATTATATAATACGCAGAGATTGACAAATATCTGTAGGCTTTGGGAGCCAAAGCCTGGTTATTTCGAGGAGACAGGGACATGGTAGAGGCAGTATTAATGCTGACACATTATTAAGCGATATTTACCGGCACAAGTAATATACAACAATCAGTCAATAAGGGGCAGCCTTAACCCATTCCAACCCACTGCCATTCATGCTTGGTTCCGATACCCCCTATTATTTGGAATGTGCCATTATGAGTGAAAGTTCAGCTGTATGTTTAGAATTCTATTTTTCAGTCAGTGGGAGGAGCATGCAAAACAGGGGGCGTGCTTAACACAACATTCTACCAAATCTTCGTCCAATTATTTTTAAGGTAAGATGACAAGTTTCCTGACATAACATGATGGAAACATCTTTTGAGCCCTAGTAGTATTTACTACAGATGACGCAAATGCGAAACAGGGAATGCGCAAGCGCCATGTTGCACAGTTTCATTTCTAAGCGCAGTGCTTGACGCAGGCACAAGGTGTCACTGTCACAGTATCAGAGGCTACCCAAGTGTGAACCAGAAGCAGCTGACCCTCCCCACCATGATACAATCTTTGCATCCAATCCTTAAATTGACCTCAGAGAACCCCTGTAACTTGCAATGCTGCAGGCATGCTTACCAAACCCCTGCAAAACCCAGTCCTAAAGGTCCTTCCAGCAGCGAGCAGGGTTAATGTGCTGTATGGATATTATGTACCCAGCTGCAGAGACATGTTTACATACAGTGCACATACACACGTCTGATACACGCCGTCTATCGCCCTCTGTAAGGGACACAAACATGGCAAAATATCATAGCTGTAACCAGCTACACCGGTATATACAAGATGTCAGAAAGAAAGGTGGCAAGATGTGACCAGCACTGTGATTATAAAACAAACACACTGTTTATATATATATCATGCCAAATAATGCATACAGTTATCTAGAAAGTAAACCCGTTTAACTGTTTGAGTCCCTATAAAAGGGTTAAATTTGTCTCCTCCTTTCAATCCATCATCTAAGCTTCAGATCAGGGAAGAAGCAGGGAACCAGGCCCAGGGATTTTGTTTAACCCGTTATGTGCCATGACATTCGAAATGCACAGGGAAGGATGTTGTACAGACAGGTAGGGTGGGTGGGTGGTGTTAGCTGCGGCCCCCCGTGCAGAGCCCGTTGTGTCAGTCACGGAGGCCCTGGCCTGCTTGTTTTTCTATAAGAAGCAGTTTGCTGGGTCATGTCAGGTCGAGTGGGACGTTTGCCCAGCTCCAAGTTTTAAAGGAAAAACATAGCAAAGGACACAAAACACAGCAGCTTCCTTCATTACATTCCACTCTACCTGCCACGGGCTCCCAGCCACAATGGAATTTCCCACCTTGGACTCACTCACTGCCTTTATTTATAGTCCTGTTTTTATATATATATACACAACATATAGAGCGAGCAAATGTAAAGTGGCATTTAACCTGCGTGTAGCTGGAGTGAGACTTTTTACCAATACAATCAATATATCCCAATACATTCCTCTCCTGGCCACTCCTACCAGACACCGCTAGTTACTGAACTAGCAGAGTGCATTGTGGGTAACCACCCCATAACCTTTAATTAGCCGCTAACACTACCCATTGGGGTCGTCCTTGACCAATATTGGTAGATTTTAGGTAGAAGATGAAGATGGCGTAGTGTCAGCCAGTCCGGCCAGCACCTTAAACTCACATTTTTTTACCTCCATGGTTTGAATGACTACATACACATTCTCTTTAGAGAAGAGGACCCGTCCGCTGCCGCCAAGACCCATCCCACGTTAGATTAACCCTCTGGCTCCCAGACTGGGGCAGAACACACCAAGGTTGTGTTTTGCCAACTCCTGTGCATACATCTGTAGCTGGAACTCATGTAAAAGGCCTGATCCAGGGGATAAGAAAGACAGCACACCAGTAAAGGAGCTTCCCAGATCGTCCCATGCTGTTACTGCCGCACCTTGCAGCACTGTCTGCCCCCATAGCAGGGCACCTGACCTTCTAGATCTAACACTAATGTGCTACGGACCCCAATATAATGAGTGGCTGCTGGCCTGCAGACATTGGACTCTGGATTCAGGCTGTCCAGGGTGGGTGGTCAGTGCTGGCATACTACTCCCAGTAGTTGGGGGATCTGCTGTTGGTCAGTCGTATTCCATAATGTGATAATATACATCTCCAGACCAGGCTGAGTTCCCATATGATTTTATTTATCACTGTTATTATCTCCCCAGCATGCCATGTAGCTGGTCTAATGTGAAGTCTATGGGTGTAATGTAATGGTAGGTATTTTTTGGAGCTACTCATGGCTGAACACAGGATTAACAAAACCACACTGACAGCAATCATAAGATGAACATACGCCGTGCCACAGACCAAGCTGGGCAACAGTGCAGAATGTTATTTAGCTCAGCTCCCCTCCTGCCAGGCTCTGCCCACTTTCTGGGTGAGATCACCCCCTTTTTGTCCGATCGGGTCCAAGACGGTGATTCGGCCATGGATACTGCCAGTGAGCTGAGAGATCCCCAATAATTCAGGTAGCAGTGTCCCGTTATCAGGTTGCACATAGTTCTCTTTATTATTTAAAGGTGCACTCGTGTAATGTATGTACTTCGGATTTGAATATACAATGAACGATACAGGCTGCACTCTCTACCCAATGTTTAACACTTTGCTCAGATCTGTGAGGGACTAAATCTGTGAGGGACTAGATCTGTGAGGGGCTAGATCTGTGAGGGGCTAGATCTGTGAGGGGCTAGATCTGTGAGGGGCTAGATCTGTGAGGGGCTAGATCTGTGAGGGGCTAGATCTGTGAGGGGCTAGATCTGTGAGGGGCTAGATCTGTGAGGGACTAGATTTGTGAGGGGCTAGATCTGTGAGGGGCTAGATCTGTGAGGGGCTAGATCTGTGAGGGGCTAGATCTCTGGCATCCGTGTGCATCTTTTAGGAAGATGTCTTTTGATTGGCTCCCCCCAGATGCTGAGAAACACATTTTCAGAAGAACCTCAGCATCTCTGGGGAAACAAAAGTTACATTTTAAAAAGTATTGCACCCTACCTCCCAACGAAAACATAATAATGCAGATAATGAACGCAAGCCTTAATACATTGGATTTGTTTAATTAGAAACCAATAGATACAGTAACAATCCTGTTCACATCTTTTTTGTTTGATTCAATAATTCAAATTCTTCATTGCACCTTAGTTTGTTATTTTAATAATAATTGACACCTTTTACTATTAGTAACATATTTTAGGTGAGTGCTAATGAGATTATAATTACCGCTCTGTATAATGTATACAGCAAGCCTTTGTTACTTTGTCACCGCTGCTGACTTACAGACAGACGCAGTGCCATCCGTCATGTTCTAATCTCTAGCGTCTGCCATGCCCACAGTGCGCCAAGCACCTTGTGACTCGATGGGTGGAGACTGATAGGGATTGTGCTGTATAACGTGAGAGACGCACTGGATCCAAACTGGACCGAGTGACTGAATGATGCCAAGAGTTGGACTAACAGATTCAGGACGGAAATTAAGAACGGGTAACGCTCCACACCCTCTACCCTGTCAGCCCCCGACAGGGTCATTTCATTTTTTCAATACTTTAGTGTTATATAATGAGGTGGAATGAAAAAGCAGCCTACAGATTTCTCAGACGGGCTGAGGTGGAAGAGAAGTGTTATTTGGTTGGTCCTGCAGCCGGTGCATGGCTTGTAGCAGTTCTGTGACTGGAGTCTGGTACCTGTCATTTATTAATGATGTTCTATGAGCCGTCACAGATCTTCTACAGACCTTTTACACATCCCTGTTCACATCATGAAGTCACTGTACTTGGCCGTGTTGCTCTAGATCAGTGTTTCTCAACTGGTGGATCCCAACCCAAAATTGGGTCTCGGATGTGTGCTTCAGTGTCATCAAAAAGTCTCAACTTTGACTGGGAAGACGAATGATATAGCAATGCACTCTGCATTCACCATCTGAAGCTGAGAAGGGTTTTTAGCTCACTAGTACTTTCATTTTCAGTTGCACTGTGATTACTGCACTGTTCACTTTCAATCACACTGTGATTACTGCACTGTCCACTTTCAGTTGCACTGTGATTACTGTATCTGGACAGTATAGGAATGACCAGCATGTATCGGGGCAGTATAGGAATGACCTGCATGTATCAGGACAGTATAGGAATGACCTGCATGTATCAGGGCAGTATAGGAATGACCAGCATGTATCGGGACAGTATAGGAATGACCAGCATGTATCAGGGCAGTATAGGAATGACCAGCATGTATCGGGACAGTATAGGAATGACCAGCATGTATCGGGACAGTACAGGAATGACCTGCATGTATCGGGACAGTACAGGAATGACCTGCATGTATCGGGAGAGTATAGGAATGACCAGCATGTATCAGGGCAGTAAAGGGATTACCTGCATGTATGGGGATAGTATAGGAATGACCTGCATGTATCGGGGCAGTATAGGAATGGCCTGCATGTATAGGAATGACCAGCATGTATCGGGGCAGTATAGGAATGACCTGCATGTATCGGGGCAGTATAGGAATTACCTGCATGTATCGGGACAGTATAGGAATGACCAGCATGTATCAGGGCAGTATAGGAATGACCAGCATGTATCGGGACAGTATAGGAATGACCTGCATGTATCGAGACAGTATAGGAATGACCAGCATGTATCGGGACAGTATAGGAATGACCAGCATGTATCGGGACAGTATAGGAATGACCTGCATGTATCGGGAGAGTATAGGAATGACCAGCATGTATCAGGGCAGTATAGGAATGGCCTGCATGTATCGAGCCAGTATAGGAATGACCTGCATGTATCGAGACAGTATAGGAATGACCAGCATGTATCGGGACAGTACAGGAATGACCTGCATGTATCGGGACAGTACAGGAATGACCTGCATGTATCGGGAGAGTATAGGAATGACCAGCATGTATCAGGGCAGTATAGGAATGACCTGCATGTATCGGGATAGTATAGGAATGACCTGCATGTATCGGGGCAGTATAGGAATGGCCTGCATGTATAGGAATGACCAGCATGTATCGGGGCAGTATAGGAATGACCTGCATGTATCGGGGCAGTATAGGAATTACCTGCATGTATCGGGACAGTATAGGAATGACCAGCATGTATCAGGGCAGTATAGGAATGACCAGCATGTATCGGGACAGTATAGGAATGACCTGCATGTATCGAGACAGTATAGGAATGACCAGCATGTATCGGGACAGTATAGGAATGACCAGCATGTATCGGGACAGTATAGGAATGACCTGCATGTATCGGGAGAGTATAGGAATGACCAGCATGTATCAGGGCAGTATAGGAATGGCCTGCATGTATCGAGCCAGTATAGGAATGACCTGCATGTATCGAGACAGTATAGGAATGACCAGCATGTATCGGGACAGTATAGGAATGACCTGCATGTATCGAGACAGTATAGGAATGACCTGCATGTATCGAGACAGTATAGGAATGACCTGCATGTATCGAGACAGTATAGGAATTACCTGCATGTATCGGGACAGTATAGGAATGACCTGCATGTATCGGGACAGTATAGGAATGACCAGCATGTATCGGGACAGTATAGGAATGACCAGCATGTATCGGGACAGTATAGGAATGGCCTGCATGTATCGGGACACTATAGGAATGACCTGCATGTATCGGGACAGTATAGGAATGACCAGCATGTATCGGGACAGTATGGGAATGACCAGCATGTATCGGGACAGTATAGGAATGACCTGCATGTATCGGGACAGTATAGGAATGACCTGCATGTATCGAGACAGTATAGGAATTACCTGCATGTATCGGGACAGTATAGGAATGACCTGCATGTATCGGGACAGTATAGGAATGACCAGCATGTATCGGGACAGTATAGGAATGGCCTGCATGTATCGGGACACTATAGGAATGACCTGCATGTATCGGGACACTATAGGAATGACCTGCATGTATCGGGACAGTATAGGAATGACCAGCATGTATCGGGACAGTATGGGAATGACCAGCATGTATCGGGAAAGTATAGGAATGACCTGCATGTATCGGGACAGTATAGGAATGACCTGCATGTATCGAGACAGTATAGGAATTACCTGCATGTATCGGGACAGTATAGGAATGACCTACATGTATCGAGACAGTATAGGAACAAGCAGCATATAATCGGGAGAGAATAGGAATACAGTTATATAGTTTACCCATCTAATACAACATATAACCGTTGTTCATGCCATTATCACATCCAAAACATAAACAAGCCTGGGACCGCCTTAGAGAATTCAGTGAGCAGGTTTTATGCATCAGCAGTGATTGATTGCAATTTAGAATCCTCATTTAATAACATTTTATTGCGCCCCCCTCCCCGGCCACGTCCAAGAAGCAGAATCCATGTATTTTCTCACGTTCCCTCTTTGTCTGTCACCTTCCACATTACACCTCCCCAAGTACAATCCAGTCTCTCGCTCCGAATTTTATCATTCAATTTCTGCACCAATTAGAAGAATAATCTCCTCTCCATCGAGGGTCAGACGCTGAATACGTTGTGTAACTGAAGATGCTCACTGCTAAAAGGGATGATTATCTTACTCCTCATACAGCAGAGGTTATAAAATACAATACTCTGCTCTCACTGGCAGCGCTGCAATGTATACACTACTTCTCAAATCGCAATATCGCCTTGGTTTCCATGAAATGAGCTGCGAAATTAATAGGAAATACAGTGACGACTGTGACAAGGTTACAAATAATGATTAATATGCTGGACAGTTAGTTGGTGCAGCTGTATACTATTTATCTGTATATTATATACACAATGGTTTAAATTCACCCATTTCCAGTAGGAATAGTTATTTACATGAGCACTGTTCACACTGTGTTTCTGATCCATTTGATGCTCTTACTTGCACTAGATTGGGATATTGAGGGTGGCAGACGGTATTAATATGGTTGCAGCGTTGGACCTGGATGGTTAGATGTTTACTTTAATGATGGCACAGTGAGAAAGCTCTCTCATTGAGCAATGCAAACTCTACCCCAAGCATTGCAGGTGACTGCTGACACTTTAAAATGGTATCCACTGCATGCTCTCTGTCCGCTGTACACCCTGGTATACACTGCATGCTCTCTGTCAGCTGTACACCCGGGTATACACTGCAAGCTCTCTGTGCGCTGTACACCCTGGTATACACTGCATGCTCTCTGTCAGCTGTACACCCGGGTATACACTGCATGCTCTCTGTGCGCTGTACACCCTGGTATACACTGCATGCTCTCTGTGCGCTGTACACCCTGGTATACACTGCATGCTCTCTGTCCGCTGTACACCCGGGTATACACTGCATGCTCTCTGTGCGCTGTACACCCTGGTATACACTGCATGCTCTCTGTGCGCTGTACACCCTGGTATACACTGCATGCTCTCCCTGTCCGCTGTATACCCTGGTATACACTGCATGCTCTCTGTCCGCTGTACACCCTGGTATCCACTGCATGCTCTCTGTCCGCTGTACACCCTGGTATACACTGCATGCTCTCTGTCCGCTGTACACCCTGGTATACACTGCATGCTCTCTCCCTGTCCGCTGTACACCCTGGTATACACTGCATGCTCTCTGTGCGCTGTACACCCTGGTATACACTGCATGCTCTCTCCCTGTCCGCTGTACACCCTGGTATACACTGCATGCTCTCTCCCTGTCCGCTGTACACCCTGGTATACACTGCATGCTCTCTGTCCGCTGTACACCCTGGTATACACTGCATGCTCTCTGTCCGCTGTACACCCAGGTATACACTGCATGCTCTCTGTCCGCTGTACACCCTGGTATACACTGCATGCTCTCTCCCTGTCCGCTGTACACCCTGGTATACACTGCATGCTCTCTGTGCGCTGTACACCCTGGTATACACTGCATGCTCTCTCCCTGTCCGCTGTACACCCTGGTATACACTGCATGCTCTCTGTCCGGTGTACACCCGGGTACACTGCATGCTCTCCCTGTCCGCTGTACACCCTGGTATACACTGCATGCTCTCAGTCCGCTGTACACCCTGGTATACACTGCATGCTCTCAGTCCGCTGTACACCCTGGTATACACTGCATGCTCTCCCTGTCCGCTGTACACCCTGGTATACACTGCATGCTCTCTCCCTGTCCGCTGTACACCCGGGTATACACTGCATGCTCTCTGTCCGCTGTACATCCGGGTATACACTGCATGCTCTCTCACTGTCTGCTGTACACATGGGTATACACTGCATGCTCTCAGTCCGCTGTACACCCTGGTATACACTGCATGCTCTCTCCCTGTCCGCTGTACACCCGGGTATACACTGCATGCTCTCTGTCCGCTGTACACCCTGGTATACACTGCATGCTCTCTCCCTGTCCGCTGTACACCCGGGTATACACTGCATGCTCTCTGTCCGCTGTACACCCGGGTATACACTGCATGCTCTCTCCCTGTCTGCTGTACACACGGGTATACACTGCATGCTCTCAGTCCGCTGTACACCCTGGTATACACTGCATGCTCTCCTTTTCGGCTGTACACCCTGGTATACACTGCATGCTCTCTCCCTGTCCGCTGTACACACGGGTATACACTGCATGCTCTCAGTCCGCTGTACACCCTGGTATACACTGCATGCTCTCTCCCTGTCCGCTGTACACCCTGGTATACACTGCATGCTCTCTGTCCGCTGTACACCCGGGTATACACTGCATGCTCTCTCCCTGTCTGCTGTACACACGGATATACACTGCATGCTCTCTCCCTGTCCGCTGTACACACGGGTATACACTGCATGCTCTCTCCCTGTCTGCTGTACACAAGGGTATACACTGCATGCACTCCCTGTCCGCTGGGAGAGCAGCGGGTATACACTGCATGCTCTCTCCCTGTCCGCTGTACACCCTGGTATACACTGCATGCTCTCCCTGTCCGCTGGGAGAGCAGCGGGTATACAATGCATGCTCTCTCCATGTGTGCTGTACACAAGGGTATACACTGCATGCTCTCTCCCTGTCTGCTGTACACCCTGGTATACACTGCATGCTCTCCCTGTCTGCTATACACACGGGTATACACTGCATGCTCTCTCCCTGTCCGCTGTACACCCGGGTATACACTGCATGCTCTTTTCCTGCACCCACCCTTGTCTGCATTGTACCTGGACTGACAGAAAGGGTTAAACACTATGGTATAAATGGTATGCCTGGTCTCTGTACGGACTTGCCAGCTGTTCCCACCCAGTACCTGCACTGTTAGACCTTTGGTAAATATTTCTGCAGGTGAAGCTTGTTAAACATATGCAAATCAGGGCCTGGCAGGGATCAGACAGTGCCCCTGTCCTGTTAAACTGTATGGAATTTGCATATACTGTGCTTTTATTATACAAACCTGGAGCTGCCAGATCCTGGACAGTGCTCTCTAACTGGTTAATATAGAGGCCATTAATTCACACCCACCCCTGCCATTCACACATATCTATGTGATCGTTACCTGTGTGTCCCTTTAATACTGGCCCAGCTGCCTCCCAGCCTTTTACATAGAAACACATCCACCCTACAGATCACCTGCAGCCTCTGCATCATTAAGGCTTGATTCATGAAAAGGGAATCACAGGGAATGGAGACAGAGTGTAAGAGAGAGAGTGTAAGAGAGAGAGTGAGAGAGTGAAAGAGAGTGAGAGAGAGAATGAGAATCCTCCCTAGCGCTGTGTGATAATGTAAGAAGGTAATCCCTCTGTATACAGAACTACACCCGAAATTGCTACTATCAATAATCTACTTATTAAACCTTCGGAAACTCCACTCACCTGTCTGTTACCCTTGTAATTACAGCAGCCTACGGATGGGACACAGCAGTCTATTTACTAAAACTGCAAAAATCAGGCATTACTAGTGGAGTTGGAGAAAAGTTCCCAATGACCTGTCTTTCCTGATATTACAGGGGCTGCTCCCCCACTGTGTCCAATTATTATTTTTATTATAGATAAATCACTATATCATGTAAAGTAGAGAAAAACACACAGATTGAATTTAGAGGCCCCGGTGATATTATTTTCAATGTGAAATTACAGGAGAAGCTGCAAAATGGTTTTACGTAAAAATAAATGCATTTCACATTCATTAAAGAAGAACTTTGGGCATGAAAGTAACTCATGTTTAATTGGAAGATTCCTTCATCTGACCCAAGATTCTAAACAACATGTCTGCCTCTATGTACAGCAATACACAGCAAAGATTCTAAACAACATGTCTGCCTCTATGTACAGCAATACACAGCAAAGATTCTAAACAACATGTCTGCCTCTATGTACAGCAATACACAGCAAAGATTCTAAACAACATGTCTGCCTCTATGTAGAGCAATACAGAGCAAAGATTCGAAACAACATGTCTGCCTCTATGTACAGCAATACACAGCAAAGATTCTAAACAACATGTCTGCCTCTATGTAGAGCAATACAGAGCAAAGATTCTAAACAACATGTCTGCCTCTATGTAGAGCAATACAGAGCAAAGATTCTAAATAACATGTCTGCCTCTATGTAGAGCAATACAGAGCAAAGATTCGAAACAACATGTCTGCCTCTATGTAGAGCAATACAGAGCAAAGATTCTAAATAACATGTCTGCCTCTATGTAGAGCAAAGATTCTAAACAACATGTCTGCCTCTATGTAGAGCAATACAGAGCAAAGATTCCAAACAACATGTCTGCCTCTATGTAGAGCAATACAGAGCAAAGAATCTAAACAACATGTCTGCCTCTATGTAGAGCAATACAGAGCAAAGATTCTAAACAACATGTCTGCCTCTATGTAGAAAAATACAGAGCAAAGATTCTAAACAACATGTCTGCCTCTATGTAGAGCAAAACAGAGCAAAGATTCCAAACAACATGTCTGCCTCTATGTAGAGCAATACAGAGCAAAGAATCTAAACAACATGTCTGCCTCTATGTAGAGCAATACAGAGCAAAGATTCTAAACAACATGTCTGCCTCTATGTAGAAAAATACAGAGCAAAGATTCTAAACAACATGTCTGCCTCTATGTAGAGCAATACAGAGCAAAGATTCTAAACAACATGTCTGCCTCTATGTAGAGCAATACAGAGCAAAGATTCCAAACAACATGTCTGCCTCTATGTAGAGCAATACAGAGCAAAGATTCTAAACAACATGTCTGCCTCTATGTAGAGCAATACAGAGCAAAGGGGCCTGAATAAGATACTTTATTTATATTCTACCATTAAAACAATTCGATTTAAAATGGCTACACTTAATGCAATCTTTCTATCAACCAGAACTTCCTTTTCGCCTGCAGTTGTCCTTTAAACACATATTCATCGTATAGAAAATAATCGGGGGAATAGCCCCCAGACAGTGTAATGGCCGACATCCATACGCCGCTCTGGTAATAATGTCTGAATTAGCCAGTGGGCTGCGAGTCATGGCACCAGCTAATACAAGACGCACTGTTATCTTCATGCCTCTGCCCTGTCTGTGAACTGTTTCTTTACGCTGGATTACCTAAGGAAGTCCATTTCTGCTGGTTAAATTGATGTCGTTTCTTCTCACTAGCTCTTTCTGGCCCTGTCTGACCCCAAACCAGCAATTCCACAACTTCCACTAACGCCAAATTAAGCGTCCCCTGGACTCCTGAACCTGTGTCCAGACAATTAATCAGAACAATCTCAGCAGCTCCCCAGAGCAGCCAATTATTTCCCATCGCTCCTTGCCACAGGTGAAAGTGATGCCATTCATCTGGCGCGATGCTGAGCAGAACACAAGCAATGATTTCATCCAATGTGATTGTTACATGTTACATGCTCTCTGTGCAGACTGACTCCGTGCCGTCTTCTTTATTCACGCGTATCACAGGCTCCAGTACACAGTGAGGACGAATATTAAGAGATCAGACCTCTCTGCTATGAAACCTCAAACTCCGTCACTATTATACGACCTTCACTGCAGGATAAACCGGACCCTTCACATATGGGACCCACTTATTTTGAGGATTCAGGTGCCGGTGTTCTGTCAAATTACTGGAGCAAATTCTCCTGCGCAATCGCAGGAGAATTTGCTCACTGCGCATGCGCAACCCACATCCCGCCCCCCGCACACCCCTTCTTACCAGATGATCGGACAGCGGCGGTACACAGCGCATGCGCGCGGCTATCAAGCCGTGTGGAAATGCACTGTAAACGCTGGTAAGTAACACGGGGCGGGGGGGACATTTAAGGAGCCAACAGAGAGGTAAGCACCCTGGTGAGGGCTGCCTCATCTTGATAGGAGTTGTGATCCCCCTGCTGCATAATACAGCACCCTGGTGAGGGCTGCCTCATCTTGATAGGAGTTGTGATCCCCCTGCTGCATAATACAGCAGGAGGATAACAACTCCCATGAAGATGAGGCAGCCCTCACCAGGGTGCTTACCTCTCTGTTGGCTCCTTATGTCCCCCCCCCGCCCCGTGTTACTTACCAGCGTTTTGTTTGAATCCAGCCACGGACACAGCGCATTCCCACACGGCTTGATAGCCGCGCGCATGCGCTGTGTACCGCCGCTGTCCGATCAGCTGGTAAGAAGGGGTGTGCGGGGGGCGGGATGTGGGTTGCTTAGCTCGCGCATGCGCGGTGGACATAAAGTTACAGCTGAGTTATCAGCTGTAACTTTATGCGCATGCGCAGTGAGCAAATTCTCCTGCGATTGCGCAGGAGAATTTGCTCCAGTAATTCGTCAGAACACTATATTCTTTTAATTTATGTTAACCCCGTGTGTTAGCGGTTTCATATTATATTGCATTGTGACTGTCAGCAAAACTAAATGTTACCTAATGAAACTGTTCACACTTAATGTATAATCAAAATAAGATTTTATTTGTCTACTTGTTTTTAAAACCAATAAACAAAAATGTGAACAAACAAACACAAACAATATCAGGTGCTAATAAGTGCCAGTGACGTGGTGCAGAATCTCCAGCTAATCCAATCTGGCAGAATGTGCTGATACAGCCACAAAAGGGTCGTGACCTATATATCACGTAATCACTGTATGTATGTATGTATACATATGACACGTAATCACTGTATGTATGTATGTATGTATGTATGTATATATATATATATATATGACACGTAATCACTGTATGTATGTGTATGTATATATATATATATATATATATATATATATATATATATATATATATATATGACACGTAATCACTGTATGTATATATATATATGACACGTAATCACTGTATGTATACATATGACACGTAATCACTGTATGTATGTATGTATGTATGTATATATATATATATATATATATATATATATATATATATGACACGTAATCACTGTATGTATGTGTATGTATATATATATATATATATATATATATATATATATATATATTTATATATATATGACACGTAACCACTGTATGTATGTATGTATATATATATATATGACACGTAATCACTGTATGTATGTATGTATATATATATATATGACACGTAATCACTGTATGTATATATATATATGACACATAATCAC
>CM069857.1:12007970-12117970 GCA_036172795.1 Pelodytes ibericus
GCTTTATTCAGAATATACTGAATTGCATGGGGATTGACAAGGGAAGTATAAAATAAAGGCCTACATAGCCGAGTTGGATGCACAGCTCAATAAGGATATGTAACAATTTGTAATGATAAAAGGTCTACTTTAGGGTCTGAATTGGTACCTGTCATTGTAACACTGGCCTCAGAAACTATTCAAGTTGATTGAAAAAGCACCAAAATATGGTACAAGTCTGCAAGACCTCTGACCCAGAGGATGATGGCATTGACGATGGGATCAGGAGCAGAATAACTAACAGAATATAGACGACTGAATGATAATGGTACATGCTCCAAACAGTGGGGTGGCAATGGCCATATATTTGTGTATTGGGTGTATATATTATTTTGCCTAACCGAAACCAAACTGGAAATCTCCCACCAGTAGGCACGAACATTGTTTGTGGTGGCCATTTACGGGTAGGGTTGCCACCTGGCCGGTATTTTACCGGAAGGCCGGTAAAAAATTGGCATCAGGCCAATGTTAAGTCTATGGAGACAGTACCAAGGCCGGTATTTTTTTGAAGAAAAGGTGGCAACCCTATTTACGGGGGTATGTGGCTGGCAATTTAACCCCTTAGTGACTGGACTGTTTTTTTTTTTTGTTTTGACATTTTTGTGGTGTTTGTGTTTAGCTCTAATTTTTCACAGTTTGCCGTCTGGCTGTGCCAGAAAGGCAATTTGGATGCCACATTTGACCCCTTGGCACATTTGTGTTGGTAACATAACTGAGACAAGGGGTCAGGAATAAAAGTAGGAGGGGGCTTATTGCTTTCTGAATGAAATAAAGTAAGCCCACCCCCACACCCAAAAAAATAAGTTCAATTAAGTTAACTATTGAGTAAAAAAAAAAAAAAAAAAAGTTTAGTTGTCCTTTAAATAAACGAGTAGTCCTGTTCCAGAATAAGCGTCCGGAAAGTAGATCTGCCAGAAAGCAGACAGAGCCAAATAAAAAGACTGGGGGATAGAGAGAGAGGAAGAGCGAAGAGGGTCAGATAAGGGTTAACAGAAACGAGTGAAGCCCATTAATAGTTCTACCTTTATTCTGTAATAAATATCTAGCAGATTCTCCCTTTAGACGTTTGGTAGTGTGTTTGTTTTTTTTACCGTTATGTAAGTTTTCGGCTGGAATGTCTCAAACAAATCTCTGTATAATACAGCACTCCTGAGAGAACATACTATTAATATCCACTCTGTCTTATAGACCTTCCAGATCTTCAAGGATGTGCAATGCATTACAAACTCGCATGAGCACACACAGCGTCTCTCTCCCTCCACTGGCACTGAAGAGGTTAACAGCATACACATGCATTGCTGGAGATTTAAGCTGTGGTTCGAATCAGTTCAGAGATCAGAAGACAAAGCCCCTTATCTAGAATCTAAACATGCAGAGTTTTATTTAGCCCTTGGTTCCAGAACGGCCTTAATCCCGTATAGCCGGAGCGTGCCAAGAGAACTGGTAAACAGCATCAGGAAGAGTACATTGAGTAACGGAACGGCATTACGCATGGATCAGTATGCCCAGACCCGCACCCCGCCCAGGATATTATACACAGTGCAAGGAACATCATGAGAAAAGCATGTGTTGTGATACAGTATAGCTTATGACTGAGAAAGCTCTGTGGAGGGTTTGATGTTGTTTCCAAATGATACATTAGTTCTGGAAACATAGGAGATTGTCCCAAAAATGATCTCTGGACATAAAGTTCTAAAAGTGGAGTAATCAGGAGGAACATTCCATTGGTTTAAACCGTCATTGTGGAACATTCCACTGGTTTCCATGGTGACTGCTCCTTTTAGAACTTTGCCCCAGTGTAGCAGTAGCCTCGCCATTTTATTATCTGTTGTTGCAACATTAAACACTAGATTTGTGTCCAAGCAAAGGGCACGGAAGCGTGGTCGACAGGCTCTGGTGGAGGGGCCAGGGACTTTTTGCCATTTTTCTGTTCTCCCATTTGCCTAACGGTAGTGTGTTAGAGGTAAAGTAACCAGATCTCCCATTACAGAAAAAAATAAGGTTACCGCCTTGCTGCGCAGAATTCACTTTAAGTACACTTTTTCGTTATTTTTTTATAATTAAGAGAGACATGTGATCACTCATATGCGCAACAACACAATACCATTAATACACATCTTACTCTTCAGATCCCAACGTGGAGAAAAGGTCTCATCTACTCTGATAATCTGCTAACACAGCTCTGATTATCATGAAGGCCCTGAATGGCCATGGGTAATTACACATTTCTCAGTTCAGGAGGAAGATCCCGTGGGTATGTACATGCATGGGAACATTACAGGATCAGGAGGAAGATCCCGTGGGTATGTACATGCATGGGAACATTGCAGGATCAGGAGGAAGATCCCGTGGGTATGTACATGCATGGGAACATTACAGGATCAGGAGGAAGATCCCGTGGGTATGTACATGCATGGGAACATTGCAGGATCAGGAGGAAGATCCCGTGGGTATGTACATGCATGGGAACATTGCAGGATCAGGAGGAAGATCCCGTGGGTATGTACATGCATGGGAACATTGCAGGATCAGGAGGAAGATCCCGTGGGTATGTACATGCATGGGAACATTGCAGGATCAGGAGGAAGATCCCGTGGGTATGTACATGCATGGGAACATTGCAGGATCAGGAGGAAGATCCCGTGGGTATGTACATGCATGGGAACATTACAGGATCAGGAGGAAGATCCCGTGGGTATGTACATGCATGGGAACATTGCAGGATCAGGAGGAAGATCCCGTGGGTATGTACATGCATGGGAACATTGCAGGATCAGGAGGAAGATCCCGTGGGTATGTACATGCATGGGAACATTGCAGGATCAGGAGGAAGATCCCGTGGGTATGTACATGCATGGGAACATTGCAGGATCAGGAGGAAGATCCCGTGGGTATGTACATGCATGGGAACATTGCAGGATCAGGAGGAAGATCCCGTGGGTATGTACATGCATGGGAACATTGCAGGATCAGGAGGAAGATCCCGTGGGTATGTACATGCATGGGAACATTGCAGGATCAGGAGGAAGATCCCGTGGGTATGTACATGCATGGGAACATTGCAGGATCAGGAGGAAGATCCCGTGGGTATGTACATGCATGGGAACATTGCAGGATCAGGAGGAAGATCCCGTGGGTATGTACATGCATGGGAACATTGCAGGATCAGGAGGAAGATCCCATGGGTATGTACATGCATGGGAACATTGCAGGATCAGGAGGAAGATCCCGTGGGTATGTACATGCATGGGAACATTGCAGGATCAGGAGGAAGATCCCGTGGGTATGTACATGCATGGGAACATTACAGGATCAGGAGGAAGATCCCGTGGGTATGTACATGCATGGGAACATTACAGGATCAGGAGGAAGATCCCGTGGGTATGTACATGCATGGGAACATTGCAGGATCAGGAGGAAGATCCCATGGGTATGTACATGCATGGAAACATTGCAGGATCAGGAGCTTTAAGAAAAGGATAAGAAAAGCTTTATTGTTTTTTTTTTATATTAAATCCGGACACTTGTGCGGAAAAGGAACATTCAGGTGCTGAAAAGCAAGGGTTACGCCATTGTCTCGGAGCGCCAGAGGAACCTGAAGGTTCAGGACAGATGCCACAAACTCATGCCATCTGTTGGGAGTTTGCATCATACGCTGAGGCACACAGCAATAACTCCACTATGAGGCCCTGTCACGTTTAACTTTATACATAATCCCAACTATGAGTCGCAAATTCGCCATCGGATCGGCTTTTACTTACATTGTGCATGCCGCTTCTGTCACAGTCTGTTCAGGTATGTCTCCTATTATGCAGCGCTGCAGAACAAGACAGCATGTTATAAATAAATAATACCCTCCGCCTTTAATACTCTCACCGAAGCCCGGAGATTTTTTTTATCTCCTACTTTTCAAAATTCATTTGGTTTCAAAACTATTTTCTTTGGAAATGTTTCTGTAAAAGGCAAGCGCTTTATTTCCATATATTCGATGGACTTGTCAGATTACAGTGAAACAAGAGCAAGAAATACTGAATGAGCCAAGACGACTAGGATGGTGTTATTTTATAGGGAACAGGTGGCTGCATTGCTTTACCCCCTTATCCAAAGAAAGCTGGCTCGAGCTAGAGCTGACAGCAGGGACAAATGCAAAGCACAGAGATAAACAAATTCTAAAGGAAGAGATGATTGCTATGTGAGATACCCACAGGCGGCATGTCACGTTGCTGCTCTCCAAACCAAGGCGTGTGTGGCATACGTGACATGTGGTCCTAGAGGTAGGCAGAGGGATAACTGACCTGCGTTTTACCTGTGTCTGGAAGATACAAGTTTTGGAAGCTTTGCTCGTTTCCAGGTAATTTGTTAGGGAAGAGAGTGGACGGAGGATTGGCTCAGCGGAGTCTCCAAAAAAGAACAGGCCTAGCGGCTGACACCAAGGCCTCCACAGTCAACATTTGTAGACAAACATGGCATCCGGTGTAAACCATAACATGTGTGGGGTTTAACGTTGTTTTTTTTTTTTGTAACTTTTGCTTCATTGATTGACTTGCCACATTCCCAGACTGAACCCGACGTGTATCTCCGAAGATATACTGTGAGCACTTTGTCTCAGCTGAGGAAGGGCTCGTCGGCTGTTGGACTCAGCTGTGATGCTTCTTAGCAGAGTTCATTTCGCCAACTGCATTGTTTTCAGCGACTAAAACTAAACAATAACTAAACAAAAACTCAGGTAATAGGACTAGAACTATGACTAAAATCCATTGCAATCTGTGTCAGTGTGAGTAAAATATTAGGGAGGGACTATTGCATTTACCTATTTGGACTTATGGTTCTAGTTGCCATGGATCTCTACCAAAGCCCAGTCCCCTGACTCTATATGGAGCCATCGCATTGTGACCTGGGCCAAATGTAGGTGTTGCTGGATGCCTCGACGTCTAGGCATTGCAGCAAAAAAGACTGAGCATAGGAAGCTGATTTCACCCCATGACGTGCCAGACACGTCGACAGCATGTTTTTGTCTGATGTCCCTGGCACGTACATTGTTACGTATGGTTTAATACAGATATTGCTGTTTTATACGACCTCTTCCCCTGGTTACACACCAGTGTCTCCTGATAATACCACCACTAATCACTTCACTGGAGATTCTATATTAAAACGGTTTATCAGCTCTTCTAGTCTCCAGAGTGCCAGGTATTTGAGATGAGGCATTAAGATTCTGTCGTCGCTATATGGATAATACTGTATCAACATGTTATTAAATGGTTAATATTGGCTTTGTTTGCATCTGCCTGGGTTTCATATTAACCTTTAATCTGCTGTACCACGATTTGAGTAAATTGTTGCCACACTACAGATAAACAGTAACCATTTAGAGGGGGAACACGAGGACTATAAATGAATTATATATGTCCAAAAAGTAATCCGTCTCACAGAAAAGACAACAGATTTACTAAAAAGTAACACTGATTTAATTCCTAAAAACTACCAAATGTATTTAATTCATAAAAAATATTGGGCAAAAGCTGTGTGTTACTTTTTTATGAAATAATATTAATTTGGGCACTTTTTAGTAACTTTCTGTCTTTTTTGTGGGAATTTTTTTTTTTTTTTTTTTTCATTTTTGATGAAAAGGTTTCTCAATTTAGACAATATCTGCTAATTGTTCTGGGTTATTAGATTGTCTCCCTTTAAATACTTAAAGCAAGATGTGTGTGTTTTTAATGCTGCATTGATTAAAGTATTAGAATATTATATATTGTTAGTAAGGTACTCTGTAACACCCGTTAGATCTTTAACCTGACTTCATTCCAAGAACTGATTAGACCTCAGTTTATTACAGACTCAAATTGTACAATTCTCATGAAATGATTTATTCACAAGTGTGCTGCTCAGGAAGACCCCCCGTTCTGGCTCTGGATCTGTCATAAGATAGTAGCCCAGGGCACATATTACACCAGTGTTTGGTGTTGGGCCAATGCTTTTGTTCAAGAGGCATCCACATGTACAAATATAATGGGAAGCTGGGCCTATGATTTACTCCAGATTAAGGGTATTACACACAAGACAGAACCTCTTTTCCTGGTTTATAAGTAAAATAATTGGTTTAGTCTCTGTAAAAATACAGAGAGGCTATTAAAGGAAGACTGCTGCTTCCAATATACAATTAATGTACACAGGCACATCTAAAACCTATCAGCAAAGACTAATATACACACAGCATGCACCGTACTGCAGGGCCCTGTGTGGGCTTAGCAGGGAAGCACAGTCTGGGGGATACGTCATGGAAATTTGATGAGATCCAGGTCCTACATGGAGCGGCATGAAGCAAATAGGACAGGTGGGTTTGGATCAAATACCAGGGAATCTCCATGTGAATAATAGGCAAAGAATGGCTAGACAGACAGGTAATGGGGGCTAGTCACTAACGTGTGAAAACCAGGCATTCATAGCCAAGCTGGAGAACTTCGCCCACTTTTAATGCCAGGCTTTTGCAGTTCAGCTTTCAGAAAATAAACTGGGGGGGATTGAAGTATAGCTGGATTTTTCCAACTCGGCTACTTTGGTCTTACGTTTGCAATTCACTTGTCGATACCCTGCTTTATTCTTTCATGAATAAAGCCATTTGTTATGGTACACGGAGGGCTGAAGATCTGATGTGCTCTTATATAAACTCACCCACCTCAAACCCGCCCCCCCTGTGTGAGTTTTTGGCAGGGGGAGGCAGGGTGGGGCTGGGTGTTTGACACACTGACTCACACATGATTCACATTTTTATGAATGAACAGTCCTGGGTCACCCACTGCATGACCTGCACACATTCCTCCTCTGTGTTTAAATGGTCCCTGCCTTCTGGATACGCAGCACTGCTTTATACAGCTCCATAGGGGCCAGTGCAGGACCACCGTGCATTTAGCTCTCACATAGAAGCACAAGTGAAAAGACTATTGGGCCTGGTATGAGGGTAAACTGGCATGCAGCCTCTCACCAGCAGCCGTAATGCTTCCTTAGGAGCAGAGCCGGGCCTACAATGCGTCCGGGTGGGTCCATTGGACCCGTGTGGCATGGTCAGGTTGTGTTAGCTGGCATGAACTGACTGCTTGCTCCCCTCGCACACTGCGAGTCAGAGTGCCGTGTGTCACGTGACAGTAAGAAGCAGGTGCAGGAGCGCAGCACAAAAGCCCCGCAGCGCATGTGCGTATGTGACTGTCATTTTCTGTGTGTGTGTGTGTGTGTGTGTGTAAGTGTGCACATGTGTGTATATGTGACTGTGTGCGCGTAAGTGTGCGTGTGTGTATATGTGACTGTCACTTTCTGTGTGTGTACATAAGTGTGTACATGTGTGTATTTGTGACTGTGTAAGTGTGCACATGTGTGTATGTGCGCACATGTGACTGTGTGCGTTTGCATGGGTGTGTGTATGTGACTGTGTGCAACTTTCTGAGGACTACTGACAAACAAGGTCAGATGAGATAAGATGAATGTAATTTCACCAATTTAGCGATACATTGTTCAGGGACAAATGAGCTTTACAGGTTTACTCCAGGCAGGGCCACAACATTCAGATTAATGAAGAAAAAGTTATAAAAAAAATAAAAAAAACCTTTGGTGGAACTTTAAATATGGGATATTTCTGACCCTACCCTGTGGCGAGCATGAAAACCAAGTTTAAAGAAACAGGCGTGTGAGAGAATGAATATAAAGTTGGGTAATCATTCTGAAGGCTTCAGAAGATTCTTTATTTGTATTCTTTCAATTAAACTCTTGTTGTACTATGTGTCACAGATCCACTACATCTCTGTATTAGAAGGTTATTATCTATTCCAATGGGAACGGACAAACCTGCGGCTGCTCTAGATTTTCTTGCATGGTCTGTAGTTGCGTTCATATTCCAGATGACGGTAAGTCTCCCTGTATCTGAATTGTTGCAGAGTATTCCCAGTACTGACGCACCATTCCTGGACCAGCAATCTCTGTAAGAAGCATTTTCCTTTCCTTCTTCCTTAGGAGGGATGCTATAAGTAGCATTATATAAAGTGTTTAGCTTATAAGGATTGCTACAGGGTGCCCGGGAAATCAACCAAACCCCATGACTCTTCCCCGGCTCCTACCCGTGAGCTGGCACTCTGTCGCTTACAGAGTAACGGCATTGTCTGGGTGAGAGCTCAGGCTGCATTGTATATTGGTTAGGCAAGTGTATGTCAAGCAGCAGCAATGTGCTTCCCAGAGGTGACACTTCTACAGACAGAGGCAGTTTGCCTGGCATGCACGGCGGTCTCTTCTGTTAGTACCTGCCTCCGTCAAGTCCCTCTTCAGCCCATTCACTCGTTAAGGCATGTGCTTCCTTTTATCTCCCGTTATCTCCGGCATGCTGTTCAGTAAAGTGTTGTGACAAATGATACACAATATGGCGAAGTATCAACAAAATACCACATTGTATGAAAAGGTTAAATGCTACTGACAAGGCTAGCTCCAAAGGCATGTGGGACAGTATATTGAAGAACTATATAGATATATGCATAGAATGATGAAGAAGATCCACTGGAGACATTGTTGAAATAATCACAAGTAAAAACAATAAAAAGGGTCTGTATAAAACAATCGCCCTACGATTAAGAGCAACATGTAATGTTGGTAAATACTTGGAACTCCACAAATGGAAGCGCTGTGCAGGGGCGGAGGCCAGGCGTTGGATGACGCAAATAATTTCAGTTTCATTATCGCACTGGATGCTACTTGCATAGACATTAAGTTCAACAACACATTTGGACCATAAAGGGGTATTCCTTAGAGTGTCACCCTGAGGAAGACCACTTTATGGTATTGTGGGAAGAGGAGAGCCTATTGATAGAGGTTGTTTATCAAACTCCCCATTTACTAATGGCAAAGCCAACAGAGTTAGGAATGTGCAGGGAAAGGGTATGAGCTTCTGATGAGAATTGCAAAGGGGGTTTGTTCTCTACAAAGTTAAAAAAAACCTTGGTTTAGAAAAAGACAAGGCTTTTTTATTCAGGAGGCAAAATGCACAATTTAGGAACCAGTTTTTAGGAGCCAGGTAAATGGTTCATCCAATACTATATAAAACTATCCAAAAAAGCTAGTATCCAGGGCTTTCTGGCTCCTGGGATTTGTCAAGACCTGGACACACAGATCTACTCTGCAAGGAGGGTCACACTATGACAATTAGAACCGTGCTTATTTAGGAAGGCCGACAGCAAGAGATGAAAAGTCTGCGGAAAAGTAAAACCTATAGAATAGTGCAGAATACTGGGACACATGGCCATTTATCCAGATCTAATGGACTAAAACGTCCTCCATGAGCCACAGATGTTCAATAAGCAGATCTTCTGCTTGAACATCCCTAAGTAGCCTCAACTGCTCAGCTACAGGAACATGGACAATTAATTATAGGTTTGCACCAGCTAAAAAGTATTTACACAAACACGCCATCTTTCTGAGGCCAGCATTGTGGCAATATCTCTAAGAGGCAGAGTGGATTATCATAATAACGAGCAGAGAGAAGGTTTTTAATTATTGATAGTAATAAACATTCTGGTCAATAATTCATGTAGTAATAAGCGCTGCTATTGTTCTTCTTTATTTAGCACTGTGTTCGGTGGTTAAAGACAGATCAGGTTTGGCCAAACTTCTCACTGAAGCCTAAACAAATCCTAAACTTCCTGCTCCAAATCGGAAAAGGGTCAGGGCTTTCGGAGGAGAGGCTTTAGGTATACAAGGAATTGGCAAGCAGGCTGGGAAAAAAAACTATAAACCCTCGGAGAGAGAGCAAGCCATCCTCTCCTGGGATCAGCTGTACCATAACATCCTGTACGTGTTCAATACACATTCGCTCTTCTGATGACCCAAAATATCATTTGAAGGTTTCATGGCGTTTTAAAGTGAATGTGCCTGTGCAGGCAAATCCCCCACAATGCACAGCACACAATCCAGCATACGGCATTCATTACGCTGCAAGAATAGAAACTGGTGCATTGTGGGTAGGCACATGTAGCGTGCAAACTACGCCCCAGTAGAGATGATGAACTCCAGGTAACACAATCATTCATCCTATTCATCTAGTTGGCACAGGGTCAGCAAGGCATTTGAATGTTCTGCCTATCTGGAGGTACTGCTATTAAAGCTGCTATGACTTGCTGCTAACTTGCCTCCTCTACCATGGAAGCTACAGATATGATAAATAATGTCTGAACAATATGGGTAAATACATAAACCATACAACAGAGAAATAAATACTGCCAGACCATATAGCACACTGGGGTGCAGACCTTGTAGTATAAAAATATCATGTATAAATTGCAATCCTTTACTAGACACGCTGACAGGCCCAAGCACAGGGCTGCAATGAAAGGCTATCAGTCCCCCCAACTGACCAAGCCCCTGGAAAAACACTACCAGCCAAAACATTGGGGAACCGATACCCTTCAGTTGGAGCTTTTGCAATTAGCATGTTTACATCCAGACCTTTTGGCTATAATACGAATGTGTTTTGAGGTCTTTTCTATGTACATTGTAATTCTCAGTAATGTACATCTTTCAATTATACAGCGTTATTATGTTATGGACAGCTGTGCTTTAAGTGTTACATTCTCAGGGGTTGGACAATACACAGAACGCAGGTATAAATCCACAGGGTGGTTGTTACGCATGGTGCATGGATGGCTCTCACAGAGGCCGCTGTTTATAAGCGGCTTTACAAAGGGAGAATGACATCTGTAACATGCAACTTTATTGGAGCTTGGATTTGTGTGTCCAGGCCCCGCAGTAACTGCCAGCTGACCCATAATGCATGTGGGGCTCTCACTCAGCAGGATGAAGAAGCTTCTGGCGATTGTCCCAGTGTGTCAGGCGTCTCCTCGTGTCAGGCAAAAAATAAATAGTATTGGCCGCTTCCTTGCGAAGCATGCTTTAAACAAGCTGTTCTTTTCCTGCGCCCCATCCTTTGCCTATTTGCTAAACATTTTTTTTATGTTCAGTAAAAAGGTCTGGATGTCGAACATCCCATTCTATTGGATGCTACGTGCAAGAAATGCCAGCCACACCTCCCACACTTTGGTCCTCACGCCTGCTTACAGGGGCCGTGGTCACCAATAACATGTCCCCCTCCCAAAGCTTCCTGCCAGGTAGTTTAGCGCTTGCGTGACTGAATATGGGTGGCACTCCCACCCGTCTGGGTATTTATAGACGCCAGGCCCAGCCACGTCATCAAGCCATCCAGGAGAACTCATGGCAGATATTGAGATAAGCAAGGTTTCCCAGGGAAATGCTATAATACTGGTATTATTGTGTGAATAACCTCAGGCTACCTTTGTAATGACATTTGTCTTGTGATATTAAAAAAAAAAAAAATCCATAAAGCGATGTGCATGGCAGGCAAATGACTGACTTTCTTATATTCTGAGAGGGAAAAAACGGCAAATAATATTAAAGCTGACACTTGGAAAATAAATCTGTTTTTTTTTTTTGCTTTTTTTTTTTTTTTTTTTTTAGTTTTTGCTTAACTTGAAAATGTGCATTTTGCAGGATGTTTCCTTAAGATTGATCCTGCTCTGTGTAAAAAAAAAAAGGAGGGGATCTCCTGGGAGCCAATCACACAGCTCCCAGAGATACAGTGATGCCCACAGCACATGTGCAGGATGTCAGTGATGTCTCCAGTCACACAACACAAACCAAGGCTGTCCAAAAAGCAAGTTTCAGAATCCGGTCCCTGCCCACTAACTTTTGTTTACATAGCAAGAGGATCCATTCTCATGAATCTCAACAGAAGGGGTTTAGTAGGATACTATGAAAGCGATTCCTACGAATACCCAGCATGCATTTGGATACAAACTAACAATTTGCATTGAGCAGTCTGATGTGTCTTCCATTTGATTAGGAAAGTTCACTATTATGTACCTACTGACATGATGATGATTCAGGGGTAAGTACAGTTATGTAACAGGTTGGGTGGGCTTACCGGCCCCAGACACAACCAACTCCTAAACACAGAAGGAAAGGAGATACATCTGACATGCTTCATGTATGTAGAGAGCCTCTACATACAAACCTGGTATATAGGGTCAGATAGTGGGGGTCTCTCATATAACGGGGTCAGATAGTGGGGGTCTCTCATATAACAGGGTCAATTAGTGGCAGTCTCTCATTTAACAGGGTCAGTTAGTGGTGGTCTCTCATATAACAGGGTCAATTAGTGGTGGTCTCTCATATAACAGGGTCAGATAGTGGGGGTCTCTCATATAACAGGGTCAATTAGTGGTGGTCTCTCATATAACAGGGTCAGATAGTGGGGGTCTTTCATATAACAGGGTCAATTAGTGCTGGTCTCTCATATAACAGGGTCAGTTAGTGGTAGTCTCTCATATAACAGGGTCAGTTAGTGGGGGTCTCTCATTTAACAGTGTCAGTTAGTGGTGGTCTCTCATATAACAGGGTCAGTTAGTGGGGGTCTCTCATATAACAGGGTCAGATAGTGGGGTCTCTCATATAACAGGGTCAATTAGTGGTGGTCTCTCATAACGGGGTCAGTTAGCGGCGGTCTCTCATATAACAGGGTTAGTTAGTGGCGGTCTCATTTAACAGGGTCAGTTAGTGGTGGTCTCTCATATAACAGGGTCAGTTAGTGGCGGTCTCTCATTTAACAGGGTCAGTTAGTGGTGGTCTCTCATATAACAGGGTCAGATAGTGGCAGTCTCTCATTTAACAGGGTCAGTTAGTGGTGGTCTCTCATATAACAGGGTCAGTTAGTGGCGGTCTCTTATAACGCGGTCAGTTAGCGGCGGTCTCTCATATAACAGGGTAAGATAGTGGCGGTCTTATATAACAGGGTCAGTTAGTGGTGGTCTCATATAACAGGGTCAGTTAGTGGTGGTCTCATATAACAGGGTCAGTTAGTGGCAGTCTCTCATATAACAGGGTCAGTTAGTGGCAGTTTCTCATATAACAGGGTCGGATAGTGGCGGTCTCATGTAACAGGGTCAGTTAGTGGCAGTCTCCCATATAACAGGGTCAGTGGGATCAGCCGGGCATTGCCTGGGTGGGTATATTAACACTGCAGGCTGCTGGGAAATGTAGCAGTGATTTCTCCACACACAGGACACACAGGCAGCTCATGGGAAGCAGATCATTGCTCAGATACATTTGTGACTCATTTTGCTCTCTCAGAGGTGGCTTGCCATCTCTCTCCAAGCTATCAAAGGGTTAAGTCAATCCTTCATATACATTTAGCATTCATATAATATTTTCCAAAAACAAACAAACCATTGTTCCAAGCAGACTGATAGTGTGACTCAGTTTGGCTACATCATTGTGGGTCCATGTTGTATGTACTGGTGTTGTATTAACCTTTCCCTACATTTTAATCTGGTATCTCCACAGTCCCGTGTAACATGGCTAACCTTGCTAATAGCAGAGTATACATGTGAAACCCAGGCTTCTTACCTTGTCGCTTTCTCCAACCAGCTCGTCCTTGTTCTTTCAATTAATAAACGGTCCAGTCCGATGTCAGTGCTAAAAACGAAAACACACAAAAATCAATATAACAAACAATAAAGACAAGTGTCGCCAAAAATGTCTATTAAATGGAAAGCTGGCATTAAGTGTAGACATTAAATAAATGTACGCACGTAATCAATTGAGCCACCAGTTAAGATGTATATTGCACTATATAGAGCAAATAATAAGTGAAAAGCCGCAATGCAGTGTAAATTCTGTTATTGACTGGAATAGTTCCTTCTGAAACTTTATAGGCAGCTTGGGGGGGGGGGGGGGGCAGAGAAAAGAGGGTCTTAGAATAGGGGCAAGCATTCAAAAACAGCAGAAGAGATCCGTCTCGTGTGGAGGCGCGTGGGGTCATGCTCAGCTGCTACCTTGTAATCTCGACCTGCGCTTTCTGAATCTCAAAGCTACTTTGTCAGAAGTGTTTGTGGTGCACTTGGTGTGATTACTTTATTGCTGTCCACTGTGCCTTTTTTGTCCTATTGTGTGTTTCACTGTGTGTCCCCATTTTTGGAGGATACCCTAAGTTTCACTACACACTTTTAATAAATAAAGTACGTTATTGAGGGCTCTTTGATTTATGTAGCTCTATCAGGGGGCGACCATTTTGTTTGGATTCTAGGATCAGATCTTCCTTCATCCAGCCCATAATTCTAAAAAGGATGTCCGCCCCCTGGTAGAGCTGTACGGAGCAGAGAAGGCTTAGCACAGTACTTTGCTTCTGTCATTCATAAAAACATTTCTACAATTAAATATCTTTCAATTAATATTTCAATTCAACATTTTTTTTTTGCCAACAGTTTTACTTTAATGTTTTATTGACAGAGATTCTTAAAAAAAACCTATTACAGCAGCTAGTAACCTGAAGCAAAGCACTACAGAAAGTAGAAAAGGAGAGGTGGCATGTTGCATCCTCCACTAATACATATATAAACACACACACACATATATATATATATTTATTAGTGCATTGATGTCCGTGTACCTCAGCTGCTTAGGAATAAGCGCTCTCCTGTGGGAAACTTATCGGGTGCTCATGGTTTATGTCTAGTTGCTTTTACTTTGTCTATGAACTGAAATACAATGTATAACGTTTGTACTATGGGACATCTTTCTTTTTTGGATGTATCTACACCATGTGATGACTTAACGAACCTTCTACAACAAGGCTTGACAAATATTTAGAAAAATTTGGTTCCAACCAGATTAAATCAGGAGCCAGCATAACTATTTTTAGGAGCCAATTCTACGGCTTTATCCACCCCATGCGTTTAGTTCCATGCTTGTGCTCCTGTTACCAGGAGAGAGGTCGGAAACGATATGGGGTTTAATTCTGAAGGAATGCAGGAGAACATAGAAACATTTTAGATTTTTGGACAGGGCTGGGGAAGACCCTGGACCTGCAGATTCTCTATACACGGACAATGGACTGGAGTAAACCAGTTCACTGCAGTACGACCCACATTTGAGGATCTAGCTAAGGAGTCATTCTATCCATCTGCCCATTTTATGCCAAGGATTAAAACTTAATTAGGGTGGTACTGAGTGTGTCACAAAGAATGTGCCTGTGTTCCCCACTTCAAAGGGGTGTAAGGCTGCAGAGCATGTGGGAACGGAGGGCTGGAAGCCATTCTGGTATTCTGAATAAGACTTCAAAATAAAAGTAATTAAGTGTAACTATAAGGAATCACTTACACACCAGCTGCTGCCTGGGTGCAGCACATTTGCAAGTTAAGGGGAAACTACAGCAGAAAAGATTTGGGTCTTATGTAACACGAACAGGATCAATATTGCTATTAGATGTGCGTGCAAATAAATGGACTAAATAAACATTTAGGTTCCCTGGATCCACCGCCCATTCGAAATGAAAGGGAATCAGTAAATAAGCTCAGGCCAGCAAATATATACCAATATTTAGTGCAAAGATTAATTATGCCAAGATGGCTGCCATCCGTGAATCAACCTAAAAAGTTGTTGTTTAGCAGTGTGGTTGATTACCAAGCCAAAACTGGTGCTATTTCAGGAAAAAGTAATAAAATAGTAGTAATTACCATGGAAACCAATGGAATGTTTGCTCCAAATTTAGCACTTTTTTTCCGTTGATAAATCTGCCACAAGTGTTTTGAGCTTTGTGTTTTTGAGGCAGCTGCTGCTAATTATTGATTATTTTGCTCTATGCCTAGATGGAATAGAAGTAGCTGTAACTCCTACTACACCCGGCCATAAAGGTGAAGGCTAAAAATATGTTTTAACAACATTTTTTCTATAGGTGCTAGCAGCTGGGCTAAAGTAATGTATTATAATAGGCGGTACCAGGGGTTAGACATTTACTGGGCTCCGTGATGTTCTATGGATCTTCACAGATCATGGGGGTGTCCTTGTACGGACAGTTTGCTTATCCCTGGATGAGTGCTGCCACACAAGGTAATGCAGGCGACCCGCTAACTGTTTTTAACATACAATTGTGCAAAAATAATCAATGATGCAATATGCTCTCTGTGCCCAACATAAAAATGACAGCAAATATATATGTTACTCAAGGCGAGTTAAAACAGATTAAATAAATGATCAGCACCAGGGAAAGCGGTAAAGCGCTACTTGTCTACAAATAAAATGTCACGGCAACGCCACTGATGCAAATGATCCACCTTATTATGACAGTAATGACCACTGGGGGCTCTAGAGCCCAATTTACTAATGTCACACTTCTGTAACGTCAGTGGCTGCTCCCAGCTTCTACATTTGGTGAATCAGAGAAATCAGCGCAAATATCCAAAATGGAGGTAAATGCCCATATTTCAGTGGAGGACCAGGAGGATGATACGTCCGCCCCTGCGCAGAGGTCAAGCTATAAGTACACATCTCTAATGCGGATTTTAACATATAACAAGCTGCTAGTGTTACTTCCCCAGTTGAATCATTGGCGCACATTGCGTCCTGTGAAAGATGTACAGTACAACCTGTCATTGATGGCTCTGTATATTTACAAAAGGACAAATCGTTCAAAATACTCCCAAAAATATGCTGGTGACTTCATCTCTTATAACCATAGAAAAACAGACAGCGCTGTCAGATCCCTGAAAGTACAGCATTTATCCACTTTTTATGTATTTATTTTGTCACATTAAGCGTCCAATAACACAGGACCAAAATACATGTCTGGGGTGTTTGAAAAGTAGTGTTTTAATAGAAGAGAGCAGCCATTACTTTATTACAAGTATTGTTTTTAATTCCCAAAGAACCAACATCACCCATAAAGCAAGGGAGATAATGAAACTACGTACAAAACTGCTGACTGCAGAGAATAAGAAAATGATGAAAAATGATCTGTGGATTGTGTTAGCAGAATTGCAACCAAATACCTACATTAAGGGAACTATGTGTTTTATGATTTCCCATTGAAACTGATTTGTTCATTTGCAAATTAAGCCACAGGTGATGCGATAAACAGGAGACACAGCAGACACACTTAAAACATTTTTATTGTATGCATTTGCAGGAGACTTTATTACACAATATTTAGATAATTTCCCATAATTTTTAATTATAGCGTCCCTTTAAATTTCCACTAAAAATTAAAATGGAAATCAACATAATGTTTTATACTGAGCCAAGAATAGGAGTGATGGTTTTAATGAGTGCAGGCCCATCCAGTCACAGACTCGCGCTGACTCAATATCGATCTGGTCCGAGAACCTGCAGCATTAAGAGAAGGACCCTGTTTGCAGGATGTGTGCAGAGGTGATCAGCTGCAGTGCCGGGGTGTAAGTTGTGTACTTCCTCCAATAAATGAATGTCCAGCCCAGGAGCAGAGCCTCTGTACAAAAGGTTTATAACTTCCAATGATACCTCCAAGAATAACAAGGGTTGGGTCTGTTCCAGGATTAATCCTGAGTTTATCAGTGCACATTGATACACTGTGTCATACTCTCACACGTAGGGTTGCCACCTGGCCGGTATTTTACCGGCAGGCCGGTAAAAAAAAAAATTGGCATCAGGCTAATGTTAAGTCTATGGAGACAGTAGTAAGGCCGGTATGTTTCTGAACAAAAGGTGGCAACCCTACTCACACGTCAGGGTGTCTCGCAAGCATTGTAATTGGCCGTCAGATTGGGGGCAGTAACCTGCTCCCTAGCAATATGTTTCAATAATGTCTCCAATTTCGTTTTTCTCTGTCGATCAAACATGCACACAACAACATTTTATTTTACTCTCGCAAGTCAAGTCTCAGAACCCAATAAAATGGCCATTTTTAGATCAAAATGTACCAGTCTGTGTAATTATGTAAAGAGCCAGGAAGTGCTGTGTGACTCACGGAGAACATTAGATACCCAGAGCCAGAGTCACACATTCATCCACAGAGAATGGAAAAACAGGCGAGGAAGAGAGAATAGACCCAAAATACACAAAACACTCAAATCCGAGACCTTCATCACACATCGCTACCTGTCTGTAGGGGCTTTCAATCCACGTACGTTAGGGATTCTGCAATGTGGATTCAGTAGGTGTGTGTCTTTTGTTAATCTATCATTCAGCTTTCACAAAACTCTGACAAATCTGTCTTTACAAAAGCCGGCACTAAATATCTACCAAAAAGGTCCTGACAAATCCCATTATCCTTAGTCCACAATATTCCAGGGTTTCAGTATCCAACATCCCAATCACATAACTTCCAACATCAAGGAATTATACAAATAGTTATAAATTTTACGAGCCAACCAGACCAATTTAGAAGCCAGCCTCATTATTTTAGGAGCCAGGCAAAGTAGCCAATTTGTTTTCGCCTTCAGTTTGAGATTTCCACGTCGATTCCCTGAGATTCCCTCTTTCAGGAATACAGCCCTAAATGTACAGCATGGAGTCCAGACAAAGCCCCAATATCTGCTTGATAAAATCCAGCATATTGGCCTCCTGTGTTATTGTAAATTGACAAATTTAACTCTGGGTTTATTAGTAGTTGTATATGTTTAAGTGTATTTGGCCCGCCAGTTTAAAAAAAAATTCTCTATTAAGCCGGTCCGCGCCTGTGAGGGAAGAGTCACCTCCAGCCGCGCGGCTTCAATAAATTTTGTTTAAAAAAAAAAAAAAAATGCGACTGGAGTTACTCTGGTTGCATTTTTTTTTTTTTAACAAACTTTATTGAAGCCACGCGGCTGGATGGGAGGGCACAACGCTTCCCTCACAGCCGCGGACCTGCAGAGCACCGGGAGACAGCAGCAAGGAGGTAAGTACTGGGGAAGGGGGGTGGCACTTAACGAGCATACTGAGGGACAAAATCCTGGTATATTCAGTGGCATAATCCTGGCATATTAATTAGCATAATCCTTGCATATTGAGGGGCATAATCCTGGCATATTGAGGGGCATAATCCTGGCATATTGAGGGGCATAATCCTACTATATTAATGGGGAAATTCCTGGCATGTTAATTGGCATAATCCTGGCATATTAATTGGCAAAAACCTGGCATATTGAGTTGCAAAATTCTGGCATATTAATTGGGAAAATCCTGGCATACTGAGGGGCAAAATCCTAGGATATTAAATGGCATATTGAGGGGAAAAATAGTGGCATATTAAAAGGGAAAAGAATGGCATATTGAGGGGGGAAATCCTGGCATATTAAATGGCAAAATACTGGCACATTGATGGGCAAAATACTGGCATACTGAATGGCAAAATAGTGGCATATTAAATGGCAAAAGAATGGCATATTGAGGGGAAAATACTGGCATATTGAGTGGCAAAATATTACTGGCATATTGAGTGGCAAAATATTACTGGCATAGTGACCAACTGCCCCCAACCACCCTCCATATTACATTAGACCGGGATAACAGAAAAATTAAGCGGAAAATTTGTTCAGTAAGTGGCCCTGAAATTCCTGGTGGCGGTCACATTATATAGGGTAACAGAGATTTAAAGAGACACACAGGTCCCCTCTGATCAGTGAGGTCATGTAGAGGACTTAAATATAGAACAATGGGAGACCTGAAAATGGCAGGTCAGTGGGAGATCATCCACACAGGACCAGCACTGTATGTAGATCAAAATGATACATGCGAGAGGATTGCCAAATGGTAGAGTTGACAAAGTAGGACAGGTCTTGACATCTATTTGTGCCTGGTCATTTTTTAGGAGCCAGGGAAATTGTACTTCCTTAGAGTTCCAGGTTAAAAAAAAAATAAAAAAGTTAGGAACATGGTATTTTAGGAGCCATGGCTGCCTGGACTTGTCAAGTCCTGAAGTAGGAGGTATAAAGGGAATAAATAGTAATTTACCTTTTTATTCCATGGAAAAATGAGCAGATTGACACATTCGTCAGGTACCTGTAGAAGGACCTGATTTATGACTGCAGGTGAGTGGTAAAAAGACGTCTGATAATAGGTGACCTCCCAATACAGGTTATGGGTTCAGATTTAGAGAGATACTTGGGTCACCAAACCAGGATAGCAAGGTTAGTGAAAGAGAAGAAGCGGTGATCATTTTATAAGTGCTGCAGGCAAAATAATATCCATCGACGATCTATCTGTCAAGTTCTGTAAAGAGCCATAACTCCTAGTCCAAAACGCCACATCTTTCAACCAACATCACTACAGCTGCCGACGAGGGGACAGGAATAGGCTGAAATGGGGGCTCAGTACTTACAAATAACCCTCATTAATTTTTACACAAAGTAACTGCAAGGGAACTTAAAATCTGTGTGCGTGCGAAAATGAACAATTTGCCAAATGAACACTGAGATCCTTCAACACAGACAAGAGAAAACTCATCTTCCAAGATTCCTCTCACCGTCTATCAATAATACAACCCCTCTGATAACCATCTTCATCAGTTCTTTATCAAATTATTTTAATTATGATTATCTCCATGGTAACCACATGTCTTAGCATGCTCTCCCAATCATTACCCAATCTCTTATGAAATGAGACTGTTTGGAGAGGCAGAGGAACTGGGGGACCTGCAGTGTAACTCGTTTAATCTCTCGACTCCCTGACAGGTGAGAACAATAAAAAGAAATGATTTGAAGGCGACTCCCCCTCCCACCACCACTCCGCACTTCTCCCCTTTGATCCTCATGGTGTAGAGTTAAGATCTATAGTAGTCATTCCAGAGGGAAAGACGCAGCTTTAGAAGGTGTCGTCATATAAAGTATAATTACAGCTAACGGTTGGTTTTGGAGTTGCTGTTCATTTTTTATGTCACCCAGAGACAAGCTGCTGGTCCAGGTTAAAAAAAAAAAAGTACTCAATATAACAGGGGATACACAGGTTAATACCTGGTCTGCTTATTCCTGTGCTTTGTGGGGGATCTGTATATTAAAAAAAAAAAACTCCTACACACAAAAGTGGCAGCAAACAGTACACTCCATGTGTAAAAAGTATGTAAATCAAACAAATACATACATACATATATGTAGCAGCTTCCCAGAGAAGCGCTCATCAGGAGAATAAGCAAACGGAACACAAAGTTGGGAGTGCAAATTACACAGATCCACTATTACGCGTTTATTAATGTGTGTGCCCATTTATATACCCCCATGTGTTCATGTTCTGTGTATAACACACTGTGTGTTGCACCAGCAGAATAACAAGCATCCAGAGGTGACTCCTCAATCACATTAGGGGTAGTTTCCATATGCTCCACAATACAGAAATATACACACTGCCCCCTCTCAGTAGTGATAGAGACTGTATTTTACACTTTACACTCCTGCAGTTTTTGTGTTTAGCTGTAAATTAATTTTTTTGCATTTAATGTACCCACACACATTACATGCAGTTACTATCACCACAAGAAGGGCTTTCTTTACATACCTTCATTTTCATCATCTTATAATTTAGTATGCAAAGATCACTTTTTTTTTTTTTACTTTGACCTGAAAAATCTTCCTGAAAAATTAAAAATCGTCTAAATTAATTTAAAATATGTGTCCCATGTTTGTTGGGTTTTTTGCAAGTTATAGGGCAATAAACTAAAGTAGCCTGTGCTACTTAGCCTTTAGACCCTATCCTGATGATCAACTTAAGCTAACTAAATCTGAATCCTAAATATTTATTTATTTAAATATTACCGACTTCTGGTAGAGGAATTATAGCAACTACAACAGAGGGATGGAAGTGGGGATTTACTGCTTCCGAAGCTCTGGCCCCACCTACCCTCTTCTGGGACCACAACCCTTTCTTGAGTATACAAATACATATTCACCTCTATGAGACCCATATGGTTTGCTCCATTGAGAAATTTAAAGGACAACAACAAAAAAACTTTTTAACCCTTGCATTCTGCAGATACACATGGGTTTATGCCGAGATCTGCCTCTCAGCTGAGGAAGTGCTCAGCTGGGTGGTGGTACACGCTGACATTATGACTGGGATCTGCCAAGGTTGCCATTCTCTCTCTGCTAATACAGAGCGACAGTAACAGAGAGAGACTGTCGGTGACTGCAGCAGTCCTGATTCTTTCTAGGGAAGCACCACAGCTGCTGGTCAGAGGATAACTAAGTACCTGCCAGTTTATTCTCATACTAGGGCCGCACGTCTTCTCACTTCTATATTAGTATACGTTTAGTGGCTCTTTTAAGGATTACTCAGTTCAACACAGAGATGGGGCTATTCAGTAAAAGGTGAGTTGAAGTAAGTAGCAGGTGAAATGAAGTGAGTAACAGGTGAGCTGAGGTGAGTAACAAGTGAGTTGCAGTGAATGGCAGGTGAGTTGCAGTGAATGGCAGGTGAGTTGCAGTGAATGGCAGGTGAGCTGAGGTGAGTAACAGGTGAGTTGCAGTGAATGGCAGGTAAGCTGAGGTGAGTAATAGGTGAGTTGCAGTGAATGGCAGGTGAGCTGAGGTGAGTAACAGGTGAGTTGCAGTGAATGGCAGGTGAGCTGAGGTGAGTAACAGGTGAGTTGCAGTGAGCTGAGGTGAGTAACAGGTGAGTTGAAGTGAATGGCAGGTGAGCTGAGGTGAGTAACAGGTGAGTTGAAGTGAATGGCAGGTGAGCTGAGGTGAGTAACAGGTGAGTTGCAGTGAATGGCAGGTGAGCTGAGGTGAGTAACAGGTGAGTTGAAGTGAATGGCAGGTAAGCTGAGGTGAGATTTCATTGCAGCAGTTCAGCTGTACATTGTGCATTAACAAACCTGGTTAGTTTCCCTGCCAAGTTAACTCCCCAGGCTCCCTACGTTTGTTCCTGTACAATGTATAGCTGAATTGGGGAAATGAAATGTTCCGCTCACCTTTTAGTGAATAGCCCCAAGACGTGCACACATCTTAGGCATGATATAAATATTAATGTACTGCAATGTTAATAAACCCAATCCCTGTAAAACACACACAAAACAATGCTCACAATAACCAAAACACGTATTAAAACATAACTATTTTTTTACATTTTATACCTTCTTTAATATAAAAAATAAAATTGGTTATCTATTTTTTATGATTGTTTATGCATTACTATCATTTTCACTAGTGTAAGCGTTAATATTAAGCATTTATATTATTTTACCCCTATTTAGACAGGCCCCTCCCAGCGAGAGAATAAAGTACATATTGAGAGTTTCTTTCTATTCGTCCCACTCCAGCGACGAGAGTTTCCTTTCACATAATAGAAGGACGAGGCCACCGATGTCTTCTGCTAACCTCTATCTTCGCTGGAGAAGATGGTCTTATCCAGCCAATGGAATCAGGATGTATACATAGTGCCGTTCATTTAGAAACATTTACATTATGCTATTGCGGGTCAAGTGATGTTAAGTACTGGCTTTTATGAACTGTGCCGGAATATACACAACGGAAGGCAACAAAAAAAACCCAGTTGAACGCGAAGGCTTTCTATTAAACGTAATCCGGCATGCCTCTCTGGCAGGAGAAACATCTGGTCTCTTTTAGATTCCCCTTGGATTCCTGACTTCAAAGCCCAATACAAAGAATAACAAATACATGTACTGGTATTGAAAAGGGAAAAAAAAAAACACAACAGCAGGAGTGACTGGTAAAAACTGTCCTTATTTGACTGCTAGTGACAGGAGCTGCAGGCTGCACGGCGAGAAAAAGAAAGGCGCTGGGAGAGGATTCAGCTCCTGTCAGTCGCTTTTTAGAGGTGTCAGGGGATGGGATCAGTGGGAATGAGAGCATGTGGGGCCGGGGAAGCAGCAAGGTATCAAAAGTGCCACTTCAAGAGGAGCGCCGAACTGTGCCGGCACATACCAAAAACAAAGGGCTTCATTCATGAAAGAGGGAATTGCAAACTTAAGGCCAAAGCAGCCGAGTTAGATCAAATTCTCCCGTTCGGATGAATTGGAGCATTTTTCCAACTGGACAACTTTGGTCTTAAGTTTGAAATTCCCTCTTTGATGAATGAAGCTCCACAGCTTTTACCTTACCAGAGATGTCAAGTCTCTCCTTTCTAGTGGAGGCGTGGGGAGCTGGTCAGTGCTGCATTGCCACCAGGTGCTATATGGCGAAATGCGTTGCTCAAATGGTTTCAATAACATTCTTTTAGAAGGTTTGCACTGCTGTCGGCTGGAAGCCGCAACTCTTTGGCATTAGAAGGGTTAAACATCAGCTAACGTATGCATTGAGTATTGACCTGTGTCCCGTGGTGGTCTGCATATTTAAAAGAAGAAAAACTACCACAACTAGAGGACATAGTCTTAAATTAGAGGGGCAACGATTTAAAAGTAATATCAGGAAGTATTACTTTACTGAGAGGGTAGTGGATGTATGGAATAGCCTGCCAGCAGAAGTGGTAGAGGTAAACACAGTCAAGGAGTTTAAGCATGCGTGGGATAGACACAAGGCTATCCTTGCTATAAGACCGGGAACGGGGGACTAATAAAAGTACTCAAAAAATAAATAAAAAATGGGCAGACTGGATGGACCGAATGGTTCTTATCTGCCGACACATTCTATGTTTCTATGTTTCTTTCAGCGTCGCAGGGTGAAGGTTTTCATATATTTAAAGGATAATTTTGTGTCCTTTGCAAAATGCCTATGAAAACATTTCCCCCTTACCCCAGACAGACAGATAGAGGACTTCATTACTTAATCTCACATACGGTGCCAAATTAACTCAAGTTCATGCACAAAATATTATGTTAAATGTCTGAACCTGGAGAGTCAAAATGGATTCTTAGTCCTTTTAAAAATGGTTACATTAATATGTTGAAACAGACAATAGGCGGGCCACCTATCCAAATGTATTTTGCTCTCATAGCACCAGTTATAACACATGCTATTAGAAGGTATGCCACGAGCAGCCAATCAGAAAAAAAGTGATCAGCTGCATGCTGGGAAATATTATTTATCCTACACAAGAGACAGAAAGTGCACATATATCATTAGACACTCCAGGCATCAAGCTGACTTCGTACTACAAATACACACAAGTAAACCATGGGAATGCCTGTGGAATTTTTCTGCTCTGGCCTTCATTAATTTGCATTTAGAAACATTTAACTGACTGTCTGTTTTTGGTTTTAACTGCAGCAAACGGAGAGGCACATTGTCTGACATCACTAACATCCTGCACATGTGCATTGGGCATTCAAAGTATCTCTGTGGGAAATCTGACTAGGACCTGACAAGAAACTGCTGAACCATTTGGAAAAATACAAAACAAAATCAAGCAGGCAGTTTTTTAAGTAAAGTTTTAAGGTAAAATATCAATGATAAATTATTTCGGAGGTTAGCAAGTTACAAGACATTTATTTATTTAGCCCAAACAATTTAAGTAGCGCTTGGTTGAGAGCATAGAGGGGTAATACATACAAGTTAGACAAATAGAGACAGACTGATATGTGAGGTAGTGAGCCTTGCTCACAGAGCTTACAATCTAGAGTGAGTGAACACATGATAAGTACTTCAATCCAGGGTCCCACATTTACCCCCACCAAAATGAACTCTGGAAAGAACTAGAGTTAAAATACAGATTTGGCACTTGAATGCAACCTCACAGGTGAAAACAGAAAGCACACAAAAAAAAACTTGAAGTGCAGCTCTTCAAGACTTGCTGAGGAGTCGGAGGTAGCCTCCTGTTCCAAGAGGATTGGTGTTTTCAGGCCATCCACAGAAATCACAGCTGTTCCGCATGAAACCTTTTGCCAAAAATGTGTTCTGACAAATGTGACATTGTCATATAAAAGCTACATAGACTTCTTCACAAGTCAAAACAAGAGGGGGATTGAAGCACGGCTGTGCCGGTATATAAATGGTGCACTGGAAACATGCGCACACCACTTATATCACAAGGAGTGTGACAGATTTGGCCTTTGACCCGCAATACATACAACCTGGTATTGTACCCGATTTAAATGCAGGCTTTAAATGACAAGTGCAGAAAAAAAAATTAATGAATGTATTCTTTCAATCAAACCGAAGTGTAGGCGTTTTTAAACAGGAAAAATACTTTGATGCAATAATATAAATCCAATTACCTTAATCAAGCCCTCTGTGCAGCTCTATCAGGAGGCAGACATGTTGTTTAGAATCTGGGATCAGGTGAACGATTCCTGAGAGCCCAAGATTCTAAACAAAATGTCCGCCCCCTGATCAGAGGGCTCAATAAGGTTTATTCTTTCATTAAGCATTTCTATTTATGTCTACAGTTGAAGTTTCAATAAAATCTAATTCCATTTTTTGCTTCTCCTTTAAATGCAAAGCACAGAGAGGGTTAATATAGTGCAGAGTTTACATGTGAATATGTCAGGACAGACACAAAAAAACAATTGTCCCCAAAATCTTGGCAGAGTGCCACCTTTCCAAGTGTGCCCCCTTTTCTCATTTTAATTTGGTAAATTGGTTCATTACACTGAACTCCTTTCAGGGTAAGTACGGTGAGGGTTTTATTTAGCCAGACAATATGCAGAATAAGATGGATATTATTTTTATTGTAGCCACTATTGTGTAATACACGTCTATCTGTGTATTGATAATGTAACTCTACAATCGCACCTGCTACCCAGCCGTGAGAGATAAAGCTGGGAAATAATGTGTGCGACTTACAGGGGCTCTGTCTCCTAAGCATTACTTGTAGTGAGACGGTAGAGAATTTATTAGAAACAATGACAGACATTGTGGCCTGGTATGCAAATTAACTACTCCAATACAAAATATTATACGTTGCATATTAAATCCACAACATGAGGCCATACGCTGGAGACAGCACAAACGCATTAACTCTGGACAGGTTAGACTGGCAGATAGTGAGAAGCACAATCCAGGTTATTATAGACTGGCTGAGAGTGAGGGGCACTGAGCAAAGCTTTGTGCAACCACAGGACCATCGCCCTCACCCCACCGTCACAGCAATGCGGGATTACCAGCGCTTTAAGCAGAAACTAAACCGTTCATCTGGTGCTGAGGATGCTGAGAGTTGCCAAGTGCCCTAGTTGTGATGCTGTGGTGGTGGGAGACATGAGGAACCTGTGCTCAGTGTAATTCCTCAGGCCTACAGATTAAAAGCACAATGCGCCTCCCTCCCTCCCGCCCAGATCCTGTTTTTCCCCTGTGACTTGGAGTAAGAAAGCTTTAAATAGAGGAGAAGTTTCCTGAGGTCAGCTGGCTGCTGTGGCAGGGGGAGAAGGAATGTGGCTCTGGATTCTTTCTGGCATTTATGCAAATACTGTATAAGTTCAGCTTCTAAGTATAGACGTGAAACACAAAACATGTGTGTGATGAATGGAGGGGTAAACACCTGTGTGTGTGGCGGGCGGTATGCAGCCTGGGGCAGGCGTGTTCTTGTGTAGTGAGCAGGGAAACACACGCGTGATATCCGACAGCACCTGTACAGCAACACAATTACACAGTGATTCCTCATTAATCCTCCGCTATTCACAGGTAGAGATGAATGGAGCCTAGAGACTGAACTTAACCCTTTACTGCCCCTGCCTCTCTAAACCCATAGAGATGAATGGAGCCTAGAGACTGAACTTAACCCTTTACTGCCCCTGCCTCTCCAAACCCATAGAGATGAATGGAGCCTAGAGACTGAACTTAACCCTTTACTGCCCCTGCCTCTCCAAACCCATAGAGATGAATGGAGCCTAGAGACTGAACTTAACCCTTTACTGCCCCTGCCTCTCTAAACCCATAGAGATGAATGGAGCCTAGAGACTGAACTGAACCCTTTACTGCCCCTGCCTCTCTAAACCCAAAGAGATGAATAGAGATTAGAGACTGCACTTAACCCTTTACTGCCCCTGCCTCTCTAAACCCATAGAGATGAATGGAGCCTAGAGACTGAACTTAACCCTTTACTGCCCCTGCCTCTCTAAACCCATAGAGATGAATGGAGCCTAGAGACTGAACTTAACCCTTTACTGCCCCTGCCTCTCTAAACCCATAGAGACGAATGGAGCCTAGAGACTGAACTTAACCCTTTACTGCCCCAGCCTCTCTAAACCCATAGAGACGAATGGAGCCTAGAGACTGAACTTAACCCTTTACTGCCCCTGCCTCTCTAAACCCATAGAGATGAATGGAGCCTAGAGACTGAACTTAACCCTTTACTGCCCCTGCCTCTCTAAACCCATAGAGATGAATGGAGCCTAGAGACTGACCTTAACCCTTTACTGCCCCTGCCTCTCTAAACCCATAGAGATGAATGGAGCCTAGAGACTGAACTTAACCCTTTACTGCCCCTGCCTCTCTAAACCCATAGAGATGAATGGAGCCTAGAGACTGAACTTAACCCTTTACTGCCCCTGCCTCTCTAAACCCATAGAGATGAATGGAGCCTAGAGACTGAACTTAACCCTTTACTGCCCCAGCCTCTCTAAACCCATAGAGATGAATGGAGCCTAGAGACTGAACTTAACCCTTTACTGCCCCAGCCTCTCTAAACCCATAGAGATGAATGGAGCCTAGAGACTGAACTTAACTCTATACTGCCCCAGCCTCTCTAAACCCATAGAGATGAATGGAGCCTAGAGACTGAACTTAACCCTTTACTGCCCCTGCCTCTCTAAACCCATAGAGATGAATGGAGCCTAGAGACTGAACTTAACCCTTTTGCCTCTCTAAACCCATAGAGATGAATGGAGCCTAGAGACTGAACTTAACCCTTTACTGCCCCCTGCTTCTCTAAACCCATAGAGATGAATGGAGCCTAGAGACCAAACTTAACCCTTTACTGCCCCTTCCTCTCTAAACCCATAGAGATGAATGGAGCCTAGAGACCGAACTTAACCCTTTACTGCCCCAGCCTCTCTAAACCCATAGAGATGAATGGAGCCTAGAGACTGAACTTAACCCTTTACTGCCCCAGCCTCTCTAAACCCATAGAGATGAATGGAGCCTAGAGACCCAGCCTCTCTAAACCCATAGAGATGAATGGAGCCTAGATACTGAACTTAACCCTTTACTGCCCCAGCCTCTCTAAACCCAAACTTAACCCTTTACTGCCCCTGCCTCTCTAAACCCATAGAGATGAATGGAGCCTAGAGACCGCACTTAACCTTTTACTGCCCCTGCCTCTCTAAACCCATAGAGATGAATGGAACCTAGAGACCGCACTTAACCCTTTACTGCCCCTGCCTCTCTAAACCCATAGAGATGAATGGAGCCTAGAGACTGAACTTAACCCTTTACTGCCCCTGCCTCTCTAAACCCATAGAGATGAATGGAGCCTAGAGACCGCAATTAACCCTTTACTGCCCCTGCCTCTCCAAACCCATAGAGATGAATGGATCCTGGAGACTGCACTTAACCCTTTACTGCCCCTGCACCCAGCCTCTCCAAACCCATAGAGATGAATGCAGTGTGGAGATCACACTTAACCCTATATTCTCCCTGCACCCAGCCTGGAGGCCGCACTTAACCCTTTCCATACCACACCTCTCTTAGAAACAGCTATATCCCATTAACCCATTCCTAACCCACACATGTTCATGCTCCTTTAAGCCCCTCTTACAGGTTCTACCCTCACTGATTCCTCTTGTGCCCCTTTATGCTCTCTTCCCTTCTTTAGACTGCATGCTCCCTTTCATATTTCTCTAACCCCACCGACCCGAACCAGAGGTACCCTTTGTGGTACCAGCTATATTTAACGTCTTTTCTGTCTCTCCCCACCACGCTTTAGCTAGCAGTCTAGGTCAGCATTTATTTTAAACATTTCATGCTGTATTGCTTGGCAAACCTGCAATGTTACCTTGCCTTACAGATCTATACTGAACCTTTAACATGTCCTGCCTTTTTCTGGGTACTCCTGATTTATATGCCTCAGCATACAAGTTTGTCCAAAAGCTCCTATAGAACCCCTTATACTCTCCCGGAGCTCAGCTCCCCTTTTGCTCTGCTATAGAACCCGTTATACTCTCCCGGAGCACCTCTTACACACTCCCAGAGCTCAGCTCCCCTTACACTCTCCTATAGAACCCCTTATACTATCCCAGAGCTCCCCTTACACTCTCCCAGAGCACCCCTTTTACTCTCCCAGAGCTCAGCTCCCCTTATACTCTCCTATAGAACCCTTATACTCTCCCAGAGCTCAGCTCCCATTATACTCTCCCGGAGCCCCCATTATACACTCCCAGAGCACCCCTTACACTCTCCCAGAGACATCTCCCTTTACATAGTGTCTGCATTGTGTCTGTATTTATAGCTCTCCCCCCAAACACCTGATTAGTGGTAGGGATACACACACACACACACATATATATATATATATATATATATATGTATGTATGTTCTCCTTCCAACTTGTTTAATATATGTATGTATTTATTTGTGAATCTACTGTTAAATGTGTAACTCCATTCTGGACTGGGTCCCCAGGACATACTTGAAAACGAGAGAAATCTCAATGTATACTTCCTGGTAAAACACTTTCTAAATAAATATCAAAATTATACAATGCTCTGCTTTTATTTCAATCAATCTGATCCCTGATTTACAAACGTGGCGCTCCTTCTCTGCCATGCATACTGCAGATCATCAGAAAGCTTTGTGATAAGAGCATCAGTAATGGGCCAGGGTTATATTGTGAGAGTGGAATGACACGGGATCCGTGCAGAGTATGTGAGGACAGGTCTGTCCCCGTGTGTGCTGCCTCCGTGACATTACATAACATAAAGTATTTACTATCAACAGTGCAGCACAACAAATCGATCAGGAGGAAGGAAGGGAAGACATCTGAACAATATTAAAATCAGAAAACGAAACCGGACTAAAGAAACATAGAAACATAGAAACATAGAATGGGTCGGCAGATAAGAACCATTCGGTCCATCTAGTCTGCCCAATTTTTTTATTTTTTTTTTGAGTACTTTTATTAGTCCCCCGTTCCCGGTCTTATAGCTAGGATAGCCTTGTGTCTATCCCACGCATGCTTAAAATCCTTGACTGTGTTTACCTCTACCACTTCTGCTGGCAGGCTATTCCATACATCCACTACCCTCTCAGTAAAGTAATACTTCCTGATATTACTTTTAAATCGTTGCCCCTCTAATTTAAGACTATGTCCTCTAGTTGTGGTAGTTTTTCTTCTTTTAAATATACTCTCTTCCTTTACTGTGTTGATTCCCTTTATGTATTTAAATGTTTCTATCATATCCCCCCTGTTACGTCTTTCCTCCAAGCTATACATGTTAAGATGCTTTAACCTTTCCTGGTAAGTTTTATCCTTCAACCCATGAACCAGTTTAGTAGCCCTTCTCTGAACTCTCTCCAAAGTATCAATATCCTTCTGGAGATAAGGTCTCCAGTACTGCGTACAATACTCCAAGTGAGGTCTCACCAGTGCTCTGTACAATGGCATGAGCACTTCCCTCTTCCTACTGCTAATACCTCTCCCTATACAACCAAGCATTCTGCTAGCATTTCCTGCTGCTCTATTGCATTGCCTACCTACCTTCAAGTCCTCTGAAATTATTACTCCTAAATCCCTTTCCTCAGATGTTGAGGTTAGGACTGTACCAAATAGTCTATATTCTGCTTTTGGGTTTTTACGCCCAAGGTGCATAATCTTGCACTTGTCCACATTAAATGCCAGTTGCCACTGCTCTGACCATTTTTCTAGTTTAGCTAAATCATTTGCCATTTGGCTTATCCCTCCATGAATATCAACCCTGCTGCAAATCTTTGTATCATCAGCAAAAAGACATACTTTACCAACAAGACCTTCTGCAATATCGCTAATAAAAATATTAAAGAGAATGGGTCCAAGAACAGATCCCTGAGGTACCCCACTAGTAACAAGACCTTGCATCGAATATACCCCATTGACTACAACCCTCTGTTGCCTGTCACTCAGCCATTGTCTAATCCATTCAACAATATTGAAATCCAAACTCAAAGATTTCAGTTTATTGATAAGCCTTCTATGTGCGACAGTGTCAAAAGCCTTACTGAAATCTAGGTAAGCAATGTCTACTGCACCACCCTGATCTATTATTTTAGTTACCCAATCAAAAAAATCAATAAGATTAGTTTGGCATGATCTCCCTGAAGTAAACCCATGCTGTCTCTGATCTTGAAATCCAAGCGACTTTAGATGTTCAACAATCCTATTCTTTAACAAGGTTTCCATTATTTTCCCCACTACTGAAGTAAGACTTACTGGTCTATAGTTGCCCGCCTCCTCCTTACTACCTTTCTTGTGAATGGGCACAACATTAGCTAATTTCCAATCTTCTGGAACTACTCCCGTTAACAATGATTGGTTAAATAAATCTGTTAACGGTTTTGCTAGTACACCACTAAGTTCTTTTAATAACTTTGGATGTATCCCATCAGGTCCCATCGACTTATTTGTCTTTACTTTAGACAGCTGAAGTAAAACCTCTTCCTCTGTAAACTTACATGCATCAAAAGACTCATTAGTCTTTTTCCCTAAATGAGGTCCCTTACCCTCATTTTCATTTGTAAAAACTGAACAAAAATATTCATTAAAGCAGTCTGCTAAGCCTTTATCCTCTTCTACGTAGCATCCTTCTTTTGTTTTTAATCTAACTAATCCTTGTTTTACTTTCCTTTTCTCATGTATGTATCTAAAAAATGTTTTATCCCCCTTTTTCACTGACTGGGCTATAGTCTCTTCTGTGTGTGCTTTGGAAGTTCTTATAGCTTGCTTTGCCTCTTTCTGCCTACTCTTATAGATCTTTCTATCTTCCTCACTCTGAGTATTTTTATAATTACTAAATGCTAGCTTTTTATTTTTTACTATTTTAGCCACCTCTGCAGAGTACCACAGTGGTTTCTTCAATTTTTTGCTCTTACTGACAAGCCTTATGCAATTTTCTGTTGCCTTCAGTAGTGCAACTTTTAGATAATCCCATTTCTCCTGGACTCCATTTAAATTGCTCCAGTCTGATAATGACTCCTTCACATCTAATCTAATTTTAGAAAAGTCTGTTTTTCTAAAATCTAAAACTTTTGTTTTTGTGTGGTGTGACTGCGTCACTGTTCTTATATTAAACCACACTGTCTGGTGATCACTAGATCCTAAACTTTCACCTACAGTAATATCTGATAACAAATCTCCATTTGTGAACACTAAGTCTAGTATGGCCTGCTTTCGAGTTGGCTCCTCCACTACTTGTTTTAGAGATAATCCCAGTAGGGAGTTTAGGATATGCGTACTCCTGGCACAAGTAGCTGTTTTGTATTTCCAGTTCACATCAGGAAGATTAAAGTCACCCATGATGATCACTTCTCCCTTCATTGTCATTTTAGCTATTTCATAGCTAAAAGAAGAAGAAGGAATGACAGATGCACACACATAGGGTTAATTTCACTCCATATATAATAAAACATTGCAGCAGATACATCACTAGGAAGGATCAACACAGATGGAATTGTGATAGATTGCAAGCTCTTTGGAGCAGGTATTCTGTCAATATTGTTTTTAAATGTATTTCCTTGCAATAATTGTGGTAGTACTGCTCTCTCTCTCTTCTTGGCATGCCTTAATGCCCAACCTGCTTAAGAAGTGAAGGCTAAACATGGGAGTTGGTGCACAGGCTAACACAAACCGAGATTATTTTTCTTTTTTTTTTAAGGACCACCCCCAACAATTAATCACATAATTAATCTTTGACCAAACCCACCTAGTGCCAACCATCCACATTACTGTTACCACAACCACCTTCCCTCTGACCGCTTCACTCCCTTATGTGTTTCATGTCCCCCATTCCCTCTAGATTGTAAGCTTGCGAGCAGGGCTCTCTACCTCACGTACCAGTCTGTTCCTCTAGATTGTAAGCTTACGAGCAGGGCTCTCTGCCTCATGTACCACTCTGTTCCTCTAGATTGTAAGCTTACGAGCAGGGCTCTCTACCTCACGTACCAGTCTGTTCCTCTAGATTGTAAGCTTGCGAGCAGGGCTCTCTACCTCATGTACCAGTCTGTTCCTCTAGATTGTAAGCTTACGAGCAGGGCTCTCTACCTCATGTACCAGTCTGTTCCTCTAGATTGTAAGCTCTGTGAGCAGGGCTCTCTACCTCATGTACCACTCTGTTCCTCTAGATTGTAAGCTTACGAGCAGGGCTCTCTACCTCATGTACCACTCTGTTCCTCTAGATTGTAAGCTTGCGAGCAGGGCTCTCTGCCTCATGTACCACTCTGTTCCTCTAGATTGTAAGCTTACGAGCAGGGCTCTCTACCTCATGTACCACTCTGTTCCTCTAGATTGTAAGCTTGCGAGCAGGGCTCTCTGCCTCATGTACCACTCTGTTCCTCTAGATTGTAAGCTTACGAGCAGGGTTCTCTACCTCATGTACCAGTCTGTTCCTCTAGATTGTAAGCTTACGAGCAGGGTTCTCTACCTCATGTACCAGTCTGTTCCTCTAGATTGTAAGCTCTGCAAGCAGGGCTCTCTACCTCACATACCAGTCTGTTCCTCTAGATTTTGAGCTCTGCGCGCAGGGTCTCTACCTCACGTACCAGTCTGTTCCTCTAGATTGTGAGCTCTGCGTGCAGGGCTCTCTACCTCATGTACCAGGCTGTTCCTCTAGATTGTAAGCTTACGAGCAGGGTTCTCTACCTCATGTACCAGTCTGTTCTAGTTTGTATAACTTTGTATGTAGTTCCCTTCTATGCTCTGTATCATGCGCTACGTAAATTGTTGGTGCTATATAAATAAATGTTAATGTAATGTAATGAAAGCTAAAATTGAAATTAGAAATGTCTGTACATAGTCCACATCCAAAGACTTTCCATTTGGTGTACAGCTAGGAGTGTTATGTGGTTGATAAAAAGAGTACCATTAAATCGGGTAATGTTGTACTTGAAAATTAGAGACTACCTGAATGCTCCTTCCCTGGTTAAATACTATTATTATTAATTCTATAGCACGTTAGACAGAGAGACCTATACTACATTGGTTCTTCACATATAAAACAGATGGATGACAATAACAAAAAAATGTGTATAATCTTCACAGTATAAAACAAAAACTGTATACAAAGCAATACGTTATAAGGAAATGTGTATTAAGAAACATGTCTCAGGCACTATGATAAATAACAGCATCGGAAATGGATAACATTTAAGGGAATCAACACAGTAAAGGAAGAGAGTATATTTAAAAGAAGAAAAACTACCAGAACTAGAGGACATAGTCTTAAATTAGAGGGGCAACGATTTAAACGTAATATCAGGAAGTATTACTTTACTGAGAGGGTAGTGGATGTATGGAATAGCCTGCCAGCAGAAGTGGTAGAGGTAAACACGGTCAAGGATTTTAAGCATGCGTGGGATAGGCACAAGGCTATCCTAGCTATAAGACCGGGAACGGGGGACTAATAAAAGTACTCCCCCCAAAAATTGGGCAGACTAGATGGACCGAATGGTTCTTATCTGCCGACACATTCTATGTTTCTATGTAACATTTTGGCTGTTGGCGCCAGAGCACAAATGCAGGATTGGTGCACAAACTCCCAAAATATTTTAATAGTTTCATTATACAATGGAGCACAGAGCAGCATGCCCCTCTCTCTTTCCATGTGCCCCTTTTATATGTATCCTCCCCATAGTTACGTTTAGCAAGTGTAGCATTTAGTATCCAAAATGGGACAAACTCACACAACCAAATGTAACAGAAAGTAACGACTAGACCCAGCAAAGCATCACTTATAAACCAGTAAATAGGTTTATGTGTTTTTATTTTGTCGTTTCCCCTCCTGACCCCGTCAAACACACACCCTGCAATAGCCGACAGCCCTAATAGTGCGGATGGAGCGTGTTCCTACCAGCTTCTGTCATTACTCATCTGTGGATGGTGTTTCTAAAGATCGTACTGTGTGTGAACAGACATTGGATCTGCGTTAGGATGTGTTCGGATGCCTCACCATGTCCCGGCTGCACAATAAGGATTGTTTTTTAAGATAGAGAAGTTCATTTACATGTTGATGATGGTGCTTAAGATGATCATTATAGCATTGCATCGGCATGAGGGTGTAATTCGCTGCCAAATGATTATAGGAACTCATATTTACACAGCACCTTTCAGGTCCAAAGCACTTTACGATGATACAGAGGAGTACAGGCGGGCGGCCCTCGAGGGGGCCATGAAGAACCCATAACCCGTCTCTGAAGTGAAGGAAATAATAATACTAGAGTTATAATGGCCAATTACATGTGAATAAATTGAGGTGAGGAGAAGACTTGTCAAAAAATGCTTTGGAAATAACTTTAAGGCGGAGCAGAGGCATTATTATCAAACACTAATCTACATGCACCAGACAAGCCACAAAACTTTCCCCTAACCTTGCTGAGCTACCACCACTGCAAGGAATTCTGGGTAGGCATTTGTAAATCAGGTTAGTAATGATCACCTTTCTGCCTCTGTATCCACCGGCCGCTGTACAATCCAGCCATTACACATAGCCTGGGAGAGAGGTACGAAGCCAGATAAACACCCATGCAATATCCCAGACTACATGGCTCGTCCCAGGTGAAAATAGAAACGTCAGAGCACACTAATGTCACAGCGTCCCCCAATATTGCTTAGCACAGAACATTGCATGGGGGTCTAAAACGTGATAAAACACAGACTGTGATCGAACCCACAACCCCAAATATGAAATAATATGAATAAATGGAGCTGGAAAGTGCCGTCAACATATACATGTTATATACATGTTAACACAGTAAGGCCATCATTTCCAAATGCTTTTTTTGCCCTATACAATTCAATAGAGCGGGTAACCAGCATGAGTAACCTTACATTAATACATACTGAATAATAGTCCTCATTATGTTCACAGTGTAGACAGCATGATATCACACACACACATTTTGATTACACCTCTGCAACTGAAAGGGTTACAATCCCAATGTTATCTAATACTAGGCCTCCCTAAAAATAAAGGGGAGCAGGGAGCACACAGAGTGGAAGGAACAGAAGATGACATGGGTAACGTGGTGTAGGATAGTAATACATTTTAACCAGGTGTCAGACGTGACACACCACATAATAAACACTGTCTGCAACGAGTCCAAGAAGCTGAGCAAATAAGATGGGGGTGTTACAGCTATTGGTCCATAATAATTAGTGTAATGTCGTCAGCCTCACAGGATCCTGGCAGACGATACCCATGATTGAGAGGTTAATAACGACAAACACTTGGTTGGGGGGGGGGGGGGGGGGTAAGAAAGTAGGTCCAACAGTACCAAACGTGTGCCTTTTTTATCTAGGTTGCTATGCTTCTTTATAGAAAAGGGAAAAATGCTTTGTATAACGGGATTTTAGGACAAAATCTAGAACAGTTGTATAATGCCACCTATTGTGTATATAGTCTGACAACATAGAACTGCAGGAGAACACACAGTCAAGAATAAAGTCCAGAACTGCAGGAGAACACACAGTGTAGAATAAAACCCAGAACTGCAGGAGAACACACAGTCTAGAATAAAATCCAGAACGCAGGTGAACACACAGTGTAGAATAAAACCCAGAACTGCAGGAGAACACACAGTCTAGAATAAAATCCAGAACTGCAGGAGAACACACAGTCTAGAATAAAACCCAGAACTGCAGGAGAACACACAGTCTAGAATAAAACCCAGAACTGCAGGAGAACACACAGTGTAGAATAAAACCCAGAACTGCAGGAGAGCACACAGTCTAGAATAAAACCCAGAACTGCAGGAGAACACACAGTCTAGAATAAAATCCAGAAATCCCGGAGAACACACAGTGTAGAATAAAACCCAGAACTGCAGGAGAACACACAGTCTAGAATAAAATCCAGAACTGCCGGACAACACACAGTCAAGAATAAAGTCCAGGACTGCAGGAGAACACATAGTGTAGAATAAAACCCGGAACTGCAGGAGAACACACAGTCTAGAATAAAACCCAGAACTGCCGTACAACACACAGTCAAGAATAAAGTCCAGAACTGCAGGAGAACACACAGTGTAGAATAAAATCCAGAACTGCTGGGGGACACACAAGCTAGTATAAAATCCAGAAATCCCGGAGAACACACAGTGTAGAATAAAATCCAGAACTGCAGGACAATACCAAGTGTCTTACAACTAGGGTACCCACCCAGCTGGTATTGATGCCAATGTTAAGTCTATGGAGGCCTACTTACAACAAATATAATGCTATACGATAGAGTATAATGTCTGACAACAAATATAATGCTATAGGATAGAGTATAGTGTTTGACACCAAATATAATGCTATGGGATAAAGTATAGCGTCTGACACCAAATATAATGCTATAGGATAAAGTATAGTGTCTGACACCAAATATAATGCTATAGGATAAATTATAGTGTCTGACACCAAATATAATGCTATACGATAGAGTATAATGTCTGACAACAAATATAATGCTATAGAATAAAGCATAGCGTCTGACACCAAATATAATGCTATGGGATAAAGTATAGCGTCTGACACCAAATATAATGCTATAGGATAGAGTATAGTGTTTGACACCAAATATAATGCTATAGGATAAAGTATAGTGTCTGACACCAGATATAATGCTATACGATAGAGTATAATGTCTGACAACAAATATAATGCTATAGAATAAAGTATAGCGTCTGACACCAAATATAATGCTATAGAATAAAGTATAGCGTCTGACAACAAATATAATGCTATAGGATAAAGTATAGCGTCTGACACCAAATATAATGCTATAGGATAGAGTATAGAGTCTTAGTATAGGTACATCTTAAGACAAGTTCTCTTCACATAAGTTCACACCACTTTTAGCAGCCGTCATGGAAGGGCTAGCTACCCAGCGATATTTACACTACTGATATCACATCCGATAAGAACTACAAAACACATCAGCCTCTACCTTATCCCTCCACACACCACAAATACACACACTTCATGAAGCCAAGTACCCAGGGGTCATTAGCCCAGCTCTTTGATTTGCACTGGGTAATTGTTGCGGTATTTATCTGTTTGTATATTGTATGGACATTTGCTGATGGAGTTGCATGGATTCAGTAAAAGCTCTGCTCCCAGCTGTAATTCCACGGTTCGGCGGTCTAAATTAGATAATCGTATCATTATGGCTGTTGTGTGTTACTGGAATCATTAATTGATGGGTTACTGTAAGCTCATAAAACCACAGGATTGAGCTGGTGTTTTGGGTGCGGTGATTTCAAGGCACCTGGGCATAAACCCATGTACCGTGTGTGATGGGAAACGTTAATTACTGTGCTTTCCCTTTAATTCAGACAATTTAAATAGGAATCTCAGCCACGGACCATCTTCAGAACCCAACAGACTTTGTGTCAGGGTCAGTCAGCGATAGCCAACCTCTGGCACGATGGCTGCTCTGGATTACGTCTCCCATTATGCTGGGCCAGCCCTGTGTAACCCCTGATGTGCCCAGTCACTGTACTCAGATTATATTAAGTTGCTTTCTACCCGTGTCATTCAGATAACATTATAGTGAATGGAGACCTGGATGTAAAGTACAGGTGTAATGCACTATGTATCTCCGCTCCTGTAATTCTCTTTTACATAAATAAAGCCCTATAACTGCAGGAAATTTATTCTCTTACACTTTACTTCTGTGGACTAGCGACAGCGAGACCAAGACGCAATCAGCCATGGGCGGTTGTGAATGGCTGAGCGCGTACGCTGACACAAAATGTCGAACGGTGAGAGAGCCTATATAAAGATACAGATTGGATATTCTCCAGACTGGTGGCACAGGATTTCAAAGTTTTGGTTCTATTTAAAAAAAAAAAAAATCAAAGTTTAAAAAAAAGATTTTTTTAGGAGCCATGGAAAAGTCATTTCAATACAGACACCGCCGCTGACAGCGCCGGCAGTCGTAGTGTTAACGGACTGCGGTGTTTGCAGTGGAGGCGAACGCAGCATACCAGCGCCTATTCCAATAATTATAGCAATCACCTCTACCGCCTTTCTCTGGACGGACTCCTGCGAGCGTTGATTCAGCGCGCTCGTCTAGTTAAGCGCCAGGCTTGTTACCGCCACTTTACAGTTACACTGCGGTGAATGAGCCGTGATGGTCATTATTACATATGATTAAATAATACATTTGTGGCTGGCGCTGTCAACATATTGTCACCCCAGAAGCTTATTATTAAACACGTCGTTTACAGATTACCAATATCCAGCTCCTACTAATTGCTAAGCAGCCTGTCTGGGAAGGTTATTTCCTTACCTTTGGGGAAAGCTGGAGCGGTCCGACAGTGTCATTCAGACAGTAATTTCAATGTCAGGGACGGCTTTTCAATTATTTTATGACACACACACACAATTCCAGTAACAATGAGAGGCTGTCGGGCCGCTTTCTCGGTCCTATGTGTGCTGTCTAGATTTATCTTCCAGTCTGGATTAGATCTATCTTATCTGTCTGCCTCTGTTTGTCAAACACAGCCATATACATTTCTACTTATGTGAACACACACATACAGTATTTATATATAAACACAGCCACCCACACAGGCCGACTCGGCTGATGTGCTTTCATTTGCATGGGCTCTTACGATATGAATATACATCTCTCTGATGTATATGTGACAATTACAGTCATCCATATTGTGACAGTAAACACAGAATTATCCGGAACCTGTAAAAGGAACGATCCGTGACCATACAAATTATATATATATATATATATAAACATACAAGATATACAAGTTACCCCCCAATCTTTGTTTTCCCAGTCATCATGATTCGTGGCCAAATAAAGGTAAAACCAAGTATTTTTTAATTTAGTGACACTCTGGTTTAATGATTTAAACTGAGCACACATGTGGTGTTAAAGGGATATCACTGGTCTATTACGTCCTGTTCCTTGCACCAATATATATAAACTTGCACCGGGTCCTGTATGTTAGTAGTTGTACCTTTACACACCACGTTGGTTTAGTTCTGTAACATGATATACACCTCTACAACAGACTATCTAACGGGACTCTTAATGCTGCTTGTACTGTGCACAGAACAAAAAAGCTATACTAATATTCACGTAATTACAAGCAAATCAATACATTAAGAGAAAAATGGGTGTTTAAAACTGAGGTCTCCCATTTATGACATAATAATAACAATCTAGAATTTATAGAGAGCCTCTCTCCCAGTAGGACACACTTTCAGAATTAACCACACGGTCAGCTGAATAATTATTATTATTATTACTCTATCGATGGAACTCATTTGTGAGTTTGAGGTTTGAACAGGGTCTGCGATGCTAACTGAGCTATCTCACCTGCACATCACATACATGTCATTGGAAGTTATGTACAGTAACTACATATCAAGGTGTTTACAATAACAGGAGACAGACAGCATTTGTTTGTAACTTATTGATTTTTTTTGCATTCTCGGTGCTAACACAGCTTAGGTGATGGACTCCCTTTAATAACTTCTAATTACTGTATAAAACTCACATGTATGAAGACTAGTGTTGAGCGAACCCGAACCGCACTGTTCGGGTTCGTAGCAAACATTACGGTTTTTGGACCCCGAACACGGACATTCCACTGTATAAGAATTTCTTATGAATGGGGACTCTATTTCGGTTTATAGAAAGCCAATAGCATTACATGTATTCCATAAACCGAAACCGACTTTCGGTTTATGGAATACATGTAATGCTATTGCTATTCTATAAACCGAAATAGAGTCCCCATTCATACGAATGGTCAATTGACCTATTGGTATGAATGCGGACTCTATTTCGGTTTATATAATAGCAATAGCATTACATGTATTACATCTGAGAGTCAAATAGAACCGTCAAATACTGTGCTTACAGCGCACTTTGAAAAATTCTAATAGTTTTGGGTGGTAAATAGTACATTTGCGTCTTGCGGTGCCCTTCATATCTGAGAGTCAAATAGAACAGTCCAATACTGTGCTTACAGCGCACTTTGAAAAATTCTAATTGTTTTGGGTGCTAAATAGTACATTTGCGTCTTGCGGTGCACTTCATATCTGAAAAATTCTGGCTTCCTCCTCCTCCTCCTCCTCCTCAAGCGCCGCTTCCACCTACACCGCCACGGTCACCGCCTCCTCAACCTATGGGTCACTTAGTATAAACTGAAAGAGAATACCCGGCACTCCAACCCTCTCTCAAATGGATGATTCTGTTGATCCTCCTGGCAGCCATGCTTTAGATTTAGATTTATGTTCTTCCAAAACTAAAATCAAAGATTCCATCTAGAGCTATTTTATGGCTCAGTTGTATTTTTAATTTGTATGTATTTTATGTTATTTGAAGTTATTTCCCTATCCATATTTGTTTGCAGGGCACTTGTCCTACTCTTACCCACATTTTACTTCCTTTTGCAGCCCTCTAGCCCTTTCCAGGACATTTTTAGAGGCATTTTAGTGGCCAAAAGTTTGTGTCCCCATTGACTTCAATGGGGTTCGGGGTCAAGTTCGAGCCCAAACCCGGACTTTTTTCCAAAGTTCGGCCGAACCCGAACATCCAGGTGTCCGCTCAACTCTAATGAAGACGTGTGAATGTGACCGACAATGTAATAGACCAGGGCTTCACAAATCCTGGGAGCCAAGGATTGTCTGGTGCTGGCTCCTAACTTTTGTGATTGTTCTACATAGAAATCTATGGAACTACCATTTGCCTGGCTCCCAAAAAATAACAAGGCTGGCTCCTAAAGTCTCAGCATATTTATCAAGCCCATTTCAGGACTGTCATAACAAGTAGTTATTGGTAATGTCAGTCTCCTACTCCCAGCCACATCCAGCAATCACAAACAGTCTATAAAAACAAATTCCAGGACATTAAGGCACCAAACCTGTCCTACCCAATATTTATATCAAATCAATAGCAAAGCTGTGTCTATTAAATGCAATCCCCGGTCTGACATGGCGTATGTTGTATTTACAGCTCCCCTGGGTTATGGAAGGTGCTATGTACAAAGCTGCAAGGTTACTCTAGTGGGAGAAATATATTAACCCATAATAGACAACGTCTTGCACTGAATATACACAGAGCTCAGTGAGTGTACACACTACTGGGCACCAATGAGTTAGAGGGACTCTGTCAACCTAAGCAGTATTCATACTGTGAATGTAAAGAACAGAACAAATTATCTATACATTGTGTTAGCAGTATTGCACGAAAATGACTAAAATAAGAGAAAAATATGGTTTAAATGTGTCAGTGGCAGGGTGGATTTGATTTAAATCATGATGTTTAAATATAAAGACTCATTCTTGCTGGTGGTTAATATTCTTTAATATTTTCAACCAGATGAAGGTTTTATATTCAGAATAACGGTCAGCTATATCAGAACTGATTTTAGTTTAATAGGTTAATCATGCAAATTTGGAGAACCAATAGTTTTATTTAACTAAAACACTAACATTATATAACATACATGCTACATAACTAAGCTCTATTTCATGTTGAATAACCTTTGAACTCTAACGTATCCTAAATTTATTTCCTTACAATAAATGCAATTTTTTAACAAAATCTATTACTTTTTTTTTTTTAAGCCTTCCTGGTTTCTGTTGTCTCCTGTTTATGACATCACCTTGTAGCTTGATATGCAAATAAATTACATTTCAATGGAAAATGCGTAATCAAGGCACAAGGTGATGTCATATGCAGGAGACAGCACAGACACATTAAAAACCCATTTAATCTTGATTTATGTATATTCATGGAATTCTGCGAACACAATGTATAGATCACATTTCACCATGTTTTATGTCAATATAAGCAGTGTTTAGGTTCTCCCTATATAGCTTCATGGATATGTATATAATTTCCCATCAGCCCTAGCTTGCATATAGATAATATCTATTCTGAGGAGATGTACAGAAATCTAAGAATTCCATGGTCAGCACTGAATAACTGGAGGAAACGCTGACAGGACGTCAGTCAGAGATCTAACGAATCCCTGGTCAGCACTGAATAACTGGAGGAAACACTGACAGGACGTCAGTCAGAGATCTAACGAATCCATGGTCAGCACTGAATAACTGGAGGAAACACTGACAGGACGTCAGTCAGAGATCTAACGAATCCCTGGTCAGCACTGAATAACTGGAGGAAACACTGACAGGACATCAGTCAGAGATCTAACGAATCCATGGTCAGCACTGAATAACTGGAGGAAACACTGACAGGACGTCAGTCAGAGATCTAACGAATCCATGGTCAGCACTGAATAACTGGAGGAAACACTGACAGGACGTCAGTCAGAGATCTAACGAATCCCTGGGCAGCACTGAATAACTGGAGGAAACGCTGACAGGACGTCAGTCAGAGATCTAACGAATCCCTGGTCAGCACTGAATACCTGGAGGAAACGCTGACAGGACGTCAGTCAGAGATCTAACAAATCCCTGGGCAGCACTGAATAACTGGAGGAAACGCTGACAGGACGTCAGTCAGAGATCTAACGAATCCCTGGGCAGCACTGAATAACTGGAGGAAACACTGACAGGACGTCAGTCAGAGATCTAACGAATCCATGGGCAGCACTGAATAACTGGAGGAAACGCTGACAGGACGTCAGTCAGAGATCTAACGAATCCCTGGTCAGCACTGAATAACTGGAGGAAACGCTGACAGGACGTCAGTCAGAGATCTAACGAATCCCTGGTCAGCACTGAATAACTGGAGGAAACACTGACAGGACGTCAGTCAGAGATCTAACGAATCCCTGGTCAGCACTGAATAACTGGAGGAAACACTGACAGGACGTCAGTCAGAGATCTAACGAATCCCTGGTCAGCACTGAATAACTGGAGGAAACACTGACAGGACGTCAGTCAGAGATCTAACGAATCCCTGGTCAGCACTGAATAACTGGAGGAAACGCTGACAGGACGTCAGTCAGAGATCTAACGAATCCCTGGTCAGCACTGAATAACTGGAGGAAACACTGACAGGACGTCAGTCAGAGATCTAACGAATCCCTGGTCAGCACTGAATAACTGGAGGAAACACTGACAGGACGTCAGTCAGAGATCTAACGAATCCCTGGTCAGCACTGAATAACTGGAGGAAACACTGACAGGACGTCAGTCAGAGATCTAACGAATCCCTGGTCAGCACTGAATAACTGGCGGAAACACTGACAGGACGTCAGTCAGAGATCTAACGAATCCCTGGTCAGCACTGAATAACTGGAGGAAACACTGACAGGACGTCAGTCAGAGATCTAACGAATCCCTGGGCAGCACTGAATAACTGGAGGAAACACTGACAGGACGTCAGTCAGAGATCTAACGAATCCCTGGGCAGCACTGAATAACTGGAGGAAACACTGACAGGACGTCAGTCAGAGATCTAACGAATCCCTGGTCAGCACTGAATAACTGGAGGAAACACTGACAGGACGTCAGTCAGAGATCTAACGAATCCCTGGTCAGCACTGAATAACTGGAGGAAACACTGACAGGACGTCAGTCAGAGATCTAACTAATCCCTGGTCAGCACTGAATAACTGGAGGAAACACTGACAGGACGTCAGTCAGAGATCTAACGAATCCCTGGGCAGCACTGAATAACTGGAGGAAACACTGACAGGACGTCAGTCAGAGATCTAACGAATCCCTGGTCAGCACTGAATAACTGGAGGAAACACTGACAGGACGTCAGTCAGAGATCTAACGAATCCCTGGGCAGCACTGAATAACTGGAGGAAACACTGACAGGACGTCAGTCAGAGATCTAACGAATCCCTGGTCAGCACTGAATAACTGGAGGAAACACTGACAGGACGTCAGTCAGAGATCTAACGAATCCCTGGGCAGCACTGAATAACTGGAGGAAACGCTGACAGGACGTCAGTCAGAGATCTAACGAATCCCTGGGCAGCACTGAATAACTGGAGGAAACGCTGACAGGACGTCAGTCAGAGATCTAACGAATCCCTGGGCAGCACTGAATAACTGGAGGAAACGCTGACAGGACGTCAGTCAGAGATCTAACGAATCCCTGGGCAGCACTGAATAACTGGAGGAAACGCTGACAGGACGTCAGTCAGAGATCTAACGAATCCCTGGGCAGCACTGAATAACTGGAGGAAACGCTGACAGGACGTCAGTCAGAGATCTAACGAATCCCTGGGCAGCACTGAATAACTGGAGGAAACACTGACAGGACGTCAGTCAGAGATCTAACGAATCCCTGGTCAGCACTGAATAACTGGAGGAAACACTGACAGGACGTCAGTCAGAGATCTAACGAATCCCTGGTCAGCACTGAATAACTGGAGGAAACACTGACAGGACGTCAGTCAGAGATCTAACGAATCCCTGGGCAGCACTGAATAACTGGAGGAAACACTGACAGGACGTCAGTCAGAGATCTAACGAATCCATGGTCAGCACTGAATAACTGGAGGAAACACTGACAGGACGTCAGTCAGAGATCTAACGAATCCCTGGGCAGCACTGAATAACTGGAGGAAACGCTGACAGGACGTCAGTCAGAGATCTAACGAATCCCTGGTCAGCACTGAATAACTGGAGGAAACACTGACAGGACGTCAGTCAGAGATCTAACGAATCCCTGGGCAGCACTGAATAACTGGAGGAAACACTGACAGGACGTCAGTCAGAGATCTAACGAATCCCTGGGCAGCACTGAATAACTGGAGGAAACACTGACAGGACGTCAGTCAGAGATCTAACGAATCCCTGGTCAGCACTGAATAACTGGAGGAAACACTGACAGGACGTCAGTCAGAGATCTAACAAATCCCTGGTCAGCACTGAATAACTGGAGGAAACACTGACAGGACGTCAGTCAGAGATCTAACGAATCCCTGGTCAGCACTGAATAACTGGCGGAAACACTGACAGGACGTCAGTCAGAGATCTAACGAATCCCTGGGCAGCACTGAATAACTGGAGGAAACACTGACAGGACGTCAGTCAGAGATCTAACGAATCCCTGGTCAGTACTGAATAACTGGCGGAAACACTGACAGGACGTCAGTCAGAGATCTAACGAATCCCTGGTCAGCACTGAATAACTGGAGGAAACACTGACAGGACGTCAGTCAGAGATCTAACGAATCCCTGGTCAGCACTGAATAACTGGAGGAAACACTGACAGGACGTCAGTCAGAGATCTAACGAATCCCTGGTCAGCACTGAATAACTGGAGGAAACACTGACAGGACGTCAGTCAGAGATCTAACGAATCCCTGGTCAGCACTGAATAACTGGCGGAAACACTGACAGGACGTCAGTCAGAGATCTAACGAATCCCTGGTCAACACTGAATAACTGGCTGAAACACTGACAGGACGTCAGTCAGAGATCTAACGAATCCCTGGTCAGCACTGAATAACTGGAGGAAACACTGACAGGACGTCAGTCAGAGATCTAACGAATCCCTGGGCAGCACTGAATAACTGGAGGAAACACTGACAGGACGTCAGTCAGAGATCTAACGAATCCCTGGGCAGCACTGAATAACTGGAGGAAACACTGACAGGACGTCAGTCAGAGATCTAACGAATCCCTGGTCAACACTGAATAACTGGCTGAAACACTGACAGGACGTCAGTCAGAGATCTAACGAATCCCTGGTCAGCACTGAATAACTGGCTGAAACACTGACAGGACGTCAGTCAGAGATCTAACGAATCCCTGGTCAGCACTGAATAACTGGAGGAAACACTGACAGGACGTCAGTCAGAGATCTAACGAATCCCTGGGCAGCACTGAATAACTGGAGGAAACACTGACAGGACGTCAGTCAGAGATCTAACGAATCCCTGGTCAACACTGAATAACTGGCTGAAACACTGACAGGACGTCAGTCAGAGATCTAACGAATCCCTGGTCAACACTGAATAACTGGCGGAAACACTGACAGGACGTCAGTCAGAGATCTAACGAATCCCTGGTCAACACTGAATAACTGGCTGAAACACTGACAGGACGTCAGTCAGAGATCTAACGAATCCCTGGGCAGCACTGAATAACTGGAGGAAACACTGACAGGACGTCAGTCAGAGATCTAACGAATCCCTGGTCAGCACTGAATAACTGGCTGAAACACTGACAGGACGTCAGTCAGAGATCTAACGAATCCCTGGTCAGCACTGAATAACTGGAGGAAACACTGACAGGACGTCAGTCAGAGATCTAACGAATCCCTGGTCAGCACTGAATAACTGGAGGAAACACTGACAGGACGTCAGTCAGAGATCTAACGAATCCCTGGGCAGCACTGAATAACTGGAGGAAACACTGACAGGACGTCAGTCAGAGATCTAACGAATCCCTGGGCAGCACTGAATAACTGGAGGAAACACTGACAGGACATCAGTCAGAGATCTAACGAATCCCTGGTCAGCACTGAATAACTGGAGGAAACACTGACAGGACGTCAGTCAGAGATCTAACGAATCCCTGGTCAACACTGAATAACTGGAGGAAACACTGACAGGACGTCAGTCAGAGATCTAACGAATCCCTGGGCAGCACTGAATAACTGGAGGAAACACTGACAGGACGTCAGTCAGAGATCTAACGAATCCCTGGTCAGCACTGAATAACTGGAGGAAACACTGACAGGACGTCAGTCAGAGATCTAACGAATCCCTGGGCAGCACTGAATAACTGGAGGAAACACTGACAGGACGTCAGTCAGAGATCTAACGAATCCCTGGGCAGCACTGAATAACTGGCGGAAACACTGACAGGACGTCAGTCAGAGATCTAACGAATCCCTGGTCAGCACTGAATAACTGGAGGAAACGCTGACAGGACGTCAGTCAGAGATCTAACGAATCCCTGGGCAGCACTGAATAACTGGAGGAAACACTGACAGGACGTCAGTCAGAGATCTAACGAATCCCTGGTCAGCACTGAATAACTGGAGGAAACACTGACAGGACGTCAGTCAGAGATCTAACGAATCCCTGGGCAGCACTGAATAACTGGAGGAAACACTGACAGGACGTCAGTCAGAGATCTAACGAATCCATGGTCAGCACTGAATAACTGGAGGAAACACTGACAGGACGTCAGTCAGAGATCTAACGAATCCCTGGTCAGCACTGAATAACTGGAGGAAACACTGACAGGACGTCAGTCAGAGATCTAACGAATCCATGGTCAGCACTGAATAACTGGAGGAAACACTGACAGGACGTCAGTCAGAGATCTAACGAATCCCTGGGCAGCACTGAATAACTGGAGGAAACACTGACAGGACGTCAGTCAGAGATCTAACGAATCCCTGGTCAGCACTGAATAACTGGAGGAAACACTGACAGGACGTCAGTCAGAGATCTAACGAATCCCTGGTCATCATTGTCCCCCTAGAGAGTATGGCGGTAAGTGCTGCATTGTGATTACCCGTTTATGGTCCTTTGGAGATTGGAACCATCAATCTCTAACGGTATCAAAGTATTGATATATTTCCTCACGATACCTGACGCATCTTGCTATCAATTTACAAATGGCAGGACAACAGATGCTCTCCCCACTTCCCAGTAACACGGACCCTGCATCGGTCGTACCGAACAGGAGGGGAAACGATTTGCCTACTTCAAGTTGTGTCATCAGCTGCTAAGCTCTAGTTATGGCCATGTGGAGGGTTAATCCAGGGCTTCACAAGCCCTAGGGCCCAAAGAATATTTAAATACTATTTAAATACTACCGACTCTTTAACTTTATCAGACCACCAAATGGAAGGTACAATAACACCCAGTGCATCCTATTTTTTATATAAGCTTATACCCCCCTCTACACCACCTCAGTGCATATTAACATTAACCCTGTGCCTAATAACTGAATAGGCATGTTGTTTAGAATCTTTGGTCAGCTGGGTTAGATGAAGGAAGATCTGTCCCTGCTGACCCAAGATGTCTGCCCCCGGTAGCATTTTACATGGCAGTCTGTCTCTGTAAGCCCTAACAATATACACAAATGCATTAAAATCCCAATAATTAATGGCAGACATTATGCAAATGACAAGTTTCTACACACTAAAATAATGACATTTCTTCATTTTCAGCATCATTATGCAAAACAATGAGTTTAAAAAGATAAATCACTCTGGAGAATTAATGCCATGACAAAGTACAAACTGGGCTTGGAAGGAGGATATTACCAATTACATTCCAGTAAAAAAAAAAAAAAAAAACAAAAAAAAAAACAGCTCAGCATTGCTTAAAGTCACTTTCCTTATTTATATTTACCATTGCTGAATAACTTATAGATTTTTTTATTTTATTTTTTTTAAATCTTTAAATGAAGCCAGCTTAGTTCATGTGGTTCTCAGTGGCCAATATATTCATTAACTGGAGTGGATGCTAAACTCCCCTATTTATTTCGTATCAAGTAGGAATGTAAAATATAAAGAAAAATACTGTGAACTGCAAGAAAATGCATACAACTAAAACAAAGTTATTTTTAATTAGAAAACTGCATCAAGTTAAATGTCTATTTAAAATGGAGTAATGCGTCTACCATTCACGGGACCAGAAGCATTTTGGGTAATGGATTGTTTTACCAATAAGATATATTAAGGAATCTCAGCTCTCATGTAATCCAGTAATATCAAAGTAAATACTGTATATTAGCAAATAAATCACTGTTACTGCGATGTAGCTGTGATGAGAGGCATGGTTGGGAACCTGCCGTTGGCGTGTCAGGTCTGCACACGTGTCATTGTATTACCCTTTATGGGCGTTGGGGAATCTGAGCATGCATGGAAAGGCTACATCACAGCTTAAGGGGGCTGCACACTGATTAAACTGTTGTGTGTTTGTATTCTGACAGGTGTGTAGTGAATTTTCAAAATCCTAAAAAAATGTTTGGATAACGGATCTCTGGATAAGGGATATTCAACCTGTACCTTACCAATAAGACTTTCTGCAATATCAGTGATACAAATAGTAAAAAGATTGGGTCCAAGTACAGATCGCTGAGGTACCCCACTAGTAACAAGACCTTGAACCAAATATACCCTCTGCTGCCGTCACTCAGCCAATGTCAAATCCATCTCACAGATCACGATTTATTGCTAAGTCTTACACGTGAAACAGAATATACTTTATTTATATTCGTTTGTTATAGCAGTTCAAATTAAAATGCCTAGACATGATGCAATCTTTCAATAGAACAGAACTTTGTTGTTTTTTTTTGCCACAGTTGTCCTTTAAGAGACAAATCTGTTTTAAACGTGCTTGGGTTGTCTCTCATTGATGACATCACCTGGTTGAAGCATGTGTCAATTGCATAATGGTCTTCTCAAAAGAGATGGAACTGAGACAGGAGTTTTTAATGTAAGCCCAAAATATCTGAATGGGAGTTCCCCCAACTCTTCTACATTGCCCCAAAGTTTTAAATTCACATTGCAATTCCCTCTTTATTGAGAAGAATCTATATTCTCCATAGTTATTTATATTCCACAGCACAAATGTACCTTATACATAGGATACAGACACATTTAAAGCAGATTTTTTTGTTTCTGCTATAAAAAAAAAAAAAGTATAAATCATATTATGCTATAAAATCATCCAGCAAACAATGTCTAGATAACAAAGTCCTTTTCATTCCAAAACTGCATATACTTAGGCTGCTAACTTTGTGAGTAAGTAAAACATATTTAGAACTATAATTATTTAACTTATAAAAGCATTTTAAAAATGTAGGAGACGTGTAAATTTGAACAGTCCTTCAAATCAATCGTATAACAATATAGATTGAGCATATGATTGAACACAATGCCGGAATTATAAGTACTGGCCAAATACATGCAGGACTGCTTAGGAAACATCACTTGTTTGCAGTATGTTCCTGGATATCTTGATAATATGTGCAATTAGTCACAGTGACCGCGAGTGAGATTATAGACGAGGGCCGACTCAATATACACAGATTTGTCACAAATCACTGAAATCTGGTCACTCGATATCCCTGAATTCAGATTCACAATGAAAACCATAGATTGTGGGCTACTCAATAAGCGCCAATCACCACCAAACGAGAATTTGGGTACATAGGGGAAATTGGCCATTATAATTCCTCAGATTTTAGTTGGACAACTGAATAGAAAAGAATTAAAGTAAACATATTTTACACAAAAATATCTATATACAGTTATATATGTATGCGTGTATATATATAAATTTTATATATTATAATAGTGTATTTACATTAATATAAGCATTTTTACATTGTTAAAAACCAAATATTTTATGTTCCTTTACTTTATTTTTATGTACTTAATGTATCATGTATTTAAAAAAAAAAAATTATTACAGATTTATATTTTATTACTGTTTGGTAATTAGTGTCAGTGACACTACCAGGCATCACACCAATACCAAAAAAATGATTTATACAATGCTCGAGGTAGCTAGGGAACATTACAACTGACTGGTTGAACCCAGACAGTGATTAAAAAACATCAAAACAACCAAATGAGATCATGGCTACTTAAAGGAACTGCATCACATGTATATAGTATTTACTGTGCATGTAGAGCTTATAAACATGATTTGAAAATCATCTATTCAAGGTATTAGCAAAACTGCAAGCGCTTAAATCAGGAGACAAATGTGTTTTAAATGTGTCTGTGGAGTCTCCTGGTTATGACATCACCTGTGGCTAGGGTTGCCACCTTTTCTTCAAAAAAATACCGGCCTTGGTACTGTCTCCATAGACTTAACATTGGCCTGATGCCAATTTTTTACCGGCCTGCCGGTAAAATACCGGCCAGGTGGCAACCCTACCTGTGGCACGGTATGCAAATTTAATATTTCCCATTGAAGAGCTGTTTGCATACCCTGTCACAGGTGATGTCAAACAGAAGACTCCACAGACACATTGAAAACACATTTTCTCCTAATTTTAGTCATTGGCTTGCAGTTTTGTTAATACGATGTATAGATCATTTTCAAATCATGTGTATGCTCTACATGTACAATAAAACAATATTCAGGTGACACAGTCCCTTTAAATCCTTACTGATGGCTCCTAAACATTTTTTTTACTTTTACTCAATAGAAGTATCATTTTCCTGACTCCTATAAATTACAAGGCTGTACTAAATGGGTCTGTTTAGCTCCTACGGTCTACAGATATTTGTCAAGTATTGGTTTAAAATGAGCGTTCAAACTGATTTCTGAATAAGCAAGAATGATCATAAACCATACTTTATTTGGCATTATAAACATTACAATTAAGGGCTGAGTCCACTCATTATAATGCAGACAACCAGCAGGAATATATCTGGTAACTACACTAATTTGGACTTAACGCCTGAAATATCCTTGTCCATTTTTTCTTTCATGAATATAGCACACAAGGTTCTTGTCCATATTATCTCTTCTATTTATCTTTGTTTGGTAGCAGACGGGTGATAATGATTTTGGATTTGAGTAGGCACCTAGGGATCATTAGGGTTAGTTTATTCCATAAGTTGGAGAACGGAGAGGTAAATGTAGGCCAAAACATCTGAGCGGGGGGGGGGAAAGGCTCCTACTTTGCCATTTCTCTAAAATGGCAATTTTGTTCTAAATGTTTGCTAATTCAACAATTAGCGAGCGTCACCCGGTCTGCTTCCTATAAGACAATTAGCACAGCTCATTCAGGAGGGTAAAAGGTCTTTCTTTTTTTTTTTTTGGTTGGTGTCAGGTTTTGCATGTGAATATCAAAGGGTTAAACGTTGTACAAGAAAAGCTTCCCATGAAGAAGAAAAAAAAACCTCTATTACAAACAGCTCGGCATTTTCACTTTTTCTCACCCAATTTGGGGCTTCAGTTATAGTAGAACAAAAAGGGGACACACACACACACACAAAAATACAATAATCTAAAAGTAGACCACCTTAAGATTGAAAATAAGAGCTATCACGGCACTCTCTGCAACGCATTAACCAAATAGTTATGCAAATATCACAATTTACAGTGGGGAAATTAGAACCTTTAAAAGGGAGCCATTGATTGTGTGGCTTTTATGCTCAGCCCTGTCCCACGGTAGTTTAGTGCAGAGACGTGAGCGATAATGAAGAAGGATTGGTGCGGGTACACCAGTCATCGCTGCTCTGACCTCCTTACAATTTCATGTACAAATGGGTCTAAGAAAAGACCTGCTGCCAAATTAGCTCCTGCCTCCCACAGAGTGAGCACTGCAGCCCCATTATTCACAGGGAACCTACTGGGAGCAGCTGAACCCTTTTCAAAGCTCCAATATTGCATGAATGCCCCCCTCAGTACTGCCGCACTCCGCCATTTACCTGTTAACTACTTCAGTGCCGTGCCAAGGCGAAAGGTGGCTTTATGCCCTTTCCTGGGGGTACGGTGTCTGGGGGGCTACCTTAGTGAAGTGGCTGGTGTGACAGCTGAATCTAATGGGAGATAAAAACCTGCCGCTGTGCCAGAAGCTGACCTTGTTGTGTGGCTGAGCGTGACTGGCCCTGCAGCACGGACGTAATTAGCATGGACTGGACTAGCATGATGGGAGTGGATGACTGTAAAATGTAAGCAGCAGCTTGTCCCGCTGTATTTATTTCATAAAGACTGCTTATAATTTACTGCTTTTACCTGTTTTCTGTTGAGCGACCTGTATAAGTATATATCTCTGGAATGAAATGGGTTAAAGTTAAACCTCTTATGATATGGGCATAGCAAAGACTCCTTGTACAACAATAGTGATCATTGAATTTGGGGATTGGCCCATTACTCACTTAAAGGGGCTCCATCACCTAAACACGGCCTTTACTGTGCATGTAGAGAATAATAAATGATATATACATTTTATCAGAATTCCAAATGAATGCCTACATTAGGACAAACATGCGTCTGGGGTTCTCTTGCTTTATGACATCACCTGTGAGTTGTTATGCAAGTGAACTGCTTTTCAATGGGAAATGTGCAATTTACATTTCAAGCCATAGGTGATGTCATACGCAGGAGACATTTTTTGATCATGGTTTGCTCTGTGCATTCACGGTATAAACAACATTCCTATTAAAGAAAGCAATTACTGACATTCTAGGTTTGGCTTCATTAAAATGGTCAGTACAGGGCACAGCTTTCCAGAAGAGGTGGCACATAGGAATACAGGAAAGAAAGATGATATATGATATATACACATGCACATGATTCTTGTGAAGGAGATATTGTGATATACAAGTTGCTTTTTAAACTTTTCTAATTGTTTTGTTTTTTTTAAATGTAACCTGTAAAACCATGTGCCAATCCCAGGCATTACCCACTGCGGCATGATAGCGCTTGTCACTAGTGTTATTGGATCTGGTAAAACGTCAGAAACAATGTTAATTTTCTCCAGTAAGAAACACGCACCAAATGCTAAGAAGAATCTTAACACCTTGAGCCAACGCATTCCACAACATGAACACATAATCCCAGAATTATGTCATGCTCTGGGCCGGTACAGCGCCACCCATCTTGCTCTGGGCCGTTACAGCGCCACCCATCTTGCTCTGGGCCGTTACAGCGCCACCCATCTTGCTCTGGGCCGTTACAGCGCCACCCATCTTGCTCTGGGCCGTTACAGAGTCACCCATCATGCTCTGGGCCGTTACAGCGCCACCCATCTTGCTCTGGGCCGTTACAGCGCCACCCATCTTGCTCTGGGCCGTTACAGCGCCACCCATCTTGCTCTGGGCCGTTACAGCGCCACCCATCTTGCTCTGGGCCGTTACAGCGTCACCCATCATGCTCTGGGCCGTTACAGCGCCACCCATCATGCTCTGGGCCGTTACAGCGTCACCCATCATGCTCTGGGCCGTTCCAGTGTCACCCATCATGCTCTGGGCCGGTACAGCGCCACCAATCTTGCTCTGGGCCGTTACAGCGTCACCCATCATGCTCTGGGCCGTTACAGCGCCACCCATCTTGCTCTGGGCCGTTACATCGTCACCCATCTTGCTCTGGGCCGTTCCAGCGTCACCCATCATGCTCTGGGCCGTTCCACCGTCACCCATCATGCTCTGGGCCGTTCCACCGTCACCCATCATGCTCTGGGCCGTTCCAGCGTCACCCATCATGCTCTGGGCCGCTATAGCGTCACCCATCATGCTCTGGGCCATTATAGCGTCACCCATCATGCTCTGGGCCGTTATAGCGTCACCCATCATGCTCTTCATGTTTACATCACTGCTACTGTTCCCATTATTATAACAAAGTTATAATAATGGGAGCACAAACCTACCCTATCATTCTCAGGTCGCAGGCCCTAGGAGGTGGGACCAGGCCCACAAATTGACAGAACTGGTGCAAATGTTGTGGAGCTCTGGTCCCCTGTGAAATAAAGCAGTCAGCCCCAGGCTCCCACACCACTGCAGGAGAAAGGTTTAACGGTACACTAAACAGTTTTTCACTCTTCTTCTAATATAAAAAAAAAACGAGGGTCTCTATGCACTTACCCAACCAGATCAGCTTAAAGTTATGAAGTATAATAAATAAAATGCATTGTTGCAGTGTACAGACACAGGTGTATTTTTGGGCCCCTACAGACTTGTATTTAAATTTAAAAATGTTTGAATTTGTCATGTTACAAGATCTAAAAGCCATTAGGTAACAGGGGTTATCATTGTTGAAATGGAACCTAGTTACATAAATATTAGTGGAAACCCCAAAAAACACAAACACTTAAAGGCACCGCTTAGGAGGTATGACATCCTTTCAGACGGGGAAGGGCTGATGTCAAACAATGGGGAGGAGCCAGGCATGAATCCTCATTATGATTTGTGCAGCCATTCAGCACTCGTCCATCAACTTCCTATGAAAGATCATTTAGCACTGCTAAGCCTTGGTACTAGAGACAGATGATACAATGATGACCATGCATCCAGAGCACACGGCACAGGTCTGGCAAGTACATCATTTGATGTATACATTTGCTAGAGACTGGGCACAATGTATGGGTTAAATGTTATTCCCATTGCTATGGGTCGGAGCACGCACTCACTCTATGAGCAGGCGATGGCCTTGCCAGGTCTATAATACTGAGCGTAGAATATAAACCTGTCCCATTGGCGGCCCGTGCTTCGCATTACTCTTCTGTCGCCAGTTAATCGCGTGCTGCTGTTCTCCTTAAATAAAATCTAGCTCACGCTGGATCAATAAAAATGATGCCCATTTCCCTAATGGCTGCCGATTGCCATTTGCTATTCAAATCAGACGAGATAAATTACAGAACATGCCAGGGAACAGGCCAGTGAATTAAGATAAGCCTCCAGAGGACCGGCAGTATTATTAATCTTTTAAGACACGATCATATTTCTTCTTGACAGCATGCGTAGACTCTCAGTCATACTGCACCCAGATTGAAATATCAGCTGCTTCGAAAATCAATACAGCTAGAAACACAATCAGATTTGTTCTCCAAAGGCTCCACTAAGGAGCACTTCTGTTCTTTATTCCCTGGCCCAAATGTACCCCCCTTTATGCTCCCCTGCACACCCCACCCTCCCTCTCTTTCAAAAATGATTGTTTACTTCAATACAGAACAAAGGATATACAATGTGTCAAACAAATGCTTAAAGATGCATCCTTCCTTTCCAGACAGATGTGAATCTTTTTCTTGTGAAGAGCCCAGAGAAATGTACAACCCCTGGCTGTCTGTTCTGCTGGACTCTCCCTGAATTCCCCCTGTAATACCACCCCAGGAGGCGCAGGTGGTACTTTGTTTCATATATTGCGCTGATCGGGTGGGTTTTGTCGCCCAGTGGAACATAGAGCTGGGTTCTCTTTCTAGACTGCTTATTTTGACAGCCCCCGCAGTGTGCCACAGAAAGGTGTATGAAATTCCCAAACGGCTGCAAGACATAGAATCAAGCTCCCAGCCAGACGTCAGAGGGGATAGGACAGAAACATTGAAATACTTAAAGGGAATCAACACAGTTAAGGAGGAGAGGATATGTAAAAGAAGAAAGACTACCACCACGTGACGACAAATTAGAGGGGCAAAGGTTTAAAAGTAATTTCAGGAAGTATTACTTTACTAAGAGAGTAGTGGGAGCATGGACTAGCCTTTCAGGTAAACATGGTAAAGGAGTTTAAGCATGCATGGGATAGGCATAAAGCAAACCTATAGATATGATAAGGAAATAATGTAAATATTCAGTTTTTTTGTTATTATTTTAGGCAGAACTTGGGCCAAATGGTTTTTATCTGTAGTACATTTTTTCGTTACTAAATCTGACCTACTTTAAAGAGTCAAAATCCCACTTCTGGATTAATGTATCATGTGAAACAACCTAAGGGAATGGAAGTTGCACAGACAGAATTGTCAGGACCTTGAAAGGTCTCATCAAGGCTATCCTCTCTGCCTCCTGACCTGCAGGGGGTGCAGACCATTCATTTCAGGATGCAGCCATACTCGCTGCAGTTAGTGGAGCAGCGGAGTGGAAAAGGGCATGTTAATAAAGGAGGGTTGATCCCCAGTCAATGGCTCTTCAGCTGATTGGTCCTAAGGACTGGATCTACGTAAAGCAGGGCTTGACAAACGTCTGTAGCCTTTAGGAGCCAGTAGATTACCAAATATATCTGCCAACGCTCACAAATTTGCTGGAAAAAGTTCCTCTTTTTTGGTCCTGTCCATTCATTAACACTGCCTATACACAGCACTGCTTAGCATATTACGTCTAAGACACATACTTCCCAAAAGAGGAGAACTGAGATTCAGACACCCAGTATCTCCCGGGTTCACGGAAAGCCACAAAACGTCATGCGGCATCATATAACGCCGCCCCCTTCTCATCCCAGAAGTCAACTACAGAAAGTTATCAAGGATTGCCTTCATATAGTTCAATTAAAACGGAATAGCTTTCTCTCGAAAGCTCTGTGGGTTTCATATCCAGCATCAAAGACACAAACATTTCACATATACAGTAAAACTATTCTGACTCTTCACAACTATTAGTGCATCTCTCATTTCCAAAAACCACAGCTTGGTCCCTGTATTCATCTGTCTCCAAAATATCCCAAATGGCTGACACCCCCATGTGTTTAGAAAGGACGCACATTCTTCTCCTCCCGTCTTATTATCTATACATTTATCTGTATTAGGACTTGGGAGTATAAAGGTACATCCTAAGTAAAATAATAATAAAGTCACTTGCCTGAAGAATACAGAGCTCCTAAATGACTATCTTCTTCATGATTAAAGGCTATACATTTATTAGTTCTAAGTAGCACATGGTAGTTCCAGAGGCCACAACCTTCAAACCTAGTACTTAGTTAAAGGGACTCCTCTGCATAACATAACAGAATATCAACTATACATCTGGTAACTATAATGACAGAGGCTTCTAATGGGTCCAGCGTCCATATTCTTATTCACATCAGAAATGCGTAGGTTTTGGTGCTTTAGTTGGTTTTTGGATCGCACTATATTATACATGCATTCCTTATCATGTAGGACCACTTCAGAAAAACTCAGACGTCCCTGGATAAGAAGGTCTGTTATCCCACCCACTACACCCAGTGCAATAAGGCTCTCTGTGACAGATGGCGGTGCCTGGCTTGGAGCTGGAGCGTCGGGAAGACGGAGGGAGGGGTACAGAAACATTATTTTTAGCAGCTCCGTCTATGTGTATAGGTCACATTACAGGTGTATTCAAATCAAGTGGCTAATGGAAAGGTGTGTATCACATATAAAGTAGCCCAACCCTGTACACAGACACGGCTTATTCAACGGAAACACTGCGTGTTGTATGTTTAATGCATGCATATTCCATGTAATGCGCACGCAGACACAGAACATAAGCTGCAACTTATTTTGAAATCTTGGAGCAGTTTTACTTGCGTGGATGGAAAATATTATGCATTGAGCTGCTATTGGCATGAAACAGAGGGAACATCTGCTGAAGTTCACAGGACTGGGATTTTTGGAACGGAGCAGCTCACATCCCCACCAGTTATGTAGCTAAACTTAAACAATAGAACACAGAGGACGGTTTATAAGCACGAGAAGGCCAAATCCGAAAATCTTCTGCATGCTTGGCAAGGAGTGCGCAATGTGACCATCTTAAAGGGGCCGGTGCTGCTGCCACCCAACATCAATGTTAAATGTGCACTGAGGAAGCCAGCAGTGCAGAGCAATACTCACCTGGGGAAACATGTCTGCCAGTAGTACATTCAATTGGAAGTACTGTTATGGGCAAAAATACTTTAAGAGCTGTAATCATGAAAGAGGAAATTACAAGAAATTGACAAGGGAATTGCAAAATTAAGTTTGTATAGAAATTCTCGAATGAAAGAATACAAATAAAATACCTTATTGAGACCTCTTTGCTCTGTATAACACTCTCAGGTGAAGATTCTAAACATCATGTCCGCCCCTGATAGAGCTATACAGAGCAAAGATTCTAAACAACATGTCTGCTCCTGATAGAGCTATACAGAGCAATGATTCTAAACAGCATGTCCGCCCCTGATAGAGCTATACAGAGCAAAGATTCTAAACATCATGTCCGCCCCTGATAGAGCTATACAGAGCAAAGATTCTAAACAGCATGTCTGCCCCTGATAGAGCTATATAGAGCAGAGATTCTAACCAACATGTCTGCCCCTGATAGAGCTATACAGAGCAAAGATTCTAAACAACATGTCTGCCCATGATAGAGCTATACAGAACAAAGAATCTAAACAGCATGTCCTCCCCCTGATGGAGCTATAGAAAGCAAAGATTCTAAACAGCATGTCCTCCCCCTGATGGAGCTATACAGAGCAAAGATTCTAAACAACATGTCTGCCCCTGATAGAGCTATACAGAGCAAAGATTATAAACAACATGTCCGCCCCTGATAGAGCTATACAGAGCAAAGATTCTAAACAACATGTCTGCCCATGATAGAGCTATACAGAGCAAAGATTCTAAACAACATGTCTGCCCCTGATAGAGCTATACAGAGCAAAGATTCTAAACAACATGTCTGCCCCTGATAGAGCTATACAGAGCAACGATTATAAACAACATGTCTGCCCCTGACAGAGCAAAGATTCTCAACAACATGTCCGCCCCCTGATAGAGCTGTACAGAACAAAGAATCTAAACAGCAGAGCGGCACTGCAGTAGAGAGAGCATGCATATATCTCAGATCCCGTGTGTGCCGCCCTCGGGTGTGAGAATACAGTGAGCCTGGAAAGGAAGTCACATGCAAAGCTCTGCATTGTCTCAGCGGGCGAGTGTGGTGCACATGGGATCTGTGGCTGCACACGGATACACGTGTGGTACAGACAAGTGATTGTGAAACGAGGCTCCTCCACTTTATTCATGCATGCAGTGAGGTGGATAATGAGGGAAAGGGGAGGCAAGCATGATGGTATATGGGGTCTATGACAGTCGTACGCGGCTGCTTCACCGCGGCAGTTTGAAGGCTGAACTGTCAGCAGTGAAGATCAACGCGGCTGCTTCATCGTGGCAATGTAAGCGCTGACAGATCAGCGCAGAGCTGTCAGCGCTTACAAACATACACCCCCTTAATAAATTAACACCCCAATAAATCAACCCCCCCAAAAGTGACCATGAACCCCCATACTAACCCCCCAACCATAACACTACCCTGAACCCTAATACTAACATTAACCCCCCGAACCCCAATACTAACACTAACCCCCCCCCCCGCACCCCAATACTAACATTAACCCCCCCCCCCCCCCCGAAATCTAATGCTAATGCTACCCTCCCCAAACTCTAATACTAATACCTAACCCCAGACCCCTAATACTAATGCTACCCTCCGTGAACCCTAATACTAATACCTAACCAACCTCCCCCCCCCCCCCCCCCCCCCAACACTAATACGCCTCCCAAACCCTAATACCAACATTAACTCCTATTAATTCCATCGCGCAAGAGGGGAGGTGAATCGGCTGTGTTCATGTAGCCACGATGGACCGTCCCCGGTCTATGGCCCTGTCACTATTTATTGGAGAACAAACCTAGGCTAGCCCACCAGTATGACTGAGCGTCATAAGAACACCAGTCCACAACAACTTTTACGGTTAAAAATTTTTTAAAAAATTGACATGATAGATTATTTCTTCCAAATAGTTACTGTCTGGCTCCCTCACGCTTGTCTAAAACAAGATCTATGTTGCTCAGCCAGCCACAAGGTGGGCTATGTATAACCACTAAATTAGAGTACAAAGGAATAGGGGTGCTGATGCAGTTATTGAGATGCCTGCTAGAATTATGCAAAAGGAAGTGTATTGAGCTACCCAGGTGGTGTGTCTGAATGAAGGTATGCAATCCCTGTAATCCTCACCCGGACTCCGGTGCCTCCTGGCAGCGCTCGACTTGCACTGAGTTATAGATAAAGACAAAGTATGCAGGAAAAACAGCACTCCTGGAGCCAGTTTAAAGGTGAAAAAAAGTATTAGTTTATTCCATGAATAGGTTATTAATCCACAGCGGTAGTGCAAGTGTACAGGTAAGAAATGGCTTGACGCGTTTCGCGCTCCAGGCGCTTAATCATAAGTTCTCTCTGCTAGAATTAGACTAAACTCTGGTGTCACATATTAGCGCTGTCCCCAGAGCATACTTGTATATATGTGTATTTTATTTGTATATGTTACACTGTTTTGTACACCATTCCCAAAACACAGCTGAAAACAATAGAAATCTCAGTGTATTATAAATAAATAAAATATGCACAACTAACTGTTTGAATAGAACAAATAAAAACCATGTTCTTTGATTGCAAAAAAAAAAAAAAATGCACTTAACTGAAATCATTTTAATTATGGATGTTAAAACATATATTAATAATATAGGTGTAACTGCAGTTCTGTGACATTATAGCAGACTCTGACTGGAGAACACTAACAGGTAAAAGTGCTCATCACAATATACTGTTTGGAATCCACAAAAGTGGTTTCAACAACTTTTCTTTGGGAGGTTGTTAGTCTTTGAAGTCCATTTGAGATTTACTTTGGTGTATAAACACCCCTCAGCACAGTTAACTAAACATTTTAGGTTCATTTGAGGGGAATATCCAAGGAGATTAGCAGCAAGTATGAACAGTTCTATGTGCACCAAATGATATATAAACATGATCTACTACAACAGAGAGAGGCTGATTCCACAGTAATAAATGACAGCAGTGTCTCAGAGGGGAGCATGAAAACTACTGCAAAGAAAGCCAGCCCACAATTTGTTGATTCCCTCTAACTGATTTTGAGGGCACGGTGAAATTGTTTCAAAATAAAAAAAAATAAGCACGTGTACAACATACAGTAAAAAGGAATTTTGGAACTGCCCCTTTAACCCCATGTATTGATGGCCTATGACAGAAGGAGACGGCTACAGGTAGATGCCGGTGACATCTGTGCGTACTAGTCAGTGATATTGGATAATTAGCTTTTAAGTGCAATACAAATGGTTGTGGAATGAACGTTTTCTGGCTGAGGTTTGCTTTTCAGTAGCATTTAAAGGATGGACAAGGCAATTCTTTATGAAGAAGACTCCTTGCTGAAGTGGACAGGGTATGAGTCTGATTAAAATGTGTAGGCTGACAGATCAGCCAACGTGGATTTGTTTTCTGTAATTAAAATGCAGCTTCCTTTCCATTCCCGTTGGCACTGGATTAATGGGCGAGGACATAACTGTTTATCATACCGGAGATTAGCGCTCGGATTCAAGGGAGAGCAAGTGGCTACTGATTGCAAGCATGGCACATACAGGAGATGAGAGAGGGGGGCACATTTGGCCCTCAATACTTCGTTTCCTACTCTATCTTCCTCTTTCCCAGAACCTCCTATTTAAAGGACAACTAAAAAGTTATCTTAAACTGAAAAAAAAATACATTAAGTATAGGCATTTTAAAGAAAATTATTGAATGAAAATATACAAATAACGTACCTTAATGAGCTATCAGGGGGCGGACATGTTGTTTAGAATCTTTGCTCTGTATAGCTCTATCAGGGGGTGGACATGTTGTTTAGAATCTTTGCTCTGTATAGCTCTATCAGGGGCGGACATGTTTAGTATCTTTGCTCTGTATAGGTCTATCAGGGGCAGACATGTTTAGAATCTTTGCTCTGTATAGCTCTACCAGGGGCAGACATGTTGTTTGGAATCTTTGCTCTGTATAGCTCTATCAGGGGGAGAACATGTTGTTTAGAATCTTTGCTCTGTATAGCTCTATCAGGGGGAGAACATGTTGTTTAGAATCTTTGCTCTGTATAGCTCTACCAGGGGCAGACATGTTGTTTGGAATCTTTGCTCTGTATAGCTCTATCAGGGGGAGGACATGTTGTTTAGAATCTTTGCTCTGTATCACTATCAGGGGGCGGGCATGTCGTTTAGAATCTTGGACCGGTGAATATAGATCTGAGCCATGATGTCCACCCCTTGACAGAGCTATACAGAGCAGAGAAGACTCATTAGGGGGGCTTTCCATTAAACATCAAAATATTTTGGATACAGTTGTCAACTTTAAAAAAAAAAATGATTTACAAATTGTGATTCTAGAGATAAAAAAATACTAATTTAAAGGATATGATTCTAAAGATAACCTATTCCTTAACCTGTAAACCGTTTGATTCCCATGAATTTCCATTATACGTCTACAGAAATTCAATAGTGATGAAATTATAAACATGCTCCAAATCAGTTGCGTTCCCCACAGTTCGGTGTCTAAAGAGTATAAACTTTACAAATATATCTTAAAAACAGAGGATCTGTTGTTAACACAACATAAAGGCACATATTATAGCTATATTGATTAATGTGATGGCGGTTACAGATAATTGTGCACTGTAGCTTTCAACTAAGGGAATGACTAATTCTGCCCAACAGGAGAATGCCTGCTATAGATCATGGATTGCCAACTCTTACTACTACATCAGACAAACAAACATATACTGAAGCCAACACTTTTAAATATGCATGCATTGATCCAGCCAACCATGACATCTCCAGCTCGAGCAAGTGGAATCTTCTGGGAGCCAATCAGAAAAGGTGTAGCCTAAAACATGCATGGAGATGGTGTAGGATGTCTGTAGCAGCACCACACAACTATTATGCCCCTAATCCCTTCTGTTAAAAATAAACAATAAAGAAACAACTGTTAGTGCGTAAGCTTAGTACAAGACCACCCAGTTTATCTGCGTTACTCTACTTGCAATGGAAACATAATTAAATGTAAGGACATGCCAAAATATTCTCTGCACACAAAACTTTGCGATCTACAGGTTAAACACTAACAGATGCATTCAATTTAGACAAGTGATGGCTCGATTGCAGGTATGGGAACTACATATTTCATCATGCTCAGTCAGTTTTATAACCAATGTGAGTATAATGGAATATGTAACTCCAAAATAGCTGCAGTGCCAAGTTTAGCCATCATTGTTGAATTATTTTTACATTTCTCTTTATATGGAGATGAAAATGGGCATGTCTTACACCTAGGCGATGGAGGGAAAAGGTCATGGGAATACAGAATCTAACCATGGAATTAAAAAGGTTACACCATGTTTATATAGACTATATGAAGTGGTCTGCGTAATATATAGGCTTTTTGTCCCTTTTTAGACATTTCAGACTGGTGTTGAAATCAACAGATTCTTAGCAAAGAAACTACAAGACAGGATAAATATGGGGGGACAAAATCCCATATCTCACCAGCAAAGATGTATTTGCACAATGGGATGTTTAAATAAGGTAGATGTCATCACTGCCTGGGTTTTCCAGTGCACCTGAAATGCTCGTACAAAATGTTGAATAGAACTAAAAGATATAAACTGTTCAATCCAGGCATAAAGTAACAATGTCTTACTGACTAACACATCAGATGCAATTAATCGTTTTGATGTAAGTACAGCTGTATAAATATATGGACACGCGCACATATATAAATACACTGGTTACCTTAAAATATGTTCAAATGATAGTAGCCCTATACCCCTAACAATATTGTAAGAGACAGCTCAGAAACATAGAGTGTGTGGGCAGATAAGAACCACCTGACTCATGGAGTCTGCCTAATTTCTGCCTTGAATTAAAAGACGGTAGCAAACTAATGTATGTATGTTTAATTGAAAAATCACATTAAGTGTTGATTTTTTTAGGGAAAGAATACAACTAGAGTACCTTGTTGAGCCCTCTTTGCGCCATATATTTGTGTCAGGTGGCAGACATGTAGAATCTTGGGTTAGAGCTTCCTTCATCTGACCCAAGATTCTATACAACATGTCTGCCCCCTGAGAAAGATATATAAAGAGGGACCAATACATTACTTTATATGTTCTCTTACATTAAAGAATGTCTTTATGAATCATCTAAATTTAATGCAATCTTTCAATTATTTTTTTTTGCTACCGTTGTCCTTTAAGGGAAATACAAACGTAGGCTTTACGTCTCCTTTAATCAAAAAGACACAGAAGGTCATGGGGCTCTTTGGTGAAACATATCAGAGCTTCATAGCTACATCTCCTCTGCAAAATAACACGATCCTAAACAGAGCCAGGATCTTTGTATCTTCTAGATGTGCCCTCTCTCCCAAAATGTGCAAATACAGCCAACCATGCAAAAATAATAAAAAGAAATAAACACAAGGAATAAAGTTAAAAAGCACAGCAATCTTCAGATGTGAAACTTCCTTCACCTCCTTCCCATCGGCTCCATGGGCAATCACTGCTCAGATCAATGTCAGAATTCACAGTAGTTCCTCTGTTGCACATCGGGGAGAAAGCAGAGGTCACTTCAGAACAGAGCGCCAGGCTTGAAAGGGAAGATGGGATATTACAGAGAATAGTAACACTCAAGGTAAGATCGCTTCTGATACCTAGATCTGTAACGACTCAAAAAAAACAACATCAAACCAACAGCGTTGGCGAGTGAGATTTTGATGACGCTGGAGATAGATGCCCCGGAGGTAGAAGTCTTTCAAAGAGGTTCTTTAAATCTTACTAATACCTCACAACTCATGCAAGAAATGGAAGGGGTCTTTGGTTTGGGGCATTTGATTCCCGCCCGCTGTCGTGCGAGGCACAAAGAAACATGACACACAAAGTCACATTCATAAGGATAATCGGCTGTTTCAGAGAAACATTCAAGGTAAAAGCCATCTCCCAAGTTCAGAAAAAAAAAAAGGCTTTTGAACAGCTCTTAAAAGTCTCTTTAGCAAATAATCTGAAAAGGTGTCTTGTAGCAGGATGGGGAATTAAAATGGAAACAAATAATTATATCAAAAAAAAAAAACTTGTTTCAGAGGAAACAGACTGTAAATGTGGAGAGAGGAGAGAGAGAGAAGAGAGAATACATGGGGTGGGAGCAAGTTGTACAGGGACTAGGTTAATATCTTCATATGAAGAAAACATGAACAAACTGATGGTCTTTGTTACAGGAGAAAATGATGTTATATTTAGGACTCTTTACTTTCATTAAACATTTAGATATAGAGAAGGGGTAATGGTGTAGAGGTCCTTACAAAACTGATGAAAGCTCTGTCAGGCATTTTAACAAATGGACAAACCGTGTGCAATCTCCGTATGCGTAGCCTGCTTTACTAGTCAAAATATAGACGTTTCATCTTGTGTTATACAAGCCTTTATTTGGGGCGCATTTACTTAAGAGATCCAGCAACCTTCCCTTATCTCCGACCAAGGCGGAGCTTTCATATCGGAATCTGAGGGACTTTGACGAGAACATATACAGCATGGCTGAGAAGACGCTGCTTTTCAAAATAGCTTAAAACACAGATTTAATCTCGGACACCACCGCACTGCAGCCTACTGCAACGTCTGGAGAACAAGGTACAGGTAACAGGGGTTCTGGATAAACATCAGGACCTTTCTAAAAGTGGAACACGAAGCACAAACTTTTTTTTACTTTTGGTTCCCATGGTTATAGCTCCAGTTTTTAAACTCACGAGACCTTTGTAAATAACTGCCCGGGCCCACCACTATCTCTACTAATCTGTGGTTGGCTGCTGCAGTGCATGACCTCGTGCAGGGTCCCAGGGACAGGATAATTAAATTGTGTCTGTCAGTGTGAATTTATAACCTTATCGTTGGCTATTGTTACCTCCTTTGTGGAGCAGTAAGATATTTGCACAGCTCTTTAATCTTTTCCATTCACCTTGAAGCTTGTGGAGCAATTCCATTTATCGTTTTCTTTCCAGTTCCATTTGCTTTCTGGCTGAACCCTCACCTAAAACCTATTCTTGATCACTTTCCCCCCTTCATTTAGTGGGTGACCCCTCCGGTATTGCGTTTGATTACAACAATTCTGCTTTATGTTTTTTTATTTAATAATTAAATTAGCAAACAATCTAAATGAATAATATTTTGCTAATTGTTATATATGTAACCGGAACGTACAATCTGCCTGTATTACTTCAGTTAGATTGTAACATGTCATGGTAATGGTATATTACCATTAAATACTTTCTAGGGCAAACCATGTTCCAACATGCCTATCGGTATCGGCAGGATATAATGAATTTTCTTTTTCTTTTTTTAAATAGAAGAAACAAACTGCAGTTTAGATTTCTGCATGTATTATAATCACTGTGTTACAGTTTATCAGATTTTTTAAGTTATTTTATTTGCACATTTGTTGCTATAGGATTCGAGCCCCATGGTGTGTAAAGGGCTATATCAATAAAGTTGTTATTATTATTGGGTTTTTAAGCCTCTCTAAAAGTGAAATCCTGTTTAGGATGGCAACATAATTATTGTAAATCTCAGCGATGCAGTGAATCTGGATCAATAACTATGTAAATCTCAGCGATGGAGTGAATCTGGATCAGTAACTGGGTAAATCTAAGCGATGCAGTGAATCTGGATCAGTAAATGTGTAAATCTCAGCGATGCAGTGAATCTGGATCAGTAACTGGGTAAATCTCAGTGATACAGTGAATCTGGATCAGTAACTGGGTAAATCTCAGTGATGCAGTGAACCTGGATCAGTAACTGTGTAAATCTCAGCGATGCAGTGAATCTGGATCAGTAACTATGTAAATCTCAGTGATGCAGTGAATCTGGATCAGTAACTGTGTAAATCTCAGCGATGCAGTGAACCTGGATCAGTAACTGTGTAAATCTCAGCGATGCAGTGAACCTGGATCAGTAACTGTGTAAATCTCAGCGATGCAGTGAATCTGGATCAGTAAATGTGTAAATCTCAGCGATGCAGTGAATCTGGATCAGTAACTGTGTAAATCTCAGCGATGCAGTGAATCTGGATCAGTAACTGTGTAAATCTCAGCGATGCAGTGAATCTGGATCAGTAACTGTGTAAATCTCAGCGATGCAGTGAATCTGGATCAGTAACTGTGTAAATCTCAGCGATGCAGTGAACCTGGATCAGTAACTGTGTAAATCTCAGCGATGCAGTGAATCTGGATCAGTAACTGTGTAAATCTCAGCGATGCAGTTAAAATCAGGTGGGCCACATGCTGCCCTCACTGGTATATAATCTTCTAGACATGCTTGAAAGTAAAAGGAATTGTAACTTATCGTGGAAAGACACTATGCAGCAGTTTATACACAGTTCTTTAGTACAGCTTTACACAATGAATGTTCCGTAGAATCCTGGGGATCCGAAAGAACAAAACAAAATTGGGGTTCCGACAACTACAAACAAGATGGCCGCTGCTCCCTGCTGTGTATTTTCTTCTTAACAACATTTTTCGTTTGTAGATTATGTAGTAGGTACAAAAATACTCAACGTCTGCAGTGAAAGCATTAAGAAACCAAACTGAGGATTGCAGTATTGCAATATTCAAAATTTAGGTTAAAAAGAAAATTCAGAAATGTAAGAAATTCGACTGTTTCACCTTTAAACAGGAATGAAATAAACTGTAACGCTCTGGTATCTTAAAAAAGATCATTTGTTAAAAAAATAAAAAAAATAATTGTAAATTTGTCTGTTTTTTTTTTCCAGAAATTTAAAATGCATTTAAAGCTGTTAATTTATTTCATCAACACTCCAAAAACATTGTAACGGTGTTTTTCACTCTCATTTGTAATATCTTTCTTCATTATGTGTTCAATTTTATTTTTATTCAGGATACCGCCAGACTTATTCAAAGAAATCTCACTAATATATTTGAGATACAGTGTAAAAGGAGCCAGGAAAGTGGATAAAAAAAATAGTGTTTCATCCCCTATAATTTATGTTTGTTCACATATTTCTTTCTTTCTATATTAGCCAGGAAGGTAATACTTCTATTCAGTAGAGACAGTGCCATGGCACACAGCTCTTTTCTTGTAGTACAATGGTACGCAGAGCACATGGATAAACCCAGCCCATTTCACAGCATTACTGGAAGCATTTGCCTAGAGTTGGGTGGATTCGTAGTCCAGACTCATTAAAAAAAGGGATCTTTTTTGCTGGGATCTGGATCGGGATGATCTGTGTCTTTTAGTTCTCCGAGCAGGATTCCACATACAAGTGCTGCACAGATTTTATTTTTCACCTCTCACGCTAGTGCTTTCCATGGCTCTGCGTTCTCACAAAGAATTGTCTGATTTCAGGGATCAGCCTGCATCTGCCCAGGGGCTTGTGCAGTTATTTAACAGAGAAGTCATAATGAAACACATAGGCCCCCACATTCCCAGCTTTACCCTCATCATAATGAGCTGCACAGCGCTAGGTTTGAACTAAGCATTAAAAATTTTTAAAAACTATTGAACCAAGTTAACATATAGAGCTGTATCCATGAAAGAGGGAATTGCAGAGAATCTACAAGGGAAGTGCAAACTTGAGGCCAGAGTGGAAAATATTCTCCAATTCAGCTATATTTTGGCCTTCATTTTGGAATTCCTTCAACAATTCCCATTTTCACGGATAAAGCCAATTACTTTTTTTTATGTTCTGTTAATTAACTTACTTTTTTTGTTTGTAAATTTAAGGTTATAGATCCCCTTTAAGCATTCGTTTCCAAATCCACCTGCAAAACCTATCGATTGGCTCCATGTCTGTTTTTATTAAGGTATTATTATATAAATAATGAATATCACTCACTGGGAATTAAATGATAGCGCTTGCCAAACAGGAAACATTACAATAATGAATAAAGGGGTGCTGGTACGGAGAGGGTTAGAGGAATGGCCAGGCTCTCTCTACCAGGCTAGCAGGGATCCAGGAGGTCTATGCTTTCATTGCTTGTCATTCTGGTTTCTTTTAGCTGAGGCAGCAAAATGCAGCTCTTGCCAAAGCCGGCTGGCATTTGACATCTCTTTCACAGCCTCTCCCCTGCCAAGATACACACATAATGAACTTTAGCCCTAATTTGCTGCTTTCCATCTAAAATCAATGTACAAAAATGACATGAGAAGCAATTGCCAGAGTTATTAAGGTGCCATTATCGGCAGATCCAAAGTCCTGTGACAGTTGCCCTTTTTAATGGTTATGGGGCCTCTTGCTTTATGGATTTGTTTACATTGCCCTCAAAATTTCTCAGCAACACCAGTAAAGAGCACAGGGTCCTGCCACCTCGCCTGCCTGCCACATCTTCCAGCCAGTCTAGCTGTCTGTCCATTATGTGACTGGGCTGGATGCAGACCCTTCTGTTTACAGTATGGAACAAGTAACTAAAGCCAATAAGCACAACTTTAAATGGTCATTGCAACTTGAAATCAAGCTACCTTTATTATTTGCATATTAACATTAAATACAAAAACATGTACTCACTAAAACAGGGCTCCCTGAAATAACTAAAATCCATGTTGCTAGTTTCTAGCTCTTTCAGTCATTTTACATAGAAGCCTAGAAGTCCCACCTCTGGCTTTGAAATTGGCCTATAAACATGTGTTAAGTCCGGCATTACAATTTGTATAACTGTATTCTATTAAGTTTACCCACAAATATCAGGTTTGCAGCTTCTACTGATACTCACACTCAGCTCTCATCATTTGGCAACAAACAATCACACATGATAACTATTCTTGTAGCATGCACATACATAGTAACTTTTACATGCACCTCTGTAGAATGCATGTGTGTCCATTGGGGTACAATAATCAGAGAGGAAATCCATAGGAACTACCTTGAGATTGTAAGCTCTGTGAGCAGGACTCTCTACCTCATGTATCAGTCTGTCTCTGTTCATATAACGCAGTCTGTAATTCCATTTTATCTAGATTGTAAGCTCTGTGAGCAGGGCTCTCTACCTCATGTATCAGTCTGTCTCTGTTCATATAACACAGTCTGTAATTTCCTTTTATCTAGATTGTAAGCTCTGCGAGCAGGGCTCTCTACCTCATGTATCAATCTGTCTCTGTTCATATAACACAGTCTGTAATTCCCTTTTATCTAGATTGTAAGCTCTGTGACCAAGGCTCTCTACCTCATGTATCAGTCTGTCTCTGTTCATATAACACAGTCTGTAATTCCCTTTTATCTAGATTGTAAGCTCTGTGAGCGGGGCTCTCTACCTCATGTATCAGTCTGTCTCTGTTCATATAACGCAGTCTGTAATTCCATTTTATCTAGATTGTAAGCTCTGTGACCAAGGCTCTCTACCTCATGTATCAGTCTGTCTGTTCATATAACAGTCTGTAATTCCCTTTTATCTAGATTGTAAGCTATGTGAGCAAGGCTCTCTACCTCATGTATCAGTCTGTCTCTGTTCATATAACACAGTCTGTAATTCCCTTTTATCTAGATTGTAAGCTCTGCGAGCAAGGCTCTCTACCTCATGTATCAGTCTGTCTCTGTTCATATAACGCAGTCTGTAATTCCCTTTTATCTAGATTGTAAGCTCTGTGAGCAGTGCTCTCTACCTCATGTATCAGTCTGTCTGTTCATATAACACAGTCTGTAATTCCCTTTTATCTAGATTGTAAGTTCTGTGAGCAGGGCTCTCTACCTCATATATCAGTCTGTCTCTGTTCATATAACGCAGTCTGTAATTCCCTTTTATCTAGATTGTAAGCTCTGTGAGCAAGGCTCTCTATCTCATGTATCAGTCTGTCTCTGTTCATATAATGCAGTCTGTAATTCCCTTTTATCTAGATTGTAAGCTCTGTGAGCAGGACTCTCTACCTCATGTATCAGTCTGTCTCTGTTCATATAACACAGTCTGTAATTTCCTTTTATCTAGATTGTAAGCTCTGCGAGCAGGGCTCTCTACCTCATGTATCAATCTGTCTCTGTTCATATAACACAGTCTGTAATTCCCTTTTATCTAGATTGTAAGCTCTGTGACCAAGGCTCTCTACCTCATGTATCAGTCTGTCTCTGTTCATATAACACAGTCTGTAATTCCCTTTTATCTAGATTGTAAGCTCTGCGAGCAGGGCTCTCTACCTCATGTATCAATCTGTCTCTGTTCATATAACACAGTCTGTAATTCCCTTTTATCTAGATTGTAAGCTCTGTGACCAAGGCTCTCTACCTCATGTATCAGTCTGTCTCTGTTCATATAACACAGTCTGTAATTCCCTTTTATCTAGATTGTAAGCTCTGTGAGCGGGGCTCTCTACCTCATGTATCAGTCTGTCTCTGTTCATATAACGCAGTCTGTAATTCCATTTTATCTAGATTGTAAGCTCTGTGACCAAGGCTCTCTACCTCATGTATCAGTCTGTCTGTTCATATAACAGTCTGTAATTCCCTTTTATCTAGATTGTAAGCTCTGTGAGCAAGGCTCTCTACCTCATGTATCAGTCTGTCTTTGTTCATATAACACAGTCTGTAATTCCCTTTTATCTAGATTGTAAGCTCTGCGAGCAAGGCTCTCTACCTCATGTATCAGTCTGTCTCTGTTCATATAACGCAGTCTGTAATTCCCTTTTATCTAGATTGTAAGCTCTGTGAGCAGTGCTCTCTACCTCATGTATCAGTCTGTCTGTTCATATAACACAGTCTGTAATTCCCTTTTATCTAGATTGTAAGCTCTGTGAGCAGGGCTCTCTACCTCATATATCAGTCTGTCTCTGTTCATATAACGCAGTCTGTAATTCCCTTTTATCTAGATTGTAAGCTCTGTGAGCAAGGCTCTCTATCTCATGTATCAGTCTGTCTCTGTTCATATAATGCAGTCTGTAATTCCCTTTTATCTAGATTGTAAGCTCTGTGAGCAGGACTCTCTACCTCATGTATCAGTCTGTCTCTGTTCATATAACACAGTCTGTAATTTCCTTTTATCTAGATTGTAAGATCTGCGAGCAGGGCTCTCTACCTCATGTATCAATCTGTCTCTGTTCATATAACACAGTCTGTAATTCCCTTTTATCTAGATTGTAAGCTCTGTGACCAAGGCTCTCTACCTCATGTATCAGTCTGTCTCTGTTCATATAACACAGTCTGTAATTCCCTTTTATCTAGATTGTAAGCTCTGTGAGCGGGGCTCTCTACCTCATGTATCAGTCTGTCTCTGTTCATATAACGCAGTCTGTAATTCCATTTTATCTAGATTGTAAGCTCTGTGACCAAGGCTCTCTACCTCATGTATCAGTCTGTCTGTTCATATAACAGTCTGTAATTCCCTTTTATCTAGATTGTAAGCTCTGTGAGCAAGGCTCTCTACCTCATGTATCAGTCTGTCTCTGTTCATATAACACAGTCTGTAATTCCCTTTTATCTAGATTGTAAGCTCTGTGAGCAAGGCTCTCTACCTCATGTATCAGTCTGTCTCTGTTCATATAACGCAGTCTGTAATTCCCTTTTATCTAGATTGTAAGCTCTGTGAGCAGGACTCTCTACCTCATGTATCAGTCTGTCTCTGTTCATATAACACAGTCTGTAATTCCCTTTTATCTAGATTGTAAGCTCTGCGAGCAAGGCTCTCTACCTCATGTATCAGTCTGTCTCTGTTCATATAACGCAGTCTGTAATTCCCTTTTATCTAGATTGTAAGCTCTGTGAGCAGTGCTCTCTACCTCATGTATCAGTCTGTCTGTTCATATAACACAGTCTGTAATTCCCTTTTATCTAGATTGTAAGCTCTGTGAGCAGGTCTCTCTACCTCATGTATCAGTTTGTCTCTGTTCATATAATGCAGTCTGTAATTCCCTTTTATCTAGATTGTAAGCTCTGTGACCAAGGCTCTCTACCTCATGTATCAGTCTGTCTCTGTTCATATAACGCAGTCTGTAATTCCCTTTTATCTAGATTGTAAGCTCTGTGAGCAGGGCTCTCTACTTCATGTATCAGTCTGTCTCTGTTCATATAACGCAGTCTGTAATTCCCTTTTATCTAGATTGTAAGCTGTGTGAGCAGGGCTCTCTACCTCATGTATCAGTGTGTCTCTGTTCATATAACCCAGTCTGTAATTCCCTTTTATCTAGATTGTAAGCTCTGCGAGCAGGGCTCTCTACCTCATGTACCAAGCTGTATCTGTTCATGTAACGCAGTCTGTAATTCCCTTTTATCTAGATTGTAAGCTCTGTGAGCAGGGCTCTCTACCTCATGTATCAGTCTGTCTCTGTTCATATAACGCAGTCTGTAATTCCCTTTATCTAGATTGCAAGCTTGCGAGCAGGGTTCTCTACCTCATGTACCAGTCTGTTCCACTAGATTGTAAGCTTGCGAGCAGGGCTCTCTACCTCATGTACCAGTCTTTTCTTCTAGATTGTAAGCTCTGTGAGCAGGGCTCTCTACCTCATGTACCAGTCTGTTCTAGTTTGTCTAACTTAGTATGTAGTTGCCTTCTATGCTCTGTCCCTTGCGCCACGTAAATTGTTGGCACTATATAAATAAATGTTAATGTAATGTATTGTAATTAGTAGATTTCCATCTGAACTCATGAGTTATACATTCTGCAGGGCTGCATGTAAAAGTTAAATGTGTCCGTCAAGTAGAAAATAGGACGATTGTTAACACATTTCCAGAGAAATTACCAGGGCTAGGTTTGTATTTTATTGCACCACGATCCGTGATGTAATTTTCATGTTAAAAAGTATCCATTTTAAACTCAGCAAAAAACTTAATTCTATTAAAGGGACACTCACCAAAAAATGGAAAGGGTTCATTTTTTTTATTTTGCTTTGTTGGTTTCAGATATGTCTTTTGTTTTGTTTATTATATGAAATATTTTACTAAACAAGTGTGACTAGACGCTGCCATTTTGTGAAATATGGTGTTTTTGGGTGCCACCCCCCAGTGACTTTACAGCACTAGTATCTCACTTTGGGGCTGGGGACACAGAATGTAGTCTATAAGTCAGAATTATGATGGGAGGGTAATGTAACTATGACATCACAAGGGGGCGGAGTTATGATCCTGTTTGATCAGGACAATCTCCTCTCTTTGTGTTGGAAGGCAGATAAAAAATGTTGGACCCAGTCACACTATGATACACAGGAGCCAATAAGATAGCAGGGTTGTATCTTATGACATCATCATGCAGGGTCTGGCCATAGTTGTAAAGTGAGACTTGCTGGAAGATTTTGGAGAATGTTGCATTATTAGTAAAATTCTCAACATAGATGCTGGAGACAGACAACTAACTAATTTTATTTTTATTTGCAATTCATTCAAACAGAGAAAAATATATGTGTTTGTTTTAACCCCTTGGCGACACAGGACGGACTAGGTCCGTCCTGTGTGCCGAGGCGTTAGTGACACAGGACGGACCTAGTCCGTCCCGTGTCAAAACGAGCACTGAAAGCGGAGTTTTTCCGCTTTCAGTGCTCTAAGGGCATTGTAACGATGCTTCCGTGTGGAAGCATCGTACAATGCTAAAAAAAAATGCCCGTCGGCATTTCGATCGCTCCGGAGAGCGATCGAAATGCCGGTTTTAAAGGCACAGAGCCTTTAAAACGCGGGCATTTAAAAAATGAGCATAGGAAGCGAATTTTTCGCTTCCTATGCTCAGAAAGTGTTTCTGATTGCCTCGCAAGTCGAGGCAATCAGAAACACAAAAAAAAAATGCACGATCTTGGTCACTAAGTGACCAAGATGGCGCTGCCCTTCTAAGGGCAAGAGCACAGGAGGCAGGAAGTACCTGCTTCCTGTGCTCTCTGGCTGTCACAGGATTGCCTCTTCACAGAGGCAATCAGTGACTGCCAGGCACACTGACAGGCAGTGGGGATGCTCTCCTGAACATCCCCACTGACTGGTCAGATCAATATTAACTCTATATTGATCTGACCAGTTATGATCTGTCTCCCTCTCCTCACATTTTTTTTAGTGAGGGAGAGAGACAGATCAAAGTTCTAAAAGTAAGTAAAAGTTAAAAAAAACAATAAATACACAACACACAAATAATAAAACAATTAAAAAAAATTTATTAAAGCAATTCCCTGCGTTTAACCCCTTCCCTGCCACTGATCTTGCATAAGCAGTGATCGTGCACATCAGCGCATTTATTTTTGCTGTTTGTGCATTTTTTAGGGGTTAATTTTTTTGTACTGTAATTTATTACAGTACTAAAAAGGCTATTCTAAGAGTTATTAACCCCTTATTTGCCGTCGATCACTGCTTACGCAATGATATTGACGCCAAAGCAATTTTTATCTGTCTGCATTTTTTTTTTTTTTTACACATACCCGCTAGGGGATTACATGTAAAGTAAAAATATTTGAGTTTTTTTTTTTAAGCTGCCTGAGCGCATAGCGATCAGTAACAGCGAATTAGTGGCAAAGGCGGTTTGGTGATTTCTCAATTAAGCTCACCATTCGCCCTGGTCAGATCAAAATTAATCGGATCAATATTCACAAATATTGATCTGCCTCCCTCTCCTCACTTACATTTTTGTGACGGAAAGAGACAGATCAGTATTAGTGATATAAAATAACATTTTATAAAATTAGCAGGTTTTATGAAAGTCTTTCACTGTGTATTAACCCCTTCCCTGCCATTCATCACTGTGTAAGCAGTAATCCTGCACAGCAACAGTATGTTTTGCTGTCTGCACTGTTTTATGGATTAATTTATTTGTACTGTAATGTATTACAGTACTAGATAGGCTCTTCTAAGAGCTATTAACCCCTTCTTTGCTCGAGATCACTGCTTACGCACTGATTCTGAGGCCGCGGACTCAGGGTTCGATTTTGACCCTATTCAGCTGTCTGATACATCATCTAGCGATGTATCGGTGGCTGCTGAGCCCTTGCCACAAGTAGTGATGGGGGTCTACCGATAAAAAAATATATGGTTTGGTGGGGGTAAATTACATTGGCTGGCTTCAAAGATATATCCCATAAAGGACACGGACGCATGTGGACTACATGTCAAAATTCCAAGTTGGAATTTTGAGATGCGCATCTCACAAATGTTGCCTTCTAGCCAAAAACAAACCAACAAACCTATGCATGGGTGCTATCCCTGTACTCGGGAGATGTTGCTGAACACATATTGGGTTGTTGTTTGGCAGTGACATATACCAGAATCTGTGAATTCATGCCTGAAGTACAATGCATGTGGGAAAAAAAACTCCCAAAAAAGTACTACCACAAACTTTTACAAAGGCTGGTGGTAGAATTAGTACCTATCCAGTATTAAAATACCACCATTTGAAATACCTTAGGATTTCTATTTTCCAAAAATATATGGTTTGATGGGGTAAAATTTATTGGACGGCTTCAAAAATGTTCCAAATGGAACATGGGCGCAGGCTGACTACATGTCAAAATTCCAGGTTGGAATTGCGCACCCCCTAAATGTGGAATTTTAGACCCAATACAAACCAACAAACCTATGCATGGGGGGTATCCCTGTACTCAGGAGATGTTGCTGAATACATATTGAGGTGTTGGTTGGCAGTGGCAAATACCAGAATCTGAAAATTCCTGCCTGAACTACAATGTGTGTGGGGAAAAAATGACATCCCATCCCTTTGACATAGGTTGGTGGTAGAATTAGCACTTGGAAAGTGTTAAAATACCACAATTTTAAATACCCTAGGATGTCTAGTTTTCCAAAATATATGGTTTTATGGGGTAAAATACTTTGACAGGCTTCAAAAGTGTCCCAAATGGAACATGGGCGCAGGCTGACTACATGTCAAAATTCCAAGTTGGAAATGCACCCCCCCCTAAACGTGGCCTTTTAGCCCCCAAATAATCTAACTAACCTACACATGGGTGGTATCCCTGTACTCAGGAGATGTTGCTAAACACATATTAAGGTGTTGTTTGGCACTGACACATAATAGGATCTGTGAATTCATGCCCGATGTACAATGAATGTGAAAAACAAATTACTATCCATAACATTGACATAGGCTGGTGGTAGAATTAGTGCATGAAAAGTGTTAAAATACTACCATTTGAAATACCCTAGGGTGTCTAGTTTTCAAAAATATATGGTTTTGTGGGGTAGAATACACTTTTTGGCTTCAAAAATGTCCCAAATGGGACATGGGCGCAGGTTTTCTGCACGTCAGAATTCCAAGTTGGAAAACCAAAAAGCGCACCTCTCAAATGTGGCCTTTTAACCCCCAAATAACCTAACCAACCTATACATGGGTGGTATCCCTGTACTCAGGAGATGTTGCTGAACACATATTGAGGTGTTGTTTGGCACTGACATATAACAGGATCTGTGAATTCATGCCCAAAGTACTATGTATGTGAAAAAAAATTACTATCCATAACATTGACATAGGCTGGTAGTATAATTAGTGCATGGAAAGTGTTAAAATACTACCATTTGAAATACCCTAGGGTGTCTAGTTTTCAAAAATATATGGTTTTGTGGGATAGAATACACTTTTTGGCTTCAAAAATGTCCCAAATGGGACATGGGCGCAGGTTTTCTGCACGTCAGAATTCCAAGTTGGAAAACCAAAAAGCGCACCTCTCAAATGTGGCCTTTTAACCCCCAAATAACCTAACCAACCTATACATGGGTGGTATCCCTGTACTCAGGAGATGTTGCTGAACACATATTGAGGTGTTGTTTGGCACTGACATATAACAGGATCTGTGAATTCATGCCCAAAGTTCAATGTATGTGAAAAAAAATTACTACCCAAAACATTGACATAGGCTGGTAGTATAATTAGTGCATGGAAAGTGTTAAAATACTACCATTTGAAATACCCTAGGGTGTCTAGTTAAAAAAAATATATGGTTTTGTGGGGTAGAATACACTTTCTGGCTTCAAAAATGTCCCAAATGGGACATGGGCACAAGTTTTCTGCATGTCAGAATTCCAAGTTGGAAAACCAAAATGCGCACCCCCTAAATGTGGCCTTTTAGCCCCAAAACAAACCAACAAACCTATGCATGGGTGGTATCCCTGTACTCAGGAGATGTTGCTGAACACATATTGAGGTGTTATTTGGAAATACCCCTTCACATTTTAAGGTAATGTTTACCTAAATTGCAATATATGTGAAAAATTAAAAAAAAAGATTTTTTGCTGCAAACTTTGGCATAGATTGGTGGTAAAATGGCTACATGAAATGTGTCAAAATACCCCAAGTTAAATGCCCTGAGTTGTCTAGTTTTCAAAAATATGTACATGTTGGGGGTCATTCATGGATTTAGTACAGAAATCAGTGTTACAATGTCACTATCGCTAATTTTGAAAGAAGGGATTTTAAAATAGCTTTGCACCACTTATAGTTCTGGCCCTGTAACATGAATAAAAAAGCACAAAAACATAAAAACATGGGCTATTTCTGAACTCAGGACATATATTAGAAACTTTTTAGCAGTGTTTTTTTGTTGTCTCTTGTACATGAGTATACGATTTTTCAAATAAAAGTCATAAAAAAAAATTTTTTTCAATTTTTTTGCCATATTTTATTATTTTTTTTACATCAAATTATATGCTATTATCAAAATAATGGTATCAAAAGAAAGCCCTTCTTATGACGATAAAAACGATATATAGTTTGTGCGGGTACACTAAATGAGACAGAAATAAATTACAGCAAAACACAAACTGCTTTGAAATGTTAAAACAGCCCATGTCACCAAGCGTCGGACAAGCCAAAAAAGTCATGTCACTAAGGGGTTAAATGTACAGGTAACCTTGTTACATCTTATGTAAGTGGTAGGGTGCCTTTAATTCCACAAACCAGTTACTGTAGGGTAGTACTTGGTCAATTTCTTCAAGATATAGGCCATAAAAAGAAAATAATTCTCATTCTCTGTGAAGATAAAGCAAACTGATTGCTATGATACACACAAAAGAGCAAAACTAAATAACTGTTTTTTACTCCAGGGCATGACAAATATATGTATACCTTAGGAGCCAAACAGACCAATTCAGGAGCCGGTCTGGTTATTTTTTGAGGTCAGGGTTTTGGTACTTCCCTAGAAAAGGTAGGAACATCATTAACCTCTATCTAACCTTATCACAAACTTACTATATCATCAGGTATGCACAACGTGGAGCACTCACCATGGAAACCAACAGAATGTTCCAAAATCACCAGGGAAACCAACGGAAAGTTCCAAAATCACCAGTGAAACCAATGGAATGTTCCAAAATCACCATGGAAACCAACAGAATGTTCCAAAATCACCAGGGAAACCAACGGAAAGTTCCAAAATCACCAGGAAAACCAATGGAATGTTCCAAAATCACCATGGAAACCAACAGAATGTTCCAAAATCACCAGGGAAACCAACGGAAAGTTCCAAAATCACCAGGAAAACCAACGGAATGTTCCAAAATCACCATCGAAACCAACAGAATGTTCCAAAATCACCAGGGAAACCAATGGAATGTTCCAAAATCACCAGGAAAACCAATGGAATGTTCCAAAATCACCAGGGAAACCAATGGAATGTTCCAAAATCACCAGGGAAACCAATTAAATGTTCCCAAATCACCAGGGAAACCAATGGAATGTTCCCAAATCACCAGGGGAACCAATGGAATGTTCTAAAACCACCAAGGGAAACCGATGAAATGTTTCCAAATCACCAGGGAAACCAATGGAATGTTCCCAAATCACCAGGGGAACCAATGAAATGTTCCCAAATCACCATGGAAACCAACAGAATGTTCCAGAATCACCAGGGAAACCAATGGACCATTCCTGCTGAATGAGACTTTGCCCCAGAGCTGCTCTTAGTACATCGTCCTTCTTTAATATCTTTCTATAAAGTGTAAAGAAATTTTAAAAACAACAAATATAATTTCCATCTGCAAGAACTGTGATCCTGTTGTGGAAGTGCTTGGACACTTTAAGAGCTAGAGATGAAACTAGAAATGTCATATTTCCAGACATTTGGAAGCCATGAAAATATTTTTTTTTTTTTTTTACAGTAAAAAAAAAAATATAAAATTTTCAAAAATGCAGAGTGGAGTAATTTAACAAATTGCAAATCATCTTGTTACACTAGGAACATGAAATGTAGAGTATATAAAAGTATTATGCTTGAATAAAAGCAAAGATTATTCAGAAATAAGAACATTTCATTATTTAAGAGAACAAATAACAGTCTTACCCTTACTCAACCCTTTTGCCCCCCCCCCCCCCCAAAAACAAACAAGATGGAGCCCAGCACAACTAAACTGAACTCTTTTCCCTGCAGCGCCCCTACAGACAGATATGCATATTGCTCTTATTTGAGAATTGCATTCTCAGTATTTGAACTGTATTTCAGGATTGGCTTGTCTTCAGGTGAGAGAACTTGCAATGATTACATAAAGTCTCAGGAGCCTTTGATGAAAGACTTCATGTTATATAGTTTGAATACCATGTTATAAACATATTTGTCATTGTAAAATGACTTTGGGGGGGGGGGGGGGGGTCCAACGTTTTGGAAAAAACCTGGAAGAAAGCCCCCGAAACCCAGGTTTTTTTCATCCCCAGGCCTTCCATAGATGGAACTCGAGTTCTTCAGTATACAAACAGAAAATGTAGGTCCTGCCCCCACTCCGAGAGGCATTCATCCTGTGTGCTTATATTAGACCGAGGCCATGTGAGGATACTGAGAAACTGTACTAAACTAGTCTTACTGTTTGCACTCTCTATGCCAATTCACAAAGCACTAAAAGAGGCCGCTTCTCATGCTAAACAGGCATATTTTTCAGATGTCATCAGAGCGGCCTATCAGAACCCAAGGCAGTTTCCTCTGATAATATGGGCTATTCTTCTCCTGCCTTCTTATGTCAGAAGCCCTGTCCGGCCTCCCGCCAGGCTTTCCAAATCCATTTCTACACCCCGTCATATTCTGAATCTAATCTCCCCAGCAGTGCTAAATAACACAAAATGCCCCGCTGTATTAATGAAGAGCAAGCAGACAGCTAGTTAACGGTGCATTTTTTAAAAACCCATTAAACTTTAAATTCTTTTTTTTTTTCCGCAGGTATTTCAGGTGCTAATTAACATCTCAACGTGTCCGCAGTAAACTGTTAATAATAAGGTGTTTTGGAAGGAGATACGAAGTATGACAAAATGATTTAAAAGCTGGGAAGAAAGATCAAAATTTATTTTTTGCTACAATTTGGGGACTGGGGAGATGGGAGGTGTGTGCTTATAAGAGGGTACTGAGGCCTGGAGAAAGGGGCTGAGGTTAGTGGACCGCACACACTACATCCAGTGTGGGGTCAACGCAACAGGAACATGGTGGGCTCACACTCAGGTGCTGGGACATTCAAGGGGATGTTTGGAGACAGAGGCCAGCCCAGGTCCTATTCAGTTTAAAGGTGAGCCTGAGTGGTTGGAGAAAATATATATTTTTATAATTGAGGCTGCATCTATTCTTGCATGGGGAGCAACATGTGCCCCACCTGACAGCAAGGTGCGGTTACCTTAAATTTACACATTTCATCAGTCCTATAAATGTGCAGTTTTGTTTTAATAAAGGTTTCTTAAACTGCTGTTAAAATCTGTTTTTCTATAGTTAAAAGGCTGCTGAAAATCCCTGTTGATGTAAAAAAAAATGTTTAAAAATCTAAATCCTGCGGACCAGACAAGTCTTTCTGATAATGTGGCCCACTTTATTAAAACCTGGACGCCCGGTATTAGTGTGAATCCTGACTTCTCTCCCGTCTTGGCTGTATATGTCGGCCAGAGCTCGGGGAGGGTTCAGACTGTGGGTTTTTCCAGTGGATAAAAGCCCTGCGGGTTATGATTTATTAAATCTTATCCTGTATAAACTCAGATTAATATCCCGTGTTTACCTGTAATGGTTCAAACAATTATCACATTTATTTGTGATTGTAAAAAAACGAGTGATGATTTATAACCCGGAAAGTGCTTTCTGTTTGATGTGAATTAACCAACAAGCAATAAAATTCATTCACACAATTACCAAGGATACTCACTAGCTTTTAACCCTTTCAGTATCTAAGCAACACCCTGCAAAGCACTGAACTGTGACTGTCCTGTTTTCACAGAGTAGAAGGGTCAGAACCAAGTTCCCACCTATGGGCTACTGAGTATCTGTGCCTATAGAGGGATATGGTGTAAAGAGGAAATCAGGACTCTGCTTGCTCAACAAGGACTGTAGGAGTTTCATGGAGCACAGAGCTTGCAATCCGTTTCATATTGTACAGTCTGTCCTCTAGATTATAATCTGCCTTATAGACAGACCCTCAGACAGAAGACAGCCCAGGGCCAAAAGACTGAGAGGAACAATATAAATGATATAAATCCTGAGTGATAAGAGTGTTAGATGGGCAGAGTGTGGCAAGAGGTAGGTAGGCTGGCTGACACTAACTACACCATACAAATGCCAGTGAGCAGTGATGTCATCAGAGACTTCCGACCTGGACTGGAGGCTGTACAGACTGAAGAACACATAATGAAACATGTGCTATGAGGGGGTGTAATAAATCTGAAGTGTAACCACAGCTGCTGAAGTGTAGGGTCTGAGAGGGGAAGGAGATTTCAGATATCTTCCTGCAAAGTAAGAGTATATAATGTGTATGCGGCACTCTCACTAACCCTGCTGAAAACTGGCATAAATCATAATTTAAATTATGTACAATATATAATGTCTTGAAATACTTAGAAATGAAAACACATCTTGCAAGTTCAAGAACATTAGAAGAAACTGGTCTATAAATCTTGGATTTCTTAAAGCAGCCACCATTTCCCTCAATAACTAACACAAACACACATATTTGTGGGAAATCCCCTGGCATGTCTCCTCATATACATTGCAGACTTTAAACTGTACTCAAACTGTATTTCCTTGATTTTAACCCCTTTGTCAGGATCGTCATGCAGATCCGATCGCGGTATGCGTTCTGGCATTACAATTGCGATAAAAATTACATGGCTAAGTAATCAAAGATTGGTGGTAAAATGACTGAATGAAAAGTGTCCAAATACCCCAAGTTAAATACCCAGGGATGTCTATTTTCTAAAAATGTGTGCATGTGGGGGGGGTTATTCAGGGTTCATGACAGATATTGGTGTTACAGTGTCACTAACGCTAATTTGCAACTTGTATTTATTAACCTATAACATGCAAAAAAGCAACAACAAAAAAAATATATTAGACCAGGACCAATATTAGAATCTATTTAGCAGGTTTTTTCATTAGCTTTTGGAGCTTAAGTGACATATTTTACAAATAAAAGTCAGGAAACGTTTTTTTTTTTTTAATTTTCACCATATTTTACGATTTTTTTCATAATACAATGAATGATATGAACAAAATAATGGCATCAGTAGAAAGACCACCTTGTCCTGAAAAAAAAAAAATATATATAATTTCTGTGGATACCGCAAATGACAAAGAAGAAAATTAACGCAAAACACAAACACCTCCGAAGTGTTAAAACAGCCTCGGTCACTAACGCACAACATTCCAAAAACAGTCCGGTTTTGAAGGGGTTAACGCACTGATTCTGTCTTTTGTAAACATATAAAACTTTAATAAATAAGTATTTTTTAAAATAAATAAACTAGGGCCTTCAGACTCCAGTCCCCTTCCTTGAGTGGCCATTTCATTACTAAAAGAAAATTCCCGGCCATTTGTGCTAGAGTTTGGCTTAGAGGATTTCCGACACTTATCTCTACAAAGTGCCCGATTTTGCTTTTAGGGCACCGGAGCAACTGGGAAGTTCTGGACTGGTACAGACTGTTATGGGTCATATATATATATATACATACATACACACACACAATATAAGATACCATCTGCTCCTGGTATACATAACACTGTGTTCATAGAAATGTTTATACAAAGGACGACTGTTGGCGCAGAAATGTTATACTTAAAGGGACTGTGTCGCCAGAATCCTGTTTTAATTGTGCATGTAAAGCAGGGCTTGACACATTTAATTTTATTCTAGGAGCCAGCAAAAAATTTTAGGAGCCAGACAATCACGCAAACATACACGCAATTCATAAACACACACACACCAACCCTAGTCACATATACACCCCACACACACCAACCCACGTCACATATACACCCCACACACCAACCCACTTCACATATACACACACACACTTCACATATACACATATACACCTCCCATATATACCCCCCTTCACATATACAACTCCCCCCCCCACATATACATCTCTCCCCCCTTCACATATACACCTCCCCCCACACTTTACACATATATACCCCCCTTCACATATACACCTCCCCCCCACACTTCACATATATACCCCCCCCCACTTCACATATACACCTCCCCCCCACACTTCACATATACACCTCCCCCCACACTTCACATATACACCTCCCCCCACACTTCACATATATACCCCCCCTTCACATATACATCCCTCCCCCCCTTCACATATACACCTCCCCCCACACTTCACACATATATACCTCCCCTTCACATATACACCTCCCCCCCCACACACTTCACATATATACCCCCCCTTCACATATACACCCCCCCTTCACATATACATCTCCCCCCCACACTTCACATATACATCCCTCCCCCCCACTTCACAAATACAACTCAAACATACACAAGTTTTTTTTTCCCTTCTTAACTTCTCTTGACAACCCAGCACTTAGCCAAAAGAGCCATGAAGATCGGCTGCGGCACGAATGTTTCCTCTCCCTGCTGCCTTACCTCATTGCTGGGGAGGGGGAACATTCGTGCCGCAGCCGATCTTCATGGCTCTTTCGGCTGAACACTAACACACGTGTTGCGCGAGGGGGCGGAGCTTGCTGTCTGTCCCCTCGCGCTGCAAAAGACGGATGGCAGCGGCAAGGGGAACATTAGGGCAACGGCTCCCGGGCGCCAGGCTCCATTTCCAGGTCGCCATGGCGACCGGGGTTTGTCGAGCCCTGATGTAAAGCATACAAATGATTGAAAATGATCTATACCTTGTATTAATAAAACTACAAGTAAATGTCTGAATTAGGAGAAATATGTGTTTAACATGTGTCCGTGGAGTCTCCTGCTTATGACATCACCTGTGGCACGGTATGCAGATTACACATTTGCCCCTGACAATGTTTACTTCACATGCACAGTAAGAATAATGCTGAGGTGACCCAGTCTATTTAAGTGAAAGCTTGCATCAAGTGCAGGCTTGTTAAAGTAAAGTACCTTATTAGCCCTCCGTATGTTGTCCAGTTGTCCTTTAAAGGGACTCTCAGTCAACCTAAACATTGCTTATACTGTTAATATAGACTAAAAATTAAGAGAAATGATCTACATATTCGTGCATGTGTCTGTGGTGTCTGGTGCTGATGACAGCATCGTGTGCCTTGATATGCAAATGAACTACTTGCACAAGGAAATGTGTAATTTGCATCAAGCCACAGGTGATGTCATAAGCAGGTGACACTAGCAGTGTCAGCAACGTTTTGGCTGTCAGAGCCCCTTTAAAGGACAATCACGGAGCCATTTTTACGCGGCGTACCTGAAGCCACAGGTTTGCAGACCCCTTCATAAAATAATGTCCAGTCCTTATCATCCACAAGCGTGAGCCGTCACTTTTCCCTTTCCCACTGGAGTGGCGGTAAAGCTGATTGTTTGTCTCTATTTGGGTTTATCATAATATTACCAAACATTTGCACAATTACAGGACTCTCTGCTGCTCACGAGGGGCACAAGGTGGCCTGCAAGGTTTTAATACCTTGCTCAAAGCACAAACAGAGAGGCAGGAAGTCTGAAATAAGAGAGGTGAGCCAAGGTTTTACCACCATAAGTGAAACTCATCAAATCTACAGAATGTATTGTTAATAATGCTGGTACGATACACACACAAGGCAAGAGGAACCAAAGGAGCTTACAATCTATACTGCACAGCTAATAGCGTTGGATCAGGAGGTGTGTTAAGGGACAGGATCATTGCTTCAGACATTGCTAGTAGGATTTCATTGAATATAACGAGCAGCCTGCAAACATGCTGTGTCCCTGAATAACCCCCAGCAGCTGCTTCAATTCAGCACCAGAAAATAAACAGATAGTGCTGTCACCTCGCAGGGCTCCAGACACTGCAAGAGGCCCCGGGGCCCCACCTGGAGGGGTAAACTCAATAAAAAGCCATCTTCTGCCCTGCTAGCAAGGTCTTGTGTGGGTCTTTGAGGAGATATTCATGGAATCGCTATGAATGAGTCACTTTCGTACGCAGGTTCACGGCACGCAGATTTAACCCTGTGAGTGCCTGGAGAGTGTAACAGAATGGCTTATTGCAGTGTCTCCAATTCTACCCACCCTATGTGTGCAGCCAGTACCCCAATAAGCCACATATCTCTGGTCTCAGGCCCATTGTTTTAAAGAAGCCACCTCACAACACAGTGCTGTTACTTTATGTCAGATGGCCCAGGAATCCTGACCTGCCCATCAACATTACTGTAATAATAATAATAATAATAATAATACGGTAATAACAATAACAGGAAGGGACTTCATTTGTGAGAGAGGGAATTGATAAGGGATTCTTAAACTTAAGGCCAAAATAGCAAAGTTCAAAAAATTATCCCATTCAGCTGAGTGGGTGATTATTTCCAATTTGGCTACTTTGGCCTTAAATTTGAAATTCCCTTGTCAATTCCCTTGTTCATGAGGTAAGATCTATGTCCCTGCTGTGGTCACCTCCAATGCAGAGTAAGTAGAAATGTTTGCTTACAATCACATCCATGTATAATCTAATGATGCCTGTACATGGATGGAAGTGGCGGGTAGTACAGAGGTCAAGGGCTGACCCCCAATCCCCACCACGTTATTTGGAACCCCCAGTCTCTCTCGCTAATGCACTGTAATATGCCGTATGTAATACTCATGTTTTATCTGGAAACAGATTAAACGTTCCCCTGCACGCCACACTGAATAGGATTACAACATAAGCTCCGGAGTAAATACAATGGGAAATATATTTAAAGGTAATAGAAAATAAATTCTGTTTAAAATGCTCTTTTGTTTTTATCCCTTAATTGATATTTGAGCTAAGGAGAGGCCGGGGCTTTGTGGACCCAGCCGGTGATTGAAGTCATAGTCTTTACACAGATACTAAACATAGCAAGATCACCAAACACGAGATGATCCACCTATTACCTAATACAAGATCCATCCATCTGTCTGTACCAGAGCAGTCTGAGCAAGAGGGGCAAAGGCCAAGGAAAGGAAAACATGGGAAACGGGGAATGAGATGGGTAGAGAAAGATGGTATGGAGGAGAGAGAAAAGTGAGGCCAGAGGAGGGGGCTGGGGGTGCCAAATGGGGAGAAGGCAGGGCAGTGAGATAGGGTGAAAATGGAGAAGGGCAGTGAGAAAGAAGAGCACAGAAATGGGACAGAATGGGGAGAGAGAAGGGCAGTGACCTGGGGCAGAATGGGGAGAGAGCAGGGCAGTGACCTGGGGCAGAATGGGGATAGAGCAGGGCAGTGACCTGGGGCAGAATGGGGAGAGAGAAGGGCAGTGACCTGGGGCAGAATGGGGAGAGAGCAGGGCAGTGACCTGGGGCAGAATGGGGAGAGAACAGGGCAGTGACCTGGGGCAGAATGGGGATAGAGCAGGGCAGTGACCTGGGGCAGAATGGGGAGAGAGAAGGGCAGTGACCTGGGGCAGAATGGGGAGAGAGCAGGGCAGTGACCTGGGGCAGAATGGGGAGAGAACAGGGCAGTGACATGGGGCAGAATGCGGAGAGAGAGCAGGGCAGTGACCTGGGGCAGAATGGGGAGAGAGCAGGGCAGTGACCTGGGGCAGAATGGGGAGAGAGCAGGGCAGTGACCTGGGGCAGAATGGGGAGAGAGCAGGGCAGTGACCTGGGGCAGAATGCGGAGAGAGAGCAGGGCAGTGACCTGGGGCAGAATGGGGAGAGAGCAGGGCAGAATGGGGAGAGAGAAGGGCAGTGACCTGGGGCAGAATGGGGAGAGAGCAGGGCAGTGACCTGGGGCAGAATGGGGAGAGAGAAGGGTAGTGACCTGGGGCAGAATGGGGAGAGAGAAGGGTAGGGTAAGAAGGCAGAGAGAAGGGCAGAATAAAGGAGAAGGCATCATCGTCATCACACCTGTTAGACTAGATGCTGGTGACATTTAGCAGGAGGCAGATATACAAGCAGGTGCTTTTAATACCACACAGATAATATTCCTGCTATTTGACTGGACAGACCTATTACTATGTTTACTTAGTAAAAAAGACAAGGAGCAGTGTATGGGTGGGGGTTACACCTCATAACAGGATTGATTAATAACTATCCTGACATGATGCCAGATGGCAATCTATTCCCAGCTCAGCACCATCAATACACTGTTACATCATTTACTCCTGTGGCAATTAAAGGGTTAAACCTCCAGGTCTCCTTTAATGATATAGCTGTACCGTTTTGGCTGACCTAAATTCGGGGGATCTGCTGGCACGTGTGATCCACATACAGCCTGCGTAGAAGAAAGCATTTGGATGTCGATATAAATTAATTTCTATAGAAGAGGTGGGGGTGGCAGACTGTATCCGCATTAACCCCGAAGCTTCATATTGCCGGTGTATCAGCATGCCGTGACTCACGCAATGCATTGATCAATTGTTATATTACATTAAGGTTTTTTAGCATTGTGATATTCTAGGACTTGACACCTGATCTGCAATGTACAGCCCCCGGGCCAAATGTGGCATTCAAGGGTGCTCACGCAACTCCCAATAAAGAGAAAAGGCGCCACTTTGTGTGCGTGTGCACTGCAGCGCGAGGGTGGGGGGTCTGTACGGGACTTGCACAGACTGCAAGCTACGCCCCCTCGTGCAAAGCACTCTAATATCTGAGCGCCAGGTGTCAGGAAGACAAATCAAGATGGTCTGTGCCTGTATGGGAGGCATAAATGTGTGTGTATGAATGTGACTGACTGTATGTCTGTGAGGTGTGTGTGTGACTGTCTGTGTATGTATGTGACTGACTGGATGTATGTGAGGTGTGTGTATGTATGTGACTGACTGGATGTTTGTGAGGTGTGTGTGACTGTGTATGTGAGTGTGTGTATGCGACTGTCTGTGTGTGTATGTATGTGACTGACTAGATGTCTGTGAGGTGTGTGTGGCTGTCTATGTATGTATGTGACTGACTATGATCTGTGAGGTGTGTGTGACTGAATGTGAGGTGTGTGTGTGTATGTATGTATGTATGTGACTGGCTGTATGTCTGTGAGGTGTGTGTGTGTGTGTGACTGACTGGATGTCTGTGAGGTGTGTGACTGTATGTGACTGACTATTTGTCTGTGAGATGTGTGTGATTGTCTGTGTCTGTGACTGTTTTTATGCCCTGGGATGTGAAGGGTTTAGATCAAGGCATTGTGTGAGCTTGCAGCATTGGGCTGCAGTCTACCCTGGTATCTGGAGCTTGTTCAGGCTGTGTATAACTGCCTGACATACACAATGTAAGGGCAATGTTGCCTGTGCACAGTACTAAGCACTAGTGCCAGGACAGGGCCCAGTATAAAGCGATGGTTGGCATTTATGCTTTAGCATCCTTTAAACGCTCTACCAGCTTCACTGCTGGTCTATGAAACCCTCCATTACTCTGCTCACTCTCTCCAACCCCACTGTCCTTAAATCTGTCCAACCACTCCTCTTAGAGCTGGAGGTTAATCACCAACTCTCACACACCTTGAACTCAAAGACCACACTGATCCCAGGACTCAGTAGGGAGACACCTTGTATGACAAGAAAGCGGAAATGTACTAACGCTAAATGCCACTTCAGAGACACCTACGTGCCGGACGTGGCACCCGTGCCATAGGTTTGTCAACACTGATCTAGAACATTGATATCCAATTGGTACCCCATGGGCAAGATGTGGCACTATAGGGATATTGTGCAGCCCCCCTCCTGGCAATTCAATTAGTAACGTCCGGCCCCACCAACCAAAACTTTGGCATGGTATTTGGCCCCTCGCCCAAGTTTGTCTAGAGAGATTTAAATTGAGGCATGCTAAATACCACAATATCTCTACCTCACCCCCTCCCCCTTACCCTATTCAAACTGTCCCTAAAACAAACTTTCCTTGTCCATGTTCTAGACAGGATTCTCAAAACAAACTGTATCCAGGGCTGTGGAACGTGTTGGCACTACATAAATCAATGATAATACAGGGCTGTGCTGCATTGGTACGGTCCATTAGAAATTCCAGGAGTAGGATGACAGACGTTTCCTCTACCTCCCCCAGACTGCAGTGGTATGTTCCATGATGTGCCTAATTTTCTCCAAATAACTTAATCTGTTTATGCAGTAAGCGTTCGTAGGCACCTACCCCTGATTACTCCGGCTGGTAAACAAATTACAAGTTAACCTTTCTTTGTAAAGATGTGTGCTGCGGGAATGAAGCTTTGTACGACTGAACTTTGTCATTTGGTTTTACGGTGGCGGCTGGCAGTGAAGGGGTTACACAAGCAATGTGCTTAAATGTGTCAACATAATGGTGAATGACAGTAATATAATATCAGTAATACTGAAAAAGGAACAACCCCAGGTTATGTAGGAAAATGGACTCTTACACAGGCAGGCTAAGACAAAAACATGGGATTTTATAACCCCCAGCATTGGTAAAGGGTGGGGGCTTGGAGGAGCAGCATTGGTAAAGGGAGAGGGTGGGAGGGGACAGCACTGACTAAGAGTGAGGGGCTTGGTCTGGGGGGGGAAGTTCGCTGTGGGGAGGGGGGTCAATAATGACTAAGTCTGAGGGGCAGATAGTTGTGTGGGTGGATGCATTGGCTTGGTCTTAGGGGGAAGTTGGTTTTGTGGGGGATGCATTGACTAAGTCTGGGGGGAAGTTGGCTGTGTGCGGGGATGCATTGACTAAGTCTGGGGGGAAAGGTGACTGTGTGGGGGATGCATTGACTAAGTCTGGGGGGAAATTGCCTGTGTGCGGAGATGCATTGACTAAGTCTGGGGGGAAAGGTGACTGTGTGGGGGGTGCATTGACTAAGTCTGGGGGGAAGTTGGCTGTGTGCGGGGATGCATTGACTAAGTTTGGGGGGAAAGGTGACTGTGCGGGGATGCATTGACTAAGTCTGGGGGGAAAGGTGACTGTGTGGGGGGTGCATTGACTAAGTCTGGAGGGAAGTTGGCTGTGAGGGAGGAGGCACTGACTAAGTCTGGGGGGTCAAATTGGGGGAAATAAAAACAGGAAATGCATTTTTTATCTAATTTTATTAAATATGACAAAACACTTACATTTGAATATTTAAAACTGTTTTAAGGATAGTCTTATGTTCAGACTTGTTCTTTTTTTCCTAAACGAATATCCAGAGCTTGGGAGGTCGTCTTATATTCGAGCAAATACGGTATAGTGAGAGATGTGACAAGCGTAGACTGATAATTTAAAAACCAAAAACAAGAACAAAAGGGGGAGACCTGTGTATTGCAAATAATACCACAAAATAAAATGTTTTTGCCGCAAAAAAGGCTAATGGTGGATTCAGCAACTCGACCATGTTTCCTGCTAACCCCTTAACGCATAAGGACGTTCTATGCCGTCCTAAGAGAATTGTCCCAAACTATCATGTGGATACTGGGGAATAAAAGGTTCTGGTACTCTCCTATACTGGGGAATAAAAGGTTCCGGTACTCTACTATACTACAGAATAAAAGGTTCCGGTACTCTCCTATACTAGGGAATAAAGGGATCTGACACTCTCCTATACTGGGGAATGAAAGGTTCTGGTACTCACCTATACTAGAGAATAAAAGGTTCCGGTACTCTCCTATACTGGGGAATAAAGGGATCTGACACTCTCCTATACTGGGGAATGAAAGGTTCTGGTACTCACCTATACTAGAGAATAAAAGGTTCCGGTACTCTCCTATACTGGGGAATAAAAGGTTCTGGTACTCTCCTATACTAGAGAATAAAAGGTCCCAGTACTCTCCTATACTGGGGAATAAAAGGTTCTGGTACTCTCCTATACTAGAGAATAAAAGGTTCCGATACTCTACCATACTAGGCAATAAAAGGTCCCAGTACTCTCCTATACTGGGGAATAAAAGGTTCTGGTACTCTCCTATACTAGAGAATAAAAGGTTTCGGTACTCTCCTATACTAGAGAACAAAAGGTTCCAGTACTCTCCTATACTATGGAATAAAAGGTTCCAGTACTCTCCTATACTAGAGAATAAAATGTTCCAGTACTCTCCTATACTAGAGAATAAAAGGTTCCAGTATTCTCCTATACTAGGGAATAAAAGGTTCCGGTACTCTCCTATCCTAGAGAATAAAAGGTTCCGATACTCCCCTATACTAGAGAATAAAAGGTTCCGGTACTCTCCTATAGTATGGAATAAAAGGTTCCAGTACTCTCCTATACTAGAGAATAAAATGTTCCAGTACTCTCCTATACTATAGAATAAAAGGTTCCAGTACTCTCCTATACTAGAGAATAAAAGGTTCCAGTACTCTCCTATACTAGAGAATAAAAGGTTCCAGTACTCTCCTATACTAGAGAATAAAAGGTCCCAGTACTCTACTATACTAGAGAATAAAAGGTTCCGATACTCTCCCATACTAGGCAATAAAAGGTTTCAGTACTCTCCTATACTAGAAAATAAAAGGTTCCTGTACTCTCCTATACTAGAGAATAAAAGGTTCCGATACTCTCCTATACTATGGAATAAAAGGTTCCAGTACTCTCCTATACTAGAGAATAAAAGGTTCCAGTATTCTCCTATACTAGGGAATAAAAGGTTCCGGTACTCTCCTATACTATGGAATAAAAGGTTCCAGTACTCTCCTATACTAGAGAATAAAAGGTTCCAGTATTCTCCTATACTAGAGAATAAAAGGTTCCAGTACTCTTCTATACTGGAGAATAAAAGGTTCCAGTACTCTCCTATACTAGGGAATAAAAGGTTCCGGTACTCTCCTATACTAGAGAATAAAAGGTTCCGGTACTCTCCTATACTAGAGAATAAAAGGTTCCGGTACTCTCCTATACTAGAGAATAAAACGATCCGGTACTCTCCTATACTAGAGAATAAAAGGTTTCGGTACTCTCCTATACTGGGGAATAAAAGGTTCTGGTACTCTCCTATACTGGGGAATAAAGGGATCTGACACTCTCCTATACTAGCGAATAAAAGGTTCCGGTACTCTCCTATACTATGGAATAAAAGGTTCCAGTACTCTCCTATACTAGGGAATAAAAGGTTCCAGTATTCTCCTATACTAGAGAATAAAAGGTTCCAGTACTCTCCTATACTAGAGAATAAAAGGTTACAGTACTCTCCTATACTAGAGAATAAAAGGTTCCGGTACTATCCTGTACTAGAGAATAAAAGGTTCCAGTACTCTCCTATACTAGAGAATAAAAGGTTCCAGTACTCTTCTATACTAGAGAATAAAAGGTTCCGGTACTCTCCTATACTAGAGAATAAAAGGTTCCAGTACTCTCCTATACTAGAGAATAAAAGGTTCCGGTACTCTCCTATACTAGAGAATAAAAGGTTCCAGTACTCTCCTATACTAGAGAATAAAAGGTTCCGGTACTCTCCTATACTAGGGAATAAAAGGTTCCAGTACTCTCCTATAGTAGAGAATAAAAGGTTTGGGTACTTTCCTACACTGGGGACAAGAAACAGGTACTCTCCTATACCAAGGAATGAAAGTAACCGGTACTCTCATACACTTAAGGGAAGGTTACTGTAAGCACAGCCATTTCTCTAAACCTTTTTGTACCTTTGTATATGTTTATTTACATCCATGGCTAGGTTTACTGGGCTTGAGAAAAAATAATCTCTCCGTCATCGAAGTTTGTGGGCTAAATATGGCAGATTACAGGAGGACAGGATTAAAAAGGGCTCGTAATTGCAATTACTGGTGCTCAATTTAAATATATGACAGTGTTTACTGGAAAGATATTGTTATGCGCATAGTAGATTAAATCTAATCACTTCACATCCGTTTTTTCGTTACTAATGATTGATTCCTCTGGGATTAATGTGTAAAATATGAGGGTAGGTGTGCGGACCCAGGCTGAATTATCCTGAATTGAACTCCAGGCCTGGAAATAGCTTGCCGTATCTGATGCATAGGATTGGGCGGATGGCCAAGGGGCAGATGGTCAGAGGATGTGGATTGTAAATGTTTAGTTGGTTTAGGTCAGAATGGCAGCTTCCTGTGTGATCAGATTCGCATTGCAGGATGCAATTTCCTATAACTGACAATAAGGTGGCTGCATAACTCCCACCATCCTCCTCTGCAGGACGGCGGGGAGAGAAGGGGCGTGGCTTGAGAGTGGGAGTGTTAGTGCTGCTATGCACGCGCAGACCACTGTACCCGATTGTCTAGCACAGCAAATATAGAGACCAAGGGATAGCGGCCTCAGAATTGGGGCTGTCCCTGCAGAATAACTATGGATGGGGGGATCAGTGGATGTCGTCCAGGTTTAGGACGATCTCTGAGCAGCTGGGTTAGTGTGCGGCAGGCTTGACATTCATTAAATAGGGATATCCACTGGATAATCAGAAGTGAAATGTAATAGTAACCTGTAGTATACATTGTACTGCCTGCTGCAACAATAACAAAATGTGGGGCCCCTGGCTCTCAGGAATCTTTCTGTTCCATGGGAGCTTTTTGTGACCCCATAGTTCATCTTAAACTGTCTCTGTCGCCTAAAAACTTCTATACACGAATCAGATTATTATTTGCATCCAGCCAAGGTAATGGGAATTTAGCTGTAATTATCGCATGATGATGTGACTGCTTTCAACATGGAACTGCCTCACACCATCCATCAGCAGCCAATAAAAACTGGGGATTTCTCAGGTAGCTCCCAGCATTCCATTGTAACGAAAAGGGGGAAATGATTGAACATGCCCATGGTACCCAGGGGATATTTTGTGCTTGGAATAGGAATAAATAGTTTGTAAAGCACTAAGCATCGTTATTTTCAAACAGGGAATTGGTCATGTGTGACTACCTGAGTTACCAACTCTGGGGAGAGACTGGCCCAACACTCACTACTCTTGCACTGTGAACAACTGCAGCATCTGTTCGCTTATCGAGTATTTAAAATGAAAGTTTTCCCAGGGAGCTGTAAAACGGCACGGGAACATTCTGTTTTATTTCAGCCTTTATACGCGATTAACTAAAGATTAACAAGTTATAAAACTAAAGAAAGCGTGAGGCACCAGTGGGGCTGGAAAGGCAAGGATAATACGCCCCCTTCCCCTCCGTGATGTGCCCAGGAAGGAATTCAGGATTCTTGGAGACAATGCCTTGATATATTTCATATATTCTTACACACGCCAAATATAAATCCCGTCATAGTCATACAAGGAATGATACACACGTGTGAGATCTCTTGGAAGCTTGCATCCTGTTTATTACGCTTTAAAAGAATATATTCTAGTGGAAAGAACATGAACTTTTAGCAGTAACTGATCTCACCAACTAGAAGCACATCACTTTTGCAGATCTTTAATATAAAGCCATATATTCCAGCACATGTTCGCTATTCAGAAATCTTAGTCAGTACTTTCTACACTCAGCTAAAAGGGCTGCACTGGTTGTCATGCTATGCAGACACAAATCCATTATAGGACAACTGTAGCAAAAAATTACGTTGTGTTTAATTAAAGGATAGCATCAAGTGTAGGCATTTTATTTAGAACTGCTTTAATGAAAGAATACAAATAAAATCCCTTATTGAGCCATTTTTACCCCATAAAACCCCACCAAGAGGCAGACATTTTGTTTAGAATCTTTGGTCAGATCTTTGTTCATCGGAACCAAGATGAGTGAAGATCTGACCCAAGATTCTAAACAACATGTCTGCCCCCTGAGAGAACTACATGGAGTAAAGATTCTAACCAACATGTCTGCCCGCTGAGAGAACAATATGGAGTAAAGATTCTAACCAACATGTCTGCCCCCTGAGAGAACTACATGGAGTAAAGATTCTAACCAACATGTCTGCCCCCTGAGAGAACTACATGGAGTAAAGATTCTAACCAACATGTCTGGCCCCTGAGAGAACTACATGGAGTAAAGATTCTAACCAACATGTCTTCCCCCTGAGAGAACTACATGGAGTAAAGATTCTAACCAACATGTCTGCCCCCTGAGAGAACTACATGGAGTAAAGATTCTAACCAACATGTCTGCCCCCTGAGAGAACTACATGGAGTAAAGATTCTAAACAACATGTCTGCTCCCTGACAGAGTAAAAAAAGGCTCAATAAGGAACTTTATTTGTATTCGTTCATTAAAGGGACATTGCACTTTGTTTAACCTGTGCTTCCTTGTAGGCAAGGGTCCTCCTCACCCTGCTCTGACAGTAGAATACAAGCGTCTCTCGCTGCTTGCGCAGAAAGAGCCCCGGGTTAAGGGGGGACCTTAACGAGGTCCCCCCCTCCTGATCCCATGCAAAAATAAGGGGCTATTTCTGCGCTAGCAGCGAGAGACCCTTGTATTCTACATTCAGAGCAGGATGAGGACCTTTGCCTGCAAGGAAGCACAGGTTAAACAAAGTTCAATGTCCCTTCAATGAACGAATACAAATAAAGTTCCTTATTAAGCCTTTTTTTTTTTTTTACTCTCTCAGGGGAGAGACGCATGGCAACTGTTGGTCAGAGGATAAACTGGCATGTACTATCAAAAGTACATGCCAGTTTATCCTCACAATAGGAACAACTAAAATGTATATATTTATATTAGAAGCACAAGTGGAAGAAAAAAAAGCGCGTCTGCGCTCACATATTTGGCCAATGAGGCTGCATTCTCTTAATTGGCCTCTTTGGAAAAAAAGATGTGACAGAATAAACTCACTAAACATAATAAAGGCTGTATTCATGAAAGAGATAATAGCAAGAAATTGACGAGGGAATTCCAAACTTAAGGCCAACATAGCCTTTCAATGAATGGGAGAATTTTTCATATTCAGATACTCCGGTCCGATGTCTAGAAAGGCCTATCCCTCCGAGTCATGTGACCAGTGAACGCAGACTCATGCGCGTCACGCGGCCATAGAGCGGATTCCAGACCTGTCCTCCTTTACACTGCTGCTCATTTTAATTTATGATGTATATCGTAGCAACTATAAAACTCTGCATGTAGATAAGAGCACGTTTGTCATCTGACATTAATGAATTCCCCCTATTTATGTGTGTGTGTGGAAGCGATAAAGGGAAAGATAGCGGGGTGAAAAGACAGAGAGAGGGGGTGGGAGGCAATGAATGATTAGTCAAGACAAAAGCAGATAAAGAAATAAAAAAAAACAGAGAATGGAGGTAATCTAGGGCACGGAGCAACCGGGACAAAGCAAACGATAAAAAAAATTGGGGGATTGTTTAACCACTTATATTCTCTAATTCTGTGTCAAAATCAATCATAAAAAAGATTTGACAAGGGAAAGCGCTCTCTAAAATATAAAACACAGGTCATTTCACTTTTCTGGTCAATAATCACGGAATAATTAGGAAGAGTCGGAAATGGGATTTGAAAGCATCCATCTTTGTCTTAAAAATGGGAAGAGATCAAAAAGCATCTCCTCTCTGTTACTGAAACTGAGATAATAAAAGAAAAGAAAAGAAAGAAACAAACAGGACCTTGGGATTAATTCTCCACAATCTGAAAAGTTAGGCAAGCTGGGGAATGACTAGCTATTAATCCCTTAAGATCTAGTTTTAATGAATACCCCACTATGGGTGGGTGATGCGTTACCCCAAGAAAAGTTGAGTGTCGTGGGTAGAAATATATTATCCCCTCTGTGGGAAGCGTGAATCTTATATATTAAAGTACAAAAAAGTTCTGTTTAATTGAAAGTGTAGACATTTAAATGGAAACACTTTAATGAAAGAATCCAAATAAAGCATCTTATTGAGCTCTCTTTGATGGAGTAGCTTAGTCTGGGGGCAGGTATATTGGATCACATCTGGCCTATCTGACAAGATTTTAAACAACATATCTCCCGTCTAAGAGATCTAGTCCAAGTCCTCTAAATAAGGTACTTTATTTGTATTCTTTCATTAAAGCCTATTTTTTTTGCTAAAAGTTGTCCTTTCAGTTTTTAAAGAATACATTTGAATGGAAAGAACAAGAACTGTTAACCGTAACGATTTATAAACTGATCTCACCAACTAGAAGCACATTCGGCAGATCTTTAATATAAAGCCATATATTCCAGCACATGTTCACTATTCAGACACTTTAGTCAGTACATACTGCTCTACTTTCTATACCCAGTTAAAAGTGCTGCACTGGTTCTCCATGCCATGCAGACACCGATCCATTAAGAAAACATATATATATTTCACATAAAAGTTGGTATATATTATATCTAAATAGGTTTAATCGTCCACAAAAACACTATTCTAATAACATTCCCAAATATTTCATTACTGATACTGACAGCAGTACTTTTTCCATTTTTTTTTAATGTGCTCAAAAATGATCCCTGCATGTGGTCAGCAGAACTGCTGCCAATGCATGAATTCAGACAAAAATGTGCCGTCTTCTGTCCATGACATCACCTTGAGGAGTGATATGCAAATTACACATTTACCATGAAAGTTGTTTATTTGCATATTAGGTCACAAGGTGATGTCATAGGCGGAAGACAGCACACACACACACACACACACACACACACAATTTAAACTTCTATTATTTAAAAAAAAAACTTTTAATAAACATATTAATCAGTACAAAATTGCTATAAATATGTATCGTACCAATCCTAGAGTAAAACAGAAATAATTAAGGGGTTCTGTTTAAAACACATTTTCTCTTAATCTATGCATTCCCATGCAATTCTGTTAACACAGTTTATTCTCTACATTTTCAGTACAGACTTTGTTTCACTGATCGGCTGTAATGGTGTCAGATTAGGTTTTTTTATTTGCTGTGGGCAAAGTTGCCCCAAATCATTCTTCTTTGCCGCATATTCCTACACAGGTTAAGTGGCCACTGATTGGGTGATCTCCTAAATGGTGTGACTGTGTCCACCAGACAGAAGCAGGGGAACAAAGTGCTACCGTTAACCTGATATTTGGCAGTAACCTCACTTTAATGCATCTCCTGACAGATCCGAGCACATTTAAATAATGATTTATATAGAACGTGAGGCATAAGAAGCGCGGATGATAGAAGGAATTATCCTTTAAATGACAGAGGTATGGAAGGTATGACAAGCAGCGTGTGTGAAGCACTATTTACACTTCACATAGCATTATTTCAATCAGTGGCTTGTCACTGTCTGGAATGGAGGGACCACACTCACTTTATTAGGGGTAGGTGTTTTAAAATTATTATGTAATAAAAGAATACAAGTAAAGTATGAGCTATCTTTGCTTCTACAGCTCCATCAGGAGGCAGCCATCTTGGGTCAAATCTTCCCGCATTTGACCCAAGATTCTAAACAACATGTCAGCCCCTTGATACAGAGCAAAGACGCCAATGAGATACTTTATCAGTATTATTTTAGTAAAGCATTTCTATTTAAGATGCCTACACTTCATGCAGTCTTTCAGTTAAACAGAACTTAATGTGTTGCCAACAGTTGTCCTTTAACCTCCTACACACACTGCCTAATTCCTTATTTAGTAACATGTCACAGTGATTTTGGTGGGGTTTGTGTTTTAATGCCTGGCAGGGTCCACTCAGCCCTTCATCCTTCCGATGCAGATAAGACGAGTACCATTACATTGGGTAAAAGAACATGTTGTTGTTATATTCTGGAGAGGTGATTAATAATACACCTTGTGATTACGTTGTCTTTACTTTGTTTTTTTATTTGTATTGATCCCTCGTCACACACATTTTCTTATTGCTCGTCAAGGTTCATGAAAGGACCAATCTATGTTTGCATCCAGTTCCATTAGAAGATCGCTCCTGTGGAATACCGTTCAGAATTTTTTGATCTCCTTCAGACGCTGGAGGCTGCTGGTTCGTGGAGCTGCGGCTTCGTGACGTGGCAGCCGTGTCTGTTGAGCGGCATCTGTGACTAGCAGCCTCCTCTCTCATTAAATGACAACTGGTGGCAACAGATTCATTTCTGTTTGATGGAAAAATGACATCAGGTACAGGTATTTTTAATAGAAATATTTGAATGGAAGAATACAACGAATTGGAAAGATCCGAGACAAGATTCTAAACATGGCCACCCCCGATAGAGCTATATGGAGCAACGAGGGCTCAACAACATACTTTATTTGTATTTTTACCAAGGCATTTCTATTTAAAACATCTACACTTGCCACATTTAAATTAAACAGAACTTCATTTTGCAGATTGTTGACCACAAAAGTAACAAACAACCTAAGCATCTTTACGAGTAAGGAAAGAAGTAAATCCAGACTACTCAATCTAAAAATCAATTATGCCAGGGATTCTGACCTTTCCAGAGGTCAATCAAACATGGTCTCCTTAGCATCCCCATGCCATTCCAGATTGCAGGCTTCCTAGGATGCTACCAGAGTACCACCAACGCCAAAACTCTGGCAGGTGAAAAGTGCCACCAATTCATGGATCTGCTCATTAATCTGCTGTATTTAATATTACGAGAAAATAGCAGTCATTCTGCAGATAAAGGGATGCAATCAGTAACGTGTCAGTAACATTATATACGAACGAATGTGAGAAAAACATGTTTTTTTTGTGTGTTTTTTAAGAGCTTATGTCGTAAATGAACTGTAAATGGTTGTTAAGTTTATTTTGTTCCCCGGCAGTTCAATTACTGCATGAAAAAGAGCGGTGATGGAACCGGGGGACCATCTGTGAAAAACATGAACAGTCACTGGAACGAGAAGAACGAGAGGGGGGAACAGCTGAGAAGAACTAGCACATTCAATATTTACTGAACTGTCTGAAGGCTTTTCCATGCCGAGTTAATCAGATTTACTGCAAACCTGCTGGTAAAAAAGACGATGCAAGTTGTCGTATAAAGGATTATTTGGGGGTTTGACGATGCCTAGGGTTGCCAAAAAGAAGCCGTGGACATTGGTGCAACAAAGAGCAAAATGCTAGTGCCTCACTCGCTTGGACTGGCAACTGTGTCTCATAAGAACACCCAAACAGCATGTCTATGAAGCAATTAAAATGTGAAGACAAAAGAGTGTGCAGCTTCTTCCTGGTCAAATCAAAGTTTTTGGCCCCAGCTACTCAATGTTCAACTCAAACTTTCTATGACGGCTCCTCCCACCCGACTCCAAAGCCACGCCCGCCCCATACCCATGGGGAGAGGAATGCACAGATCTCTACACCGGTGTCAACAAGTTCCCAGGTATGTAGTGTTGTCCCTTGTATTTAGGTCAGCAGATCATTTTGAAAAGATGAATATCACCACCCAGTCCTGTGTCAGCATCTACCCTCACCCATGGATGACCTGTTCTACCTTGGTTTAGATATGAAATCTGAGTGTCAGGCCCCAAGGCGGTACCCTAAAATTCCAACCTATCAGAAGGCAGTGTGGATCTAACCAATCTTACACCCTTTCCTACCCACTACAAACTGCACTACTCCTTTTCTCATGTACACAAATTAAACCCCCATATAATAAGCTCTGTAACTGACAAGCATGGAGACTGGGTTTTAGGAGTATTTTTTGTTCTAGTCGCTAAAAGTGAGGGGCGGGTTAGATTAAAAGTCCTCCTGCTAGACAAACTTACCAGGTTAATCCCTGTATAATGTATAGTGGAATCATCGCGATAGAATGTGCATCTCTCCTGTAACCTCGCCTCCGCACTCCACGTTTTGTGAATAGCTCCCTACACAGTGTATTCAGAAGCGATTGGAAATATACATTTGTGTACATATCGATCCTTTATATAGGTTACAGGTGTTTTCAACATATTTTGGGCGCCGGTAACATTCAGTATTGGTTTCCTCTGAGGACAGCAGAAGGACTTGTATCTCCCTTTCATTACTCCACCCCAGGGACACATGTGCTTGTAACATTTGCAATAGAAAAGGAATGTTCTCCCCATCTTACTTTGCTAGATAAAAAGTACAACATTTGGAATGGGTTTCTGTATTATTTTTCCCAGATCTCTACCTTAAAAGTAAGAGAACCAACGCAATCTGTTCTCTTTTCCTTTTCTCGTGTTGAGTCCTTTATGCTATGTGTATAAATGAAGTGCCAAGTGAGGGTATGCGAGGCAGATATTTTGGGATTGTAACTTAGGATTAGTTACTATGAGAAACACAAGTTACTTTTCAAATTTAACTTTAAAATAAAAAGCTAGAAATTCCACGTCTAAAAGTGACCTAATCAGCAGGCGGATCCCAGTGGTTTCCATGGTAACTGGACCACATTTAGTACCCAGCAGCGCCAGACGTGACTTTAATAAATATCCTCTGTGGGTTTTTTTTACATTTTAAAAGTAACCATCTGAATTACAATCCCAATATGGCTGCCACATATCTTCCCATGATAAATACAGCAAAATGTACCATAATTTGGCTAGAGAAATAGAATATTAGCATGTCGGTCTCATTGCTTTAAACGGATAGGGGAAAATAAATGATAACAGAGCCTGTTTAAAGTATTGGGGTCATTAAATTATTACACTTACCTATTCAGGTTCTTCCACACTTTACTAGGGAAAAAAATCCAGTTCAACAAAAACTTTAGATGGAGAACAAAGTCCTTCCAATGACTGTGGATTGGATAACACTGGCTGATGTAAAACACTTTGGCTCAGGTAACAGGACTGTGCAAATGTTAGTGTATAGTAGAACAAGCCAGCCACTTGCACTGATAACAATGCAGCTACACGATATTCAGCAGAGGGACAAACACCGAGGGGGCTATGTCTAGCACTCTCACACACAAACGGGATCCTTTACTCATGGGATTGCCACCGCTCACAGTGCAGAAGCCACCTGGAGATTTTGGACCAGTGCAGGCTCCTGATACTTGTCAGGAGTATGCATTATATGTAAGCGGACATGAGGAGAGCACCAGTATTAACTGCTATCTTTGTGTGTGCCCTCTTACTGCATAACCCACGATGAGTAAAGAGGTTGGTTATCAACAGTTGGGCAAATGTGAGAGCAGAGAAAAGAGAAAGGTTCATCTTATGGGTGAATATGACCTCACAGGAACCAGATGCTGTAATGTTTGAGGCATAAATCTCTGTTTATTTTTTTTTTAATTGGATTATGAGTAACCTAGTAAAAAAACAAATATACAAACTGAAGAGAATTCTTACTGCAGATCTGGGAGAATAAACTTAATTTAAAAAAAAAAAAAAGACAAGGATAAATGTGACTGGATCAAAAACAATACGAAAAACGTTATATCTAACAGTTCTTTTTAAGAACAAACCATGTAAGTAATGGTGGGGTAGAGGGGATGTAAAAGCCCTTCGACCTGAAATTCAGTGGGTAATCTACACACACCAAACCAGCCAGAAGGCTGCTTTATCCCACAGAAGTCACACATTCACAGTGCCACCACCACTGCAAGGGATTCTGGGTAAGCACATGCAAATCCAGTCAACAATAATTGCCCCTTAATCCATTTAAGACATGTACTCCTTGGAGCATATGAACACCATACAAGACAGCGTTGAAACATAGCACAGGACAGAGGTGCAAGAGCTAGTATTTATATTGCTGACCGGATCTGCATGTGCCTACCCAGAATCCCTTGCAGTGGTGATAGCACTGTGAATGTGTGATTTCTATGGGAGAGCAGTAGTACTCTTTAAGATGCATTAAGATATTTCTTATGGTCTTCTTCCAGTTGAAAGCAGCCATCTGGTCAGTGACATTGCCTCATATGGCAACAGATCTCATATATGAATAGGTGAGATCGATAACTAGATCTATGAGAATTGTGTAATACCAGCTCATCAGTATTCAACACCAAATGATCAAATAACTGGGGTAAAAAAAAGTAATTTATCTTCATAAATCAATTTTTCCTTAAAGCACCTCCCTTTATCTGCACTATAGAAAGACATCTCTTCACCCTCCCTCACTCCTAGATTGGCCACTTAGTTTGTGTATTTTGAAATCTCTCCCCAAAGCTTCACATCTAGCGCAGGATGGAGGAGGTATCTTAAAGATGCAGTTCCACCTAACTTAATGTTCTTTTTGTTGTACATGTGTTTAATATATGTGACGTTCACATCTTTTTAATGGAAACCAATGTACAGTACCCCTGTATTTTCACACTGAAACTAATTTAACCGGGGCCTCTATATTCAGTGACATTCCAATTAGGAGGGGCTTGGAGAGAGAGGCGGGGCTTCTAAATTCAGTGACATTCCAATAAGGAGGGGCTTGGAGAGATAGGCGGGACTGTAGCTTTAGCGATAGACGATTTGAAAGTGTCAGGCCATAGGAAGAGTTGAGGAAAATACCAATACGATGGCTCTTTGCTCACAATATATTATGCAGTACATTTGTATGTGTATGTATATGTATGTATATATATATATATATATATATATATATATATATATATATATATATATATATAAAAAACATTCAGACAGGTGGAACAGGACCAACATTAAAACTATAGCACAATTGCACTATAGCGTCCACAACATGTCAGCAGTTTTGACGCATGTTATAGACATGGTTTGTGCCATGTCGGATTCCTGGCAAATGGTTTGCATGTTACACACATCAACTCTAGGATTTCATCATTTTGATTTCCAACTAAAACAAATGTTTATAAATGTTTCAACTGTGTTCCATATTCCATAATGATTTTACAGCTGGGGTGGCATGGGGTAATCAGTCTGGAGAAAAAACATATACTGCAGTTATTCTCTGTTTATTAGAGTACCCTAGTTACAATGGAGCCATCATTCTTCTTGAAACTGCCTTGGTACCGTAAAAGCTGCTCTATTTGCTTATTTTTAAATCTGTTTAGAAAAATATTTTTTTTTAATTTTTAAATAGCTACGTCACTGTTACGCTTTTATAATCATTATTCTTTGCACACATGGGGAACATTGCATCAATTTCTTCCTACAGTAGAACACTGGGAGCAGCTGAGGAAATCCCATGTTCGGATTGGCTGCTGGCAACAGCTTCCTTTTTTTTTTTTAAACTGTAATCATCTCTGAGGAGGGCATGGATATATGCCGTAATATTTACCTCTTGGTTAATATCGCTTTAAGTCAAGCCACGTAAAGATATTCATGTAACTAGACCCCCTTTAAGAGAGGAAAACCTTACGGACGGCAAAGCACATAAAACACAATCTCTCAGCACCGTCATTAGGTAATAGCAGCCGAGCAGCAAATGCCATAATCTCATTTAAGGCAAGTTCTAATATCCATTGTAATCCCCAATATTGTTAGTTTGTTTTATAAACAGCTGTACTGCAAATATAGACATACGGATAAAAAGTAGGTCACAGTATGGTCTAATTATTAAGATTTAGACATTTTAAAAAGCATATCCATTTGGAAAATGTTATTTATCAAAAAAAAAAAAAAGTTCCAAAAAGCAAAGCCAGTTCTGGATCCAGCTGTTACAGCTACAGATTGTGTTTAAATTTCCGGACCTTGCAGAATGGTAATGCACTTTGTTTTGTGGAAGGGTCTACACTAAACAAGCCAAAACATGCATGTCTCTCATCCCAGGATGATACCCCACCACTTACATTTTTGCCGTTAGGGTCTGGTACACATGCTTGTATGCAGAGTTTGTTTTAATTGTGGTGTTTTTTTTACTGAACCTTCTCTGCCTTCCAGACAGTTATGGCGGCTTACAAGTGTCTAGCAGCTACGTACCCCCTTCTGATGGGACCATCATGGCTGAAACCAGAACATTAAACAAGCAGCTCTTTACATTTCTGGGAATCAGACACTGAGCCTCTGCTATAAAGGCTGTGTTTTCCGGGGACTTGCTGTTGGTCCTGGATGCTGCTGGGTTTTTGGAAACCAGTGATTCATCCCATTGTAAAGATAAATTGCTATAATGCACAGACTGTGCTGCAGCCTTGGAGATAAAAACAAAAGAGAACCAGTACGCACGGATTCAAACAAAAGCATTCAGAGGTACATTCCTAAAATAAATACAAAAATCTAGGCCACATTAGATCTGGCTACCCATGAAAATCAGTCCCAATAGATATATTACTGATGGATGTTAAATATCAAACAGCAATAATCTTTGTATCAATCATGTAATTACATGGGTAATGTTATCAGAAACCACACCCACTGCGCACACATATATATCCAATCTTAAAGAGGCAGTCATGTTTCAACTGAAGTGTGACCTATTTATTAAAGTCCATTTAGAGAGGTTTGAATATATATGTAAAAGTTATGGGCATTGCCTATTTTAACATTCATCGCTGGCCTTTTTATATCATGCAGGGGGCTGCCATTTTCTTATTCTTATTTGGGAATTTTCAAGCCAAGGGGCAGGATAAGAATACTAGATCTTCTTTTGACTGGCTCGGAGCATCAAGAAGACAAATGGCAGTGTTAGTAGGGAATAAACCTTTACACATATACAGGTAAAGCCCGTTATAAACGTATGCGTTATCAGGCGGTTCCTGTTAGAACATGATCCTGCCATGAAGCAATCAGGACACTGGATTTCTCAATAACTTCACCATTAAAGCAGATACAAGTTTGTGGATCCTGTGACCTGCATTATAACGGGGCTCACCTGTATTTTAACTTCTCTTACAGAGCATTCCTATAAAATCCAATATGATAGAGATAGACTGATGCATTCTCCACAAGTGTGTAGTGATAGGACCTAACCGTACAGCATCCTTTCTGAATTCTCCATTAGAATTATATAAAAAGGTGTATCAGTGTACAGGGGCACTGCATGTACGTCAAGCCAGTGCAAAGCCCAGGGGCTGGCTGGTGATGATGGGACTTGTAATTCAACAATAGCTGGCAGACTACAGAAGATTACAGGATTTTGAGACTGTGCACCATATTTTTAGCTACATATAAGAGGATATGTGTCTTCAAGAGACTCTGGCCAGCTTTTGTAATGTCCTTACATTCTGTGTATTCCAAACTTTATTCAAATAGTTTTTCTTTTAGTATTTGTTCAAACAGCCTTGTTAAACTACCCTGCATCCTGCAGTGAGTATCAGTGGTATGTAAAAGGTAACTACAGCATTGCATTCCCCATTATCAAAATTGGGAAGTACAAGGGCTGAGACAGCATCATTTACCAGTCATCATACCGACGGCTCCAAAGTGCCCGAGGGGGTGAGCCGTCCAACCCACTACAAGGGAGACGACACGCTATGCAACTTTATTAAACTTTGTAATCTCAGCAGCCCTTTAATGAACAAAGATCATTTCCCTGCCAGTATATTCATCATTACAGTCTGTATGTGGGAGATCATCCTAGTCTAGGACATAGCGGAGCCCTTAACAGCAATGGCCTAGATCACTGCCTAAGGAAGAAAGGAGTTTAATATCAAATGCCTTATGAAATAAATACACATGATCAAACCAAACACAAAACATGCAATGTACACAGTATATGAGGTTATTATTGGGGCTCCTACTAACTAATATTCTTTACAAACAAAAGTGACAGCCAATAACGGTATATACAGCATACATTGAATTTAATGTATGTTCCAGGCAGTAACTCCAATCAGGGGATATATAATTTGTAAGAGAAAAGTAAACAAAGACAAAATAGTATAGTTTAGTATTTGATACACCAGAGATGTGTATATGCACTCAGGAGAATGAAGGCCTCATAAATAGCAGCAGGAAACCCACATTATACTCCACTGCCAAACCCAGGCACCTCCAAATCATACAGCCTGAGAAATGAACAAGACACGCCGTCTTACACATAAGAATATTGCACAAAGTCCTTTTCTTGTGGAACAAAGATGCCTGCATGAAATCAACAACCATCAGACAGCCGGCAGCGTGTTC
>CM069857.1:12122970-12297970 GCA_036172795.1 Pelodytes ibericus
CCTGTAATTGCCGCTGGGAATATAAAAATCGATACAGCATATGTACGCCTCCCAGCCTCTCTTCAAACTTCTCCAAGATACAGATCAGATTTGTAATGTTCTCTCACTGCCTAGACTGGTGTCATCTCTCCCGGCTCAAATTCACTTCAGCAAACAGCATTATGGACCCATTAGGAAGCAGATTCTCGTTACAGCTACACAGGCAGTATTCTACACCGAGGCCTGATTAGCAGTGTACACCAAATACTCGCAATAACCAGAAGAGTGCCCTGCATTGTAACACCTTCAATGTGAGACCGTTGCAGGTAATCACACAGCTAAGGATGGACCAGTTGCTCTTTACCAACAGTACACTTGTTAGACCTGTGCTTTTTCAAATGGAAGTGAAAATTAAACTATTGGGTTCTATATGCACAGTGCTACCAATTAATGATGGAAGGTACAGGGTTAAAAAAAAAAAAATGACATTACTGAAAACATAACGCTTCTAAAGACCCCTAGACATTTAAACATTGCTTACACTGAATTTAGAGAATTAAAAAAAAAAATGAAATAGAATCTATACATTTTTAATGTAAAAAAGAAAAACATGTTTAAAAATGGGTTTGGTATTTATGTTGATTGAGACTGAAGTTTCAACAACCTGTTACCGAGCTCTCAACATGTACTGTGAAAATTGCAGCTTTCACCCCGCTACTAAACAGCCAAGATGTATATCCACACAAACTGAGCATCCAATCAGGTTGAGGAGGCAAGCTGCATGTTGGGATTGGTAAATGGAAGTTTCAATACATGTAATGTAGGTGGAAAGGTCTTGACAATAACTTATGATTTACTAATATGCAGCGTTCATATTAGTTAGACGTGTTAGGTAAATGCCAGATGTAAGGGACAAGTCATGAGCTTTTTACCTATAATGATGGTATAGCGCTAATTCACTGGGGCAGAGCGTTGCAGAGTGTGGGAGCAGTATTGATGAACGCCCAGACACCTGACCATGTTCATTCCAGGCACGGTCAGGGGTGGGGGAGGAGCTATCAGGTATTGTGGACAGCTTACTATTTTCAAGGTTACAAAACCTGTCTTGAAACATATTCTCCATTTAACGGTTCAATTCCAGCACCACCACTGAACGCAAGTTGGATAATAAGAAAATAAAATAAGATGGAAAGATAAAATAGGTTTCATTAAATCCCCATAGGTAGGATTATTGCGATGCACGGATTTGGTAGAGCATGCATACTACATGTGGTAACATAAAAGCAGAGCTTTAATGCCATCCTCCGCAACCAATACTGGTGGGACAAGCATTCAATAATTCCTCAGGTGAGTCAGTGCACGCTGACAAATGTTTTCTGAACACATAATATAGATTTAAAATGAATTACTATATGAGAAGCAGGGGAGGGCGAAGAGAATGCCAAACAAACAGCAGAGACTGAGACAGCAGTGCAGAATGGAGGACAAGACTGATTACAATAATATAGATCCAGCTCAATTACAAAAATCAGGATTTAATGAGTCAGCCGCTGAAAGGGGGGGGGGGGGGGAGTAGCTTCACCGAGCAAAGACTCATATATACCAAGACATGGGGGCACGGCAAACATCGATCATCACAAGCCTAGAACTCTTAAACACAGTAAAGTTTCAGTTTAAATACAGCGGAAGTAAATTTAATTCAGTTCAAATAAATGTGAAAAGGAACAGATAATGTATCATATTTATTCCTTACATTCCGAGTATAAGCTCTGCTTAGGTTGACAGAAGAGTTATTCAGGTTAATAGCAAGAAAACAGCAGCCGTTCAGAAACTGTGACTGAGAGGGATGGAGGATATGTTTGCTCAGAGTGGACCTTTAACCTCCACCCATGACAAAAAACGTGCCTGGCAGATCTAATCACAGAATTCTCCATAATTCGCCATAATGCCCCAATCTGACCCAATTGAGTTGACCATATAATATAAATACTGAAATGGCTGAGTGGCTCTGGACCGAGGCATGTCTGGTGAGACAGCCAATCAGATATTTGACAACCAAACACATCCGATCAATGTGACAATGCCTGGCTTTGAAAGCTATAGTCTTCTCCCTGCAACACAGCAATCATTACTGTATGGGCAGCCTGCCCACGTCACCCAAGCACCTCTTCACCCCCCAGTCTTTGTAAAATAAAAATATGAATTTTATAGGAAAATATATATGATCAAAAGTACAGTACATGAAAAAGAGGAAAATTACAGCTAAACACAAACACCCAGCCATTTTCACGAAGGGTACTATATTTCCAAAACAGTATGGTCGCAAAGGGGTTATACTTTGTTTAGCATTTAAAAGCCATTTGTACTAAAGCCAAACTGGTCGTATTTCCGTAGGTAATCTTATGTATAGCATTAGCTATGACCAATTGTGTGCTAATCAGGACCGAAGACAAATATGACCTGCTTTCGCCTCTATACACATCAGGCTACACTAGAGTATTGTGTATATGTTACAGCACTTGGACGGAACATAATGAATTTGTGATGTAGCAACAATTTACCCATGAAAAGCAGGTATACCTAGCTGAGGGCTTGACAAACTCACTAACTATTTAAATTGTTTTACACGGAACTCTATCGAAGTTTCATTTTCCTGGCTCCTAAAAAATAAGTAGGCTAGCTCCTGAATTGGTCTGCTTGGCTCCTAAATGATACAGAAATTTGTCAAGTCCTGACATAGCATTTTGTTCCAATGCTGCCTGTGGCACAGACTTTCCGTTAATCGCCAAAAATATACATAGCACCCAACACATTTCTTTGGATGGCCACAACCCTATCAGAAGGAAGACTCACTGACGGAACACATTTGTACCCTGATGTATGTAAACTAATAAAACAAAGGTTCGTCCCACTCATTGACAGGATTTGCACAGTCACATGTGCATGTGAATTTCCAGGTTAAAAGGACTGTCTAGAGCCCAAAATGGATATTTCAAATATTCATGCATATTAATGTGCTTTCAAAGTACTTTAAATGCATGTTTTACATTTTAGATTGCTTAAAACAGGGCTTGACAAATTTAATTTACTTTTAGGAGCCAGAAAAAAAATCTAGGAGCCAGACAACGGCACATTCACGAAACCATACATACACACATTCATACAGAGACAGTCAGTCAGTCACATTCATACAGAGACAGTCAGATCCAAGCACATCCAGAGACAGTCAGATCCAAGCACATCCAGAGACAGTCAGATCCACACACATCCAGAGACAGTCAGTCAGATCCACACACATCCAGAGACAGTCAGTCAGATCCACACACATCCAGAGACAGTCAGTCACTCACATCCACACATCCAGAGACAGTCAGTCACTCACATCCACACACATCCAGAGACAGTCAGTCAGATCCACACATATCCAGAGACAGTCAGTCACTCACATCCACACATCCAGAGACAGTCAGTCACACACACATAAGCATCAGGTTGTTATTTTTTTTTAAAAGAATAGAGAGAAAAGAAGTGACTCCCCCTCCCTGCTGTTTTACCTTATTGCACGGGAGGGGGATTTCTACTGCAGCTTGGTCCATGCCTGTCACACAGGCACAGACCGTCTGCATGCTGCTGCTGATCGGTGGGATGTCACGTGACACCCGCCGATCCGACACTACAGCGCGAGGGGGCGGAGCAGTAAGCGCACACTCTGCTAACCCTCGCTCTGCGAAAGAATAATACCGGTACTTTTTTTTTTTTTTTTTATAATCTAACCTCAGGACGGTGGAGCGCTGTGTGCTGCTGATCATACCCGGGCGCCAGGTACAATTTCCTAGTCGCCATGGCGACCTGGCGCCCGGGGTTTGTCGAGCCCTGGCTTAAAATATAAAAAAAAAACAGAAATTATAGCAGTTTGCAAGAAACCAGGACTGCCCACATTAGCTAAGTCAAAGCCAATTTCCTTTTTTTCTGCAACCAATGAAAATAATGACTTTCAAATTAATGCAATATCCAGTTTCTTTAGTGATGTCAGTCAATACACATGTGCTGCATTGTTAAGAGAGCCTACGTGTACAAGAGCAAAGTTACTTAGATTTCACACAATGCATTGTATTCCAGCAGCACAGACAGTGACTAAACAAAGAAAAACTTTATATCCTCAGTGTCTATATAATCAGTGCTGCATTACCTGTAGTAAACATGCAGAGTAATCACTAGGGGAGGGCTTGAGTCAAATATAAAAAATGCAGAATGCCTGCAACACATCACACAGGAAAAAAGCCTGTGCACTATACAAGTCGTAATCTTTATCTTGCACCAAAGTGAGTGTGGGGACTAGACTGTCCCTTTAATCCTGGCATTTGAAGCTCTACAATTCATCAGTAGGAGGGCAGCTCCCAGCGGCATTTTAACCTTAAGAATTCTCACTTGCTGCTCTTTGTCTGATGTCTGCCGGCTGGTGACAATTTCCTTATGAACCAAGCCATAACAACATCTATTTTGGATGATGGAGCAAGGCTGGTCCACGCCAAGAGTAGCTGTAATACACATTAATAATCGCCACATTGTGCAAGGCACGCTTTGATCTAAAGCGCTTTACAAACAAGCTACACCTTTGGTTGGGTTTAATACTGTAACTCACCCCATGTTCGTCGCATAGACTCGACACAAGGCATGGTATTAATTATGCATTCTGATTTCAGCTATTACAATGGCTGTATTGTTTTCCATTGTATTCCATGTCAGACGGTTTACGACCTTTAGCTTCTCTCACTTACGCTGTTACAACATTACGGATAGTTATTGTGATTTCGCTTGACCCCTGGTTATGTTATAGTGTGCTTTATGTATTTGTCTAGAAGAACGATATCACTGTATTCATTCATGATCTAATAAATAATAGGACTGTTGTATCAGAAGCTATCAGAAATAACTAGGGTTTATTTCACAGAATTAAAAGTCAACCGTACATTGCCATATTATGAAGGTAAAGAAACAAGTGGTTTGTTCCACTACCCAGGATGCATCTATCTTCACTGGTTCCCATCAATAGATTTGCAGTTGGCACGTGTTGTACCTTCCTGCCAACATCAGCAAATTAACTCAATGTATCTCTGTGTGACGCCAGGGGCAACCTGTGAGGGGTAAGTAGAAACAACCTCCAGGGTTAAAAAAAGGTCTCTCTGTCTCCTCTGAGCTCTGCCTCTCAGCTGAGGCAGAGCTCATATGAAGCTGGTGCACACTGACAGTGTCAGCATATGCTCAGTTACGGCGAGTGTTTCATCTGATCGGGGACTAAATTATGCGGGCAGGTGTCTTGCCGCTTGTTTTTACATGACATCTGCAGAAGGGGCCTAATTAAGTTCCCATCTGCTCAGTAGGGACAACTACTTTTTCACTTGTGCTTCTAATATATAAAAAAAATTAAAGATATGTAGTTGTTTGTTCAGAACAAAAGCAAAAATTACTCAACTTCTAATCAGAAATGACTGAAAATACACTTGCGATCTAGTGAGTTAACACAATGACTGTGGTGGATGGTACAGACATGTTACTGCATATATCAGAGTTTTGGAGAAGGCAAAATGCTGAATTGAAGGTACCTTTCAACACTGGTACAAATACTGAAAGTAAGCTATTTTCAGGCAAAAATATTATGATGTCATACATTTGCATAATTGCGGCCACCAACAGGAAAGTGGGGCAGGATATGCCGATATTGAACACAACCCCTCCCAATGTGTTACAGAGATTTGTCCACAAATTGGTAATGGTTTAAAGCACATCCTCCTAGCAGGGGAAGTGATGTCACTTCATCTCCTGGAAACCAAACAGCTCAGTACAGGTACAGCTTGTGTGAAAGCTGTACTATTTTTTGGCAAGCTGAAGATATTGGAGGGTATCTACTGAAGATTTCTATTCTCTATTTATTTTTTTAGGATAAGTGAACTATTAGGTCTCAGTAGGGGGATGGACTGTGTTTTCTAAGATGCTATTATTTATTAGTCCATGGTCTGCTTTGTCAGTTCTATTGTTCTGGGATTGTGCAATGTGGACTATGCAGAGCTTTCCTGAATGGGGAACCCCAGCCCCTTCAAAGTATCAGGAACTGGAAGTGACCCACCCACAACACATACATTACCACATTATTATTATTATGCTTAATTGTTATTTTTAATGGGCAGCTAAATGAGGTGGTTGTGTGTAAAGTGGCACCTTGTGCTGCCACCTTGGAGGATTGCTAGGTTTGATAACCTATTTACTCATACTGCAGGGTACACTTGTAATGCTGCCTAAGAACTACACCTTATGTCCACTAAAGTGCAATCCATGGGCTATACTGTCTTGCCTTTAATACCCACCCCCAAACAAAACAAACCATTTTTGAAGCACAGTGAGGTCTCTGCAGGGTGCACTTGAGCAAATCACTGTTTCCATAACTTGGTAGCATTGCTTGCCAGCTCATAGGAGTGGAAACCCAACAAACATCCTAAGTCTACCCTGGATGTATCCTCCAAGATATATGGCTGCTCACATGCTGATTTCTGCATAATGTATGTATGGCTCTTCTTTTATATCTTGCACTTTACTACCTATGTATATCTATTTTTACATGTATAACAAAAGATAAACAGATGCTTTTCCAATGCTTCAATGATGCCAGAGTCCCCTTAACACATGTAAGAGTTTGTCCAACAAAGTTGTTCAAGCTGAAATGTGTTGTGCTACAGAGGTGTAGTTATTTATGTGTACAATGAAGCCTGAGTGGAATGAGCACCTACAAGAATTCCGGAGCATCTGGTCTGTAAGTATTAGTGGGTCACTTATAAGTGTTACAACATTGTCACTCTGCACTTTATATGCATTTCTGTGAGTCTATTCTGTGACATTTGCAACAAAAGGAAACATTTAATGGTTTATGATATCTTCTAGGCACCCATTAGATCAGCACCTTTACAGTTTGGTGTCTAGACCAGGGATAGCCACATTACTGTAGGCTTTAGGATATACACAGACCAATTCAGGGCCAGACGGATATACAGAAGAGCCAGGGAAATGGAACTTCAATGTAAAGTTCAAAAAAGTTAGGAGCCATGGGATTTGTCAAACACTAGACATATTTATGACATTTAGAGTAGGCTCTCGTTTCAAGCACAATCATTGGGATAACTCCCTATATTACAATAATGGGTTTATTGTAGCTTTTTTTTGTCATTGTTTTTAGTGTTTATTTAAAGGTTAAGTTTTTGATCTGAGGAGTTAATCATCTTTTGTTTTGTTTGGGTCACAGATGCCTCTTAGCAACTGAATAGGATTCTCTCATCTAACACAATTTACATTTTGATTGTAGAGCATAAAATAGGACATATATATTGTGTTAGAAGATCTGCACGTAAATACAGATTAAGAAAAATGTGCTTCATTGTCTGTTTAGTCGTTTGTTCATTACATCACCAAATGCAAATTTAATTGTCTCCATTGTAGCAGTTAATTTGCATATAGTGCCACAAGGTGATGTCATAAACAGGAGACAGCCCAAACATTAAAATTACATTGTTCTATTAACAACGTTTTCTTGCAATTCTCCTAACAGAATGTATACATTTATTCTTCTTAGTGTATAAATTTTATAGGTGTCTTTGGGAACAGCTACATTGGTGGGTCAGGCAGAACTTGTCATCATTCTGGCCAAAAGATAATTCATCGGCCTGAAAGTATAATCTGCTCGTCAATCACATCTGCCAAAAATCCAGCAGTATATTAAATATTTTTGCTGGTTATAGGTTAAAAACAAAGAACATTTTCAGTTCTTCTGAGGACTTGGGGACCACAGTTCATGGCAATGGTTACATGATTTGGCCTTTCCAAAGTGTGGACAGCCAGTAACAGGGAGGAAACTTTCAATTAGGTAATCACTGTAAAACATAAGATGCATGGGCTCATCACTGCAAACATAAGATGCATGGGCTCATCACTGCAAACATAAGATGCATGGGCTCATCACTGCAAACATAAGATGCATGGGCTCATCACTGCAAACATAAGATGCATGGGCTCATCACTGCAAACATAAGATGCATGGGCTCATCACTGCAAACATAAGATGCATGGGCTCATCACTGCAAACATAAGATGCATGGGCTCATCACTGCAAACATAAGATGCATGGGCTCATCACTGCAAACATAAGATGCATGGGCTCATCACTGCAAACATAAGATGCATGGGCTCATCACTGCAAACATAAGATGCATGGGCTCATCACTGCAAACATAAGATGCATGGGCTCATCACTGCAAACATAAGATGCATGGGCTCATCACTGCAAACATAAGATGCATGGGCTCGTCACTGCAAACATAAGATGCATGGGCTCATCACTGCAAACATAAGATGCATGGGCTCATCACTGCAAACATAAGATGCATGGGCTCATCACTGCAAACATAAGATGCATGGGCTCATCACTGCACATATAAGATGCATGGGCTCATCACTGCATATATACGATGCATGGGCTCATCACTGCAAACATAAGATGCATGGGTTCATCACTGCAAATATACGATGCATGGGCTCATCACTGCAAATATAAGATGCATGGGCTCATCACTGCAAATATAAGATGCATGGGCTCATCACTGCAAACATAAGATCCATGGGCTCATCACTGCAAATATAAGATGCATGGGCTCATCACTGCACATATAAGATGCATGGGCTCATCACTGCAAATATACGATGCATGGGCTCATCACTGCAAATATACGATGCATGGGCTCATCACTGCAAATATACGATGCATGGGCTCATCACTGCAAATATAAGATGCATGGGCTCATCACTGCACATATAAGATGCATGGGCTCATCACTGCAAACATAAGATGCATGGGCTCATCACTGCACATATAAGATGCATGGGCTCATCACTGCAAACATAAGATGCACGGGCTCATCACTGCACATATAAGATGCACGGGCTCATCACTGCACATATAAGATGCATGGGCTCATCACTGCACATATAAGATGCATGGGCTCATCACTGCACATATAAGATGCACGGGGGCCCTATTGCAGTTATTTTTCCTTTCCTGGCATAAATTCTCATTGGGGTTATAACTGCTGGAAGTTCACAATGCCTGTTATTTACCACTGAACACAGATTTGTATTACACCTACAATGTGCCTGTATAGAACAGTTATTAAACATGTAATCAAACACCTACCCTGTAATTATGCTATAAGATTACAAAGTGAGAGTGAGCCTTCAATTATTCTTCTATAGGTATAATTGTCAGCCTGCGCTCCCAAATAAAAATACAAACCCTGTCCAATCACACGTAAGATGCTAGGGTCCAAACACCCAGCGTAATGAGCCTAGAGACAGCTAATTACAGGGCACACACATCCTCACCTGATGGCAGACCCACTTTTGCAAACCTATAGGAATATACATCCAATAAAATAGGCTTCCATCAGACTTGAAAAGTAGGAAAAGGAGAGATAGCGGCTTTACATAGCTCAGCTGACTAGAATTCCCATTATTCTCTGCTACGCTTTACATTTTTTATATCCCTCACTCGTGCTACTTTTTTACAGCAAGATCCAATTTAAATGTTTTTACTTGGCAAGATGCAAGTGGATCAAACTACAAGTAATTTTTAAATAAAAATAGTATTTGTTAAGTTACATTCCTCCAAAATCTACTTCACAGAAAGGGAAACCCTTAAACGTTTAATATGATCCTATAATAAGAAATCATGATGGTGTCCCTTTAAACATCCATCACGGCCGGTACACGGCCTGTATCCATCTGTACAGGGTTAAAAGGACAAAAGTTATAGTATAGTTATTTTTAATATTAATAATGTAAGGCCAATTACGTCCTTTACTGAGCCTTCTTTGATCCAGATACCTCTATCTGGAGGCAGGCATGCTGTTTACAGTCCTGGGTGAGGTGAAGGAAGTTCTTACCCAAGATTCTAAACAACATGTCTGCCCCCTGATAAAGCTATACAGATCAAAAAGGGCTCAATAAGGTACTTTACTTGTATTATTTTATTAAAGCATTTGTATTTAAAATATCTATACTTTTTTTTTGTTCTTCAAGGCTGACTCATTGCGTTTGCGCATACAGGGACACATCAGACAGTCACTAAACAGAGTCAGGAATCTGCTTCTTTGATGTTTTGTGTGTTGACGGTAGCCGGAAAGCTTGTTGGACACAAACAGTACTTACGTTCTAAGCCGTTTCTTAACTCTGCGTGCTACAGAAAAATCCCACTGTGTTAAGTAGAGCTTCAGAAATACTTCTCAGGCACATTAGCCCATTATGTTCACTCTTTTCATATTATGTCTTTAATGCTAATGAAATGTTCTCAGTGCCATGTTTATGCAGAAATACTTGCAGAGAACATTTTACCAAATCATTTCCCTTTTTAAACTTTATATAACTGGCCCACTCCTGAGAGCTGGTGAATGCCGCACATCTGCGGGCTGTATTTGATACGGAAAGAGATCTGACTTGTAAAAGTACAAATGAAAAGAGGAAATTGAGAACAAAATAAATATATATATATATATACATACATACATACATACATACATACACACATTTTTAAGATCAATTGGAATTACCAGATCTTGTTAATTCAACGCTGACGAAAGCCGTATGTCAAAAAATCATGTTTTATTCAAATCATCCTATTTAACTCTGTATGATCCCAGAGAATATAGATTAGTAGAATATCCTATTTGGCCTTTTTGCCCTTAAGAGGGGGCTTTCTAAACACAATCTCTGTTACTCATTATCGTGCTAATTAGAATATCTGCACCTTGACAAAACGACCAATCAAAATGCAGTAGAATATCACGGTATATAGAAAGCTGATCTATCTGATAAAATATTTTATATACATTAAATAATGCTAAGTGTTCTCCCCCTATATTCTGTCAAATTCCTTGATGGCTAATATTGGCACTACAGTAGTCTGGGAACTACCATGCTGCTTAGGTCAATAGGAGCAGGAATATATAGCCCCCAAACATCCGCAGTGTCAAGATTAGCCGTCACATGTCCAAATCAGAGGGGGTTACAAGTGGTATAAATGAAGGGACATTTCCCTGGTTTCCATTGGGACTGCTCCACTTGTAGAAATTGGCCCCATAATTAAATAATACTACATAGAAGGAGCACATGTTCTCCACTGAGAATTCACCTTAATACTGATTTTACATTCATGCTGGTGCTGTAAAGGATCTAATCTTATTTCCAATAAACGGTTAAGGTTGCATAGAAGGTTAAATGAAAAGGTCAGTGATCTAAACATTATCTCACCGACAATAAAAACACAAAATGATTCTTACAGTGAAAACTATTTGAATAATTTAAGTAACAGACTTGGAGTAAAACCTGGATAAATTCCCCAGGAGGGTAATGCATACTAAATAAAAGGAGGCTACTGACAGTCATTAAAATGCACTGAATGACGTTTAAATGTTTTACTAGAAATAAATGTGAAGACAGGTTGCAAAATGCATGTGAATGATAATAGATTAACATAAATCCATTAGAAATAGCACCTAGGCATAGGGAAGGTATCAGTGATCAGCAAGTCATGTCTGGGTCCAGGGCACCCCCATTACAGACAGCATTCCACATTTTGAATTCGTTTTAAATAAAAAAAATTAAAAAAAATTTTGCATTCTTTCAAGAGGGTGATATCTTGATAGCTTGCACTCAAATTCCCCTCAGGTAGCCAATAAAACAATTAAGTATAGTAATTCTCCTAGTTTTCCAGGCTCACCGTGTACTACTACACTTTACAAATATTTGTAGACTGTAAGAGCAAAGCAGACCAAGTTAGGAGCCAGATTAGTTATTTTAGGAGCCATAGTGGCCATAAAGCAGTAGGGATCTTAGGAGGCATAACTTCCTGGCTCCTGGAATTTGTCAAGCCCTGTTTTTAACTTTATAATATTCCTTTTGAATGGGTTTTCATGCATTTCCATTTGGCTTCTTTTTTTAACTGCAAAACAATGGCTTTTTATGGATTTGCATGTGCAATGGTTTAGGCAAAAATGTTTATTGTAGCTTTAACGCATTTTGCATGTGCACTGAATGGAAACCATTCAGTATTGATATAACGGTGACCTTGATCTTGAATGCTTGCACTCTAATTCTAATCTGCCAATGAAGGTATAATCTTGACACCTGCACATGCATTTGCAATATTAACCCCTTGGTGACATGGTCTGCTTTAACACTTCTACGGTGTTTGTGTTTAGCTGTAATTTTCCTCTTTTCCCTTTACCCACACATTATATGTTGTTTTTATCTGCATAAGGGATTTCTTTAGATACCATTATTTTGATCATATCATTTACTATAAAAAAAATTATATATATATATATATATATATATATATATATATATATATATATATATAAAACAAATTCTAACATGTACATGAAAAATCATTCAACCATCTACAAACACTAATTAAACAATCGGTTAATTGGATTCTATTTGTCTTGCATTTACAAATACCCAGTGTTTAATAAAAACTTTTTTTGACAAGCTAAACGTCAATAACTGAAAGTAGTGTATTGCTTTTTCCTAACCATTTTCTTCTACAGTGACCTTTTAACCATAACCTAACTCTAAGACTATTTATTTATTTTTTACTGTAGTGACTGTAGAGGCAGTCATGCAACATCTGCACAGCGACAAAATCAATCATACATCGCTTCCAAAACTCTTGCCCACAACAGGGCAGCCCCATATTGGAAAAGGCATGCTGCATTTCAATAGATATTTTGCAATCGCTCTGCAAAGCAGTTCTTTTGCCCACTTAGCTCTGATTTCGGTGTTTCTGGATGCCTCAACATCAAGGCATTACAGCAACACCAGCTGAGCAGAGGAAGCAATCACTGATCAGTTCCGATGCTCATTAAGACACTAGACATGCTGGACACATGTGGAACATGTCTGTCTGTACATATGCATAATTTTTTGAGATGCATGCACACCGCCAGAGAAAGCATGTTTGCTTTGACAGCTAAACTCTTTTAATAATATTGCAATATGTGTGTAGGCCAATGTATATATTTTATGGCCACTCATTACTTATTAGTAACATTGCATCGTTTCAACAGCCCCCAGAACACCAAAAGATTGTCAGCCCTGCAGGTAACTTTCACATGGTTATGTTAAAAGGATATGCACACCAGTATAGCCAGGAGTGGCAATGTAAAGGTAACTCTAACCTATTCACATATGCTTCTTGGCAGAGGATGAAGGGAGTTGCAGTTTAAGAACCGGGCTGTGTAATTAATTGTCAGTGAGACAAGAACAGCGTAGAAGTAATGTGGCTCCAATACTCTGAATAGTCTCCCATTCTCTGGGAGGAAGGGATGAATATCTAGACTCTTTTATCCTGGAGAGCTTTGCAGATAAATACAGTCTAATGTTACAGTCCTGCTCTCAGTTGCAATCTTTCTTACAGACGTCTATTTATTTACACAAAAAAAGTTTTGTTTTCCCGTTTCCATTTTTTGTTTTGAAGCACCAAAAAAACATAAAATAAAAAGTGGCCTGGTATAACATTTTAATGGTTTCTTTTTTTAACCCATCAGATGCGGTAACACAAACCAGCACACTGCTACATACATGACTAACATGGACAAGTCATTAACTTTAGATTAACTAAACTGTTACCACACAGGCTGTAACAGGAATACAAAGCTAAATGATCAGAAACCAGGATTCAACAAAGATCATATTAATAAACCATACACACTGGACAGGCCAAGGATGACTCAACCAGCAGCTGCAGTGAACTGCGCAGTAATGACATCATTCTTGGAACAGCAGCGAATCTCTGAGAGGCGGGACTTCCTGTCCAATTCAGGATGTATCGTTTCGGATGAATTTGCACACAACTTGCTCTAAAGCTGAACGTCTGTTTAAAAGCATTTTTTTTATATACCATATTAACTTAAAAAATGCATACTAGCATTTTGTGTATAGAACGTTTGTACTGGTTTAGATGGGCAATAAAATCTCATAACTAGTAAACCTTGTGTAATATGTAAGGCTTGGTTCATTTAAATTAACCTTCTTCATAACTTTTAAATAGTTTAACTCTGACGAAACTATTCACTAGCCCAGATGGACATTATATCTCAGCAAGTTAAAGAGATTATCACCCGAAAAATTTGTATACTGTGAATGTAGAGAATATCCAAATTATAAAAAATGATCTATGCTAGCAGAATTACAAGCACATGCCTAAACGAGGGTCTCCTGCTTCTGACATCATTTGTGGCTTGGTATGCAAATTACACATTCCCAATGACAAGCAGGTCATTTGCATATCAAATCACAGGTGATGTCATAAAAAGACTACATAGACACATTTAACCACACTTGTCTTCTAATTTAGGCATTTGCTGCACTTCTGCTAACACAATGTATAGATCATTTTGATTCTGTACATTCACAGTGAAAAAAGAGTGCCTTTACCAACGCATTATGACAAACAGACTGAGGTCTTGCAGCAGGAGAAACTCTCTAGGTTTGTCCCTATATAGTTGGAAAGTTAATATCCCCTCAACTCACCTTCTAGTGAATAGGCTCCTGAATATTTGATTTTATCTTCTTTTAAAACACATTGGAAAATGAAAGCATAAAACAGTACACATTCAGAATACTGCATCCACATTCAGACAGCATGTGCAAAGAGAAGCCTCAGATAAAACACTGAGGATAATTTCCATTGGAAAATCATTAATAACAATACTGAGTTTTCCTGCATTATGAAAAGCTTGCTGAATAGTTATTACACTTGAAAAAGGCGCTCTGTGGCCTGTTTCCTACATATGTTGAAGCCGTCCCTGGAGAAATATCAGCTAGTTCTCTTGCGTGAGCACAGCGTGTGCATCCATTTTTACCCCAGTTGTGCATATGTAACATATCCAACATTGAGACCAAAAACACATTTGAAGCACCACTACAACTCTTAATAAATGGTATTCTAACACATAATAGTCACTTTACATCCAGAAATCTTCTAGCATATAAAGAGATGGAAACACTTGGGTAGCTCACCAGTACACAACCCTCTCCTGCCACGAAGGTCTATTTAAAACGTGGCACACGAAATTATGTTTAACTGCCGGTGACAAAGTCAATCGGCATCGTCACGGGCAGCATATAATCAATGTGAGTAGGCTCCAAGACAACAGCCTTGTTTCAAGGCTTAGTCCTCTTCTAGGAGTCAGTGGATGCAGCTGTATATACGTCCGCTTGGATCATTCTGTTGCAGACATATATGTGTCCTTTTGCCAGAACAGGATAAGCAACTTAGTCTGTGCAGCACTGTTTGCTCCAGAAACACAATCCATGTATTTAAATAAAAGTGTGTTAAAATGTGCTGAAACACAATTGCAATGTAGTCATTGGTTTCCCCTCTCACGACACTTGAGTTATAAATGTACCCCTTTGGTAGAAGCAGCATAACTACAAAACTACATTATCATCAATAAAAAAACAACAACAAATGTAAGAGTAAAATTCAGAATTCAAATTACAAGCCCAATATCCAGACAGTGTTTGTGTATAAGAGCTAATGTCATACAGAGAAATAAAACAACAATAAGACAATCCAAGGCTGGCACACAGCATGTTCACACACCAGCGTGTAGCCGTGTAATCTTTCATCACATGTTTCTTTATGATACTTTTAACCTTGAAGACTGTGTTTTTATGTAGGTTTCAGCATTCAGAAAAATTACCCAAGCATCTGACAGCAGGTTGGAAATCATAGTCATTACCCAGGACATAAGGATCAATACATGAAAGGAAAGAACAGTAACTGGCTGTAGCTTCAGTTGTGGAACACAAACACCCTTCTGGATCACTAGATATGTATAAACATGCTACACTCACATAGTCACTAGGCTTCTGACCATATAGCCAAGCAATAACCAACTTCACATGGACATGAATGAGGATTTTTGGTTTACTGGATACAGTTGCAAGATTTTAATCATATCACTTGTCAATTATTTGCATGCAGGGCAGAAATATTGTACGTTATAGTAACCACTTGCATGGCTGATGGAGAGAACTTGGTTGTCCGATATACACATAACACTGTATTTTTTTAAGCACATTCCCTCATTTTTGTGTGGGGTATATTGAGCCCACGCCAAATAGATTTCCAGGGCCTGAGGGTTGAAAGACGAAGCTCAAACTGTTATTTGCAATCGCTGTGTGGCCCCTTTGATACATAGCCCCCCAGTGTTTGTTATGTTTAAAGAGTAAATCTAAGGAAAAGGCTAGAAAATGATAATATTCTGCAAGGTTTTGGGGAGTTCTGTGTGGGCTACAGTAATGGAGTTAAATTAATTGGTGTAAGGAGGAGGCAGCTGGTGGGAGCAGAGGACATATTCAGGAATATAATGGGCAATATCAGGAGGGGACGACCGCAGAAAAACATTACACAGGGACTGTATCACCAAAACATTGTTTATACTGTGAATGTAGAGAATAAAATATAATTTAAAAAATCTATACACTGTGTTAGAAGTCCCAGCAAATGCAAAACAATTAAGAAGAAAATAGGTTTTAAACCGTTCTGTGGTTGTCTCCTGTTTATGACATCACCTGTGGCATTATAGGCTAATGAACTGCTTTCTAATGGGTAACTTGCATATCAAGCCACAGGTGATGTCATAAACAGGAGACGCCACAAAGACATTTAAAACATAATGTTTCTCTTATATGCATTTCCTGGCAATTCAGCTAACACAATGCATAGGTAATTTTTCATTGTTCTTATTATCTATATTCACAGTATTAATAATGTTTAGGTGATAGTTGCTTTAAGACTGGTGGAACTTTGTGTTACCAGTTATGGTTACAGCTGAGGGGAGGTAAAACCCAACCACTTTCACATGTTAGGTTGTGGTAAATATGAGTCCCTAGGACTCAATGGACCCTAACCAGAAACGGCAGCATGCACTAGGAAATAGACTATTTCTATAGCAGTCTTCTACCCTATCTTGAGAAAAAATGTGTATATTATTTAGCAAATCTTCCCCATACTGAAGTTATGAATTTTTGCTATTTTGCACGGACTGCTGCAAGTCATTTTACAAAAGGAAGGAAAATAGTGTGGCAGAGCGACACCAAATAAAATAAACTTATTTAAGCTTGAAATCACAAGCTAGCAAAATACAGCTATCACCTAAATTACTGTCCCTGATCTGAACAATACCGAGAACAAAATGGACCTGAATCAATACATATCCCCAAAACTTGTCTCCTGTCCACCAGAGACGGTTCTTAACATAAATTTAATGTGTTATCGTGCGCCCACCATCCTGTCTATAGGTTGTACTGACCTTAGCCAAACACTGGATAACCTTGACACACTACACAGGTTTGAGAACTACATATAACATTCTAGTCATATGGCTGATTAAGCATCATAGCATACTTAGTTCCCAAACAACTCCCGTGCCAAACTTAGTCCAGGGTTCCTGTAATCCCTGGAGCCAGGGCTTCTACAAACTGTACTGCTGGCTCCTGTTTGATTGGTTTACACAGAACGTTATGAAAGTGCCACTTCCCTGGCTCCTAAAATAACCAGACTAGCTCTCGGATTGGCCTGGGTTAGCCATCACTGGTCTAGGGTATAAACAGATGGTATCATATCCTGCCTGGGATTTCCAAGGTTTTAGAGTATTGTAGAGCCTTCCATGCTCCAAGGACTACACATATAACATACATGTGTTTTTTTCTCAGCAACGGCTGCAAGATCTTTCTGTAGGTGTACAATGGCAAAAAACAGCAACAAACTATAACTATTAAAAAAGGAGAGATGTAAAATTCTGCTGTATAGACAGTATTATTTAATATAGGGTAACGAGCTGGGGAAAAACATAAATAGCAGAGGCAGTGCAAGTCCCTTGGAACATACACTTGAAGAATAGTTAATTTGCCAGGCATGTTGTGTGAGGCTGAATGCACTGAGGCTGTTTCCATTGTAAACAAGGCTGAACCCAGCGCTGAGGACAAAGCATCCGAGAGCAGTGTCCCATCTTGATATATCCTTCGTTCCTCTATACAATATACAAGTACACATTTTGAAAACACACAGACAAGCCTGGAATTCAGCTGTTAAGAAGGATAATAATAACCGTCTGCTGGTGAGTCAGACTCTTCGCTCCGAATTTACATTCCCACTCTTGCTAAGAGATTTTAAGTTAAACAATTTTATATAAAAATGCAATAAACACCATTTATATTACCGAGTGCATTTGTTTCCACTACGCTTGTGCTAAACATTTCACAATATCCCTGCTCCAGAACACATCTCCAAAAAGAGCAAATGTCCATGCTCTCACGGAACTTAGATTAAACCCAGAGACTCACGTGGCAGTGATCCCATCGCACTGCCTGGGGCCCAGTTCCTAGTGAAGGACCTTGACGTCCAGTTATCTTCTGTAATGTTCCAATTCATAAACATTTGGATTTATTAGCAACAATCCAAAAGCAAGAGAAGTGTTCTTAGGCTGGAGGATCTTTGTGCAGTGCTCAGAAACTAGAAAACCCATAGCACACCCATGGAACGTAAACATCTTTCATTTCTATCCAAAACCATTTCAGCCCTATATATAATGCAACTAAACGTCTTGGCAAATCCATATCCTATTAACTGAACCAGATGTTTTTGCAAAAAGGTGACCTGTCTATGTAGAGGAGGATAAATGTTTTATGTGACATGTGAGGTCGGAATGTGCCCTAAATGGGTGACATATCTGTCCATTTTTCAGCTGTCAGTAAATTATCTGCTGTGAAGACACACTATTAACTCTTAAGAGAGGGGTTACTAGGCCCTGGCCTGTTATGGTCAATAAAAAAAAAATCTTATTAAATTCTGAATTAATGATAGATATAGCATCAAAACAAAGACATATGTCTCCTATAAAAAAAAAAAAAACAATATACAGTTTGTATGAATGCAGTAAACGAAAAAGAGAAAACACACAACAAAAATCCCAAAAAAGCACTTGTCCTTAACCCCTTCACATCAGATGACCAAAGCACCATCCGGCGTCTGTGTGTTCCTGGCTGCCGATTATGAAGTGATCGGAGCCAGGAACACGCAAGCAGAGACCTAATCAGGCTGTCTTTAGACCCTGTTGGTCCCTGCCGACATCCCGCGATACTTTGTGACGTCAGGTGAGGCGACAGTGGGAACCCCGCTGAAGTCCGCACACAGCTCATCGCGGTGGGCCACAATGAGCTGTTTAATGTAGGATGCTCCAAGCCGTCCTACTAGCCTCTAGGCACTAAAAAGTAGGACGGCATGGAACGTCCAACAAGCGGAAAGGGGTTAAATTACAACTAAACGTTTAGTTTAATAAAGAAACACAAGTGAAAAGTTAATTGTCGCTTGCGTGAGGATAAACTGGCAGGTGCTTTTAAGAATACATGCAAGTTTATCCTCTGGCCGGTGTTCTGAAAAAATAGGCGTGATCGTAAAAATGGGCAGGAAGTGGAGACGGAAATGCGCATATGAAAAAAAAGAACAGCACATGCGCGAAATCTCATCCTTGATTTCAATTCACGGAGAAGAACCAGAACCTGCGCATGCGCACAGCAAGAAGGTAAGAAATATGAGCGATTAGTGGGCTTAGGATTACAATGAGGGTTAGTGACTTTAGCTGAGAGGCTTTAATATATTGGTGAAAATGATCAGTTATCCAAAAATACTTCTGGTCCCAAGAATGTTAGAAAAGGGATACTCCACCTGTATGTATGTATGTATGTATATGTATATATATATATATATATATATATATAGTTCTTTCAGAGGTTAAAATGCATAAAATGATTTGTTTCTATAGCATTTTAATCCTCTTATTAGGAGGCTCTGCCAACACTTTCAGGTTTGTATATTGCTCCCTCCCCTGGGTGAATAACAATGATGACAGTGTTGTAGACAGCTTTGAGCGTTTGATCTTATGTTACAAGGGCATTGTCAACGTGCCAGTGAGTGAATACAGGGTCAGTGTAAAGGCTGCCTGCTCCAGCACAATGCCACTTCAGGGACAGCTATATTATGGATGTCCTATTATATGAAATATTGTTTTATATATAATCAATCGGAACTGATATGCACAACTCTATAACTGATCTCAGACACACCGGGTGATACACACAGCTCTATAACTGATCTCAGACACACCGGGTGATACACACAGCTCTATAACCGATCTCAGACACACCGGGTGATACACACAGCTCTATAACCGATCTCAGACACACCGGTTGATACATTCAGCTCTAAACCTGATCTCAGATGCGCCGGGTGATACACACAGCTCTATAACCGATCTCAGACACGCCAGGTGATACATACAGCTCTATAACTGATCTCAGATGTGCCGGGTGATACACCCAGCTCTATAACCGATCTCAGACGCGCCAGGTGATACACACAGCTCTATAACTGATCTCAGATGTGCCGGGTGATACACACAGCTCTATAACTGATCTCAGACACACCGGGTGATACACACAGCTCTATAACCGATCTCAGACACACCGGGTGATACATACAGCTCTATAATTGATCTCAGATGCGCCGGGTGATACATTCAGCTCTATAACCGATCTCAGACGCGCCAGGTGATACACGCATCTCTATAACTGATCTCAGACACACCGGGTGATACACACAGCTCTATAACCGATCTCAGACACACCGGGTGAAACATACAGCTCTATAATTGATCTCAGATGCGCCAGTTGATACACACAGCTCTATAACCGATCTCAGACACACCGGGTGATACACACAGCTCTATAACCGATCTCAGACGCGCCAGGTGATACACACAGCTCTATAACCGATCTCAGACACACCGGGTGAAACATACAGCTCTATAATTGATCTCAGACACACCGGGTGATACACACAGCTCTATAACTGATCTCAGACACACCGGGTGATACACACAGCTCTATAACCGATCTCAGACGCGCCAGGTGATACACGCATCTCTATAACTGATCTCAGATGCGCCGGGTGATACACACAGCTCTATAACCGATCTCAGACACGCCAGGTGATACACACAGCTCTATAACTGATCTCAGACGTGCCAGTCGATACATGCAGATCTATAACGAAGGTCACACACAGACTGGGATATAAAAGAGTAAACCTTCATTTTATTTGGTGCAATAGACATCTGCTTTTTTTTTTTTTTTTTATTAGAAACACACATGCTCATGTTTACACAGATGAGGACCTTTAATGAACATTTCCAGCAAAATACATAATATTTTAGCTCCTTTACATAATTTGGAGAAAATAGTTTTAGGTAGGATGATGATCACATTAGTTTTACTGTGGGATACTTGTGAAAAATGCATGCTCCAGGTATCAGTGAGACATATACTAGTCTGCAATCGTTTTACCGAATGCAAACTTGCACTATGTATTTTTCATAAGCGTCCATGATCAAAGCAGCAATGTGGTAACCCTATTTTTAGGATTGATTCTGAGGGAGTATTAGGGTTGGGGCTGAAGGAATTAATACACAACTGTAGCAACAAATTAAATGACGTTTAATTTTAAAGATAACATCACGTGTGACAGAATTAGACATTTATTAATGAAAGAACACAAAATGTACAGCACTGTACCTGCTTTGCGCCATACAACGCTATCGGGGATGGACATACTGTTTAGAATAATGAGTCAGATTTGAATAAGGTACATTATAAGGAAAATTCAAAGACAGTGTCTTACTGAGCTCTTTCTGCCTGTATAGCTCTATCAGGGTGCGGACATGTTATTTAGAATCTTTGATCAGTATAGCTCTATCAGGGGGCAGACATGTTGTTTAGGATTTGCTCTGTTTAGCTCTATCAGGGGGTGGACATGTTGTTTAGAATCTTTGCTCTGTATAGCTCTATCAGGGGCGGACATGTTGTTTAGAATCTTTGCTCTGTATAGCTCTATCAGGGGCGGACATGTTGTTTAGAATCTTTGCTCTGTATAGCTCTATCAGGGGCGGACATGTTGTTTAGAATCTTTGCTCTGTATAGCTTTATCAGGGGTGGCCATGTTGTTTAAAACTTTTCTCTGTATAGCTCTATCAGGGGGTGGACATGTTGTTTAGAATCTTTGCTCTGTATAGCTCTATCAGGGGGCAGATGTGTTGTTTAGAATCTTTGCTCTGTATAGCTCTATCAGGGTCAGACATGTTGTTTAGAATCTTTGCTCTGTATAGCTCTATCAGGGGGCGGACATGTTGTTTGAATCTTTGCTCTGTATAGCTCTATCAGGGGCGGATGTGTTGTTTAGAATCTTTGCTCTGTACAGCTCTATCAGGGGGGCGGACATGTTGTTTAGAAATCTTTGCTCTGTATAGCTCTATCAGGGGCGGACGTGTTGTTTAGAATCTTTGCCCTGTATAGCTCTATCAGAGGGCAGATTTTCCTTCATCTGACCAAACATGTCTGCCCCCTGATAGAGCTATACAGAGCAAAGTAGGCTCAATGAATTACTTTACTTGTTTTCTTTTATAAAAGCTTTTCTTTTTAAAATGTCTGCGCTTGGCATAATTGTTGAATTAAACGTGTTGTTTTGCAGACAGGTATCCTTTAATGCTGGTATAAAGGAGTTAGTTACCTGAGAGACGGACATGAGGCTGAGGTGGTCTATATTAGAGAAACCCTATCTTCACTCAATACTGTCACCCCATGCAGTAGGTCTGTATCTTATGCACCTCCTCGTTCTAAGCGTGGCGGTGCAGAGCACAGCAATGATACAGACTGTTCGTGTGTCAGTTACCGGCATTTACCAACCTTGCATTGGCCCACCTCGCCATAACACCCGGCCCGGGAAGATTTCCCGCGCAGCACTGAACGCAGCCTCCCATTGACATCACGGCCGCCAGACAGGCCGCGAGGCCAGCTAGAGCGCGCGCGCGCGACCACCAATGAGAATAAGTAGGCCGATCAGGTGACCTGCATCGTCCCGCGCGCAGCGGCGACCACCAATGACAGTTGGTAATCTGCTCACGTGATTGGCTCCTACCCGCGCGCAGAGCCTGCCAATGAGAGTTCATAACGTGGTCAGGTGACTTGCTCCTTCCCGCCGACGGCGACATTGTTCCAGTCAGTGCAGTGACTGAGGTGAGTGTGATCCCTGGGCCTCTAGCTTGGTGTTACTCAGGGGATATGTCAATGACATCAGATGTTATCAGTCGTTATCAGTCCAGCCTTTGTGGACTTCATTTTTTGTGATACTCAGCAGCAATGTAATGTTAAACTAGTGTAGTCCACACACGCTGGGGTTATGATTAAATGATTATTTTAACATTTGATTCAATAGTTGAAGCCACAGTGCAAATGCTTTTGCCACTTGTTTAATTAAACCCAGTTACAGGCAGAGCTTTATGCTTTCTTCATCATGGCTGCCGGTCTGAGGGTACACGGTATGTACCTTAAAACCTACCTGCCAGTATATCCTTATACTTTGGACAATCATGTTTATATTTCCTGCCATGTCAGAAGCACAAGTGAAAGGAAAACCAAGTGTTGGGGCACTTTAACCTTTGGCAGCTCTGTTTAACTACAAGTCCCATGATGCTCAGCCAATGTATGGACACTTCGTGCTGCATGACACTTTTTTTTACCTCTAAGCATACATGACGATCTTCTACCATGCTCCTTTTTCTTTCTTTCTTTGATATATATATTTATATAGTACATTATTGTTCATTAATCATTTGCTGTATTAAATTACTACACAAATAAATCAAATCATATTCAATTTAAAATGCCAGAAAAGAAAAAAAAAAGTATATGATTATAATCTACCGAAAGTAGTGCCACACCTTTAAGCAGTATATATCTTTTTTTTTTCCCACTATAAAACATTTGTTTAGAATGACTGTTACGTTTCTATTAGCCAAATGATTTAGCCTTGGTTAAAAATACACATTATTTCTACCTGCAACGGCAGCTCAAGACTATACAAGATGCTACAATTTACAAATTACACTGTACTAATCTCTGGCCTGATAAAAGATCCATTTTATAAACATCGAAGGGCTCTGAATCATGTTGCAAAATAGATTTTTCTGCAGAAAAGTGTTTCTTCAGTAGGTGGGATTTCTTTTCCCCCCCCCTAGGACTTTTTAAAAAATAGTGAACTGTGGTAAAAGAGGGTCAACTGCAAAAATCAAGCTTTAAAAAAGGAGATGGAAAGGTAGTTGGAGAAGTTTCCAGACTTTCGTACTAATGCATGATCTTTGCAGTTCTCTTGTCCATATTGACCAGATGTTGCCCTCATGTATGATATGGTCCCCCCAGACTGAAGATTCGATTCTACGATCTACCATTGATTGCTTTTTCCTTTATTCTAAAATCAATGCAAAAAAAAAAACAACAACAAAGGTGAGGGGAACAGAAGTAAAAAGTGCAATCACCTTACACGTTTCGCGCTAGGCAGCGCTTAATCCTACGCAAATGTACTGCGCACACCACATGCCTCAATAGCAATGCATTAATTAGGAATGAACTCACAGCTGTGAAGGGGGCACCTACTAATCTAAATTACTTGAAAAAAAATAGTGACTGATAGAAAACAACACAAACACTTGTTGGGGTGGGTGTTTAAAACAACAAGAAAAAAATAATTGGGAAACATGAAATTTAAGTGGAACATTTTGTATACAAAGATACTTAAAAAGCCACCAGGGTGAAGTACAAACAACCTTTGGCCTAAGCTTTGTAATTGTATCATCATTATTAAAACACCTCATATTAGCCCTGCAAAACAAATCTGCCCAACATGCAAATAATCCCTATTTTGCTTGTAGAGATCTGTGCTTTTATAGATCCCCATCTATGTGAATTTCCCACTTCCTAGCTACAAAACTCCACGAAAATTGAAACTAACATGGAGTTAAGAGAGAAAACAAAGGTTTAAACGTGTAATTACAGCCAGTGCACCATTGACAAACACCTTTTTGTTCTGTGCTCCAGAGCAGACCCCAACCAACTGACTGTTATATTTTGCCTCTGACACACAGACCTGTGCACCGCATGGCAGAGATAGAACAGATTAAGCTTAACCCTCTATGCACCAATGGGTGTGAAAATACGGTTGAATACCAATGAATTATTATTTATTTGTAAAGTACTGTCCTATTCCTCAGCGCTATAGAGGCATACAAATAAAAATCAAACATCTGGTGATTACCAAATTTCGAACACATCGGGAATAGAAACTCGTCAGTGTCAAAGTGCTGGCCCTCCTATGGCAATTGTGCAGTGCGTAACTGCAGAGATCCACAATAACTGTCGTAAAATGGACATCCTTACCCTGAACGCAGTGAGAGGCAGAAAATGGGATGACTTTGCCAAGTGGTAACACCGATTAGCAGCAAATGAACTTCATCCAGAAATCTGTATCTGTAACCTGTGATATCCAGGGCAATATCATTCAGTGAGGATTTTTCTTTTACAGATAAATCGAGACAAGTGGAAACATACAGAATTGAATGTTGCTTTCTCTCTCTCCTGGCGTTTCAATGTGATCTCACTATCAAGATAATGTAAAACTTGGATAGAATATGTTGTTTTTTCATATCATAGGCTGCAGTGATGTGGCACTTTGGCCTTTTCAAACCAGTCCCTCCCACTAACTATTTAATTGCTATTTTGCAGGGTAAAGCCAATGCCCTCCGCATGGACACAGTGATGCCAGTGTTAAACGTCAATGCTCGAAAATAAAATATTTTAAAAATGTCTATTTTACAAAGGGGACAATTTACTTAAACCTTTTTTTTATTTTTTTGAGGACCCAGGGAAAAACACAAGAGAAGTAGAACTGATTAAGCTACAACCTGCCAAGGAAGAAAAGGAAAATGCACACAGGAAAACAATTAGCCGAAGCGCAAGGCAAACGTCCGTAATAATATCCAGAATGACAGCACAGCCATTGTTCCTGCTGCCAAGGCGCTGCATGCTTACTGTATCTGGGGGGGAAAAAAGGTCCTAAGAGAATAATGGACTAAGCTGATTACACTAAGACCGATGCTTCGGTACCACTACTACCTTCTTACAGCATGTGCACTGCTCAGGGTTTGATGATACAGGCAAAAAGCTGTAGGTAAACCCAGAAAATGGCTGCTCTCTGCTGGCAGGAGGTAGAGTGCCAACGAACAGGGATGCTTTAACATTTAACAGTTGGTACCACTGGAGTCCTGGCATCGTAATAGAGCAATCTCTGTTTTAGTGCAAGGAAGCCTGATGTTAAGCGTGTGTGAGCCAAATCATGTTTAGCATAGCCTGTGAGAACCTAAACAGCCCCATCAGATGGACAAATTCCTAAGGTACAGCCGTCCTCAGCCAAATGAGCACATGAAAGATGCAATGGAAAATGTACAACAGCCATTTTTGGGATCCTGCTGTGCAAAGCCCAGAAATCAAACTATGTATTTTATTTTCCAAATAAAGTCTTTGTGGACAGGTCTTCCTCCCCTCAAACGCTGCTACTAACATCTCCCTGATCAGTTACTGCCAATAAGTCGGGTGGGTTGGACAATCGTACAAAAAGCCTTTTTTCTTTTGCAAGCATGCTCGTTTTTTCCTGTTGGGGCATATGCACACAATTACAGCTACCTTGCCAGATCGGTAGCATTGCTATTTGTTACCACCAGAGGAGAGAACCTTGTTGAAAATGAGTTTTGATTACAAGTTCATCTAATTAACAGGGATTTGATCTTTCTATTCCAGCAGGGCTCTCTCCATTCATGTGAAGATAGAAAGAGCCAAATGGATGATAGTGGATGCATGGAACATTTTTTTGGACAAGGATAGCTTGTTAAATCATTTACATAAGTATGCGATTCTTCCTCAACAAATGTAGGCTTGGCAGCGGGATTCAGCGATCAGCTAATTGCTGGGCCCAGTCAAAAGCCCTCCATATAGTCGGCAAAGCTTTCTGTAAAGCAGCACTAAAAGGCAGAGGCTGGGACAGCCGCTTTCTATCTGTATCGGAGGCTGCAGGCTCTTGGCCAGGGCTGCGTGGCTGACTTAGAGATACACACATGTACTTACGTCAGTGAAAATTAAAACATGTTAATTTACACTGGGGGAGAAAGGCCCCAAGAAGATAAAAGACAATCCTGACAATTTCAGATACTTCGGGAATGTGACAGACTAATTTGAGCTGGGGGGGGGCGGGGAGGACAGGCTGGTTTGCTCCACCTGTTCCTAGGCCACAATTGATAAGCATCCTGACAGTCACACACACAGAGCGACTGGTCCACCACTATCAAGACCAGAAGTGAAATGCACTATGGCCCTTTTGCCGTGAAGGGAGGACTGCGCATATGACTGTCATTTTTTGTTGTACCTAATTTATTACCTCTCTTAGTTTCTAAGGAAAACAGCCAGGTTTAGACAAGCTGTCTGTTAAGGTGTTGGCTGCATCCAGACACAGGAATACTTGCTCAGTTCTTCCACAATACAATGTTGTGGGCACTGCATGTGGGTTTAAAAGTGAGTTTTCTTGGTCCATGCAAGTTAATTATTAGGTTGGCTAACATTTTTTAAGGAGTATTATTTGGGAAAGATGGCACATGAATCTAGTAGTGCTCCTAGTGTAAACGCATCAGGATGTATGCGAGGTGCTCGCAGTGTAAACGGATCAGGATGCGTGCAAGGTGCTCGCAGTGTAAACGGATCAGGATGCGTGCACGGTGCTCGTAGTGTAAACGGATCAGGATGCGTGCAAGGTGCTCGTAGTGTAAACCGATCAGGGGGCGTGCGAGGTGCACATAGTGTAAACCGATCAGGGTGTGTGCGAGGTGCACATAGTAAACGGATCAGGATGCGTGCAAGGTGCTCGTAGTGTAAACGGATCAGGATACGTGCAAGGTGCTCGTAGTGTAAACCGATCAGGATGCATGCAAGGTGCTCGTAGTGTAAACCGATCAGGGGGCGTGCGAGGTGCACATAGTGTAAACCGATCAGGGGGTGTGCAAGGTGCTCATAGTAAATGGATCAGGATGCATGCAAGGTGCTCGTAGCGTAAACTGATCAGGGGGCGTGCAAGGTGCTCGTAGTGTAAACTGATCAGAGGGCTTGCGAGGTGCACATAGTGTAAACCGATCAGAATGCGTGCAAGGTGCTCGTAGTGTAAACTGATCAGGGGGCGTGCGAGGTGCACATAGTGTAAACCGATCAGGGGGTGTGCAAGGTGCTCATAGTAAATGGATCAGGATGCATGCAAGGTGCTCGTAGTGTAAACTGATCAGGGGGCGTGCAAGGTGCTCGTAGTGTAAACTGATCAGGGGGCGTGCGAGGTGCACATAGTGTAAACCGATCAGAATGCGTGCAAGGTGCTCGTAGTGTAAACTGATCAGGGGGCGTGCGAGGTGCACATAGTGTAAACCGATCAGGGGGTGTGTGAGGTGCTCATAGTAAACGGATCAGGATGCGTGCAAGGTGCTCGTAGTGTAAACTAATCGGGATGCGAGGTGCACATAGTGTAAACCGATCAGGGGGTGTGCGAGGTGCTCATAGTAAACGGATCAGGATGCGTGCAAGGTGCTCGTAGTGTAAACAGATTAGGCGGCGTGCGAAGTGCACAGAGTGTAAGTGGATCAGGATGCGTGCAAGGTGCACATAGTGTAAATTGATCAGGCTGCATGCGAGGTGCTCATAGTAAACGGATCAGGCAGCGTGCAAGGTGCTCGTAGTGTAAACGGATCAGGATGCGTGCGAGTTGGTTGAATCAGCTTTGCAAATGTCTCATCCATATGACACAATAAATAAATACAGACATTAGCTCTCCACTAACAAGGAAAGCCGTATTCTGGAAGGCTGAGTAGAGGGCAATAAATTGCATTCGACGGCTTACTCGACAGTCATCTTAGCACAATGGAGACTTCAGCCTTTAAAACTCCTCCATTGTTTTAAATTAATCGATATACATTGCAGTGAATTATAGATGTATGGTCGCTGTTCGGCCATAAGGGAGAGATTTTGTATGGCTGCATTATTTACAAGGCTGGTTATTTACAGCAAATATACGGCAGGGCAGACTGTAACACATTATAGGCTTTAAATTAAACTGCAGCTTGTCTCTTAAAATCTACAGATTGTACTTTACATGTATATTATATGGACAAAAGTATTGGGACACACCTAAATTATTGAATTCATGTGTTCTCAATCAGACCCATTGTCACAGGTGTATAAAATCAAGCACCTAGCCACGCAGTCTGCATTTAAAAACATTTGTGGGGGAAGTTCAGTTTTGAAGAGTTCAGTGAATTCAAGCGTTGTACTGTGATAGGTGCCTCCTTGGCAATACGTTTGTGAACTTTCATCGATACTAGATATTCCACAGTCTACTGTTTTATTATTGGAAGTGTTTAGGAACAGCAGCAACTCTGGAGAGGGGTCACTGAGTGCTGAGGGACATGGTTTGTAAAAGTTGTCAATGCTCTGCTGTTTCTATAGCTGAAGATTCCACACTCCCACTGGCATTAATATCAGCACAAAAACTGTATGGTGGGAGCTTCATGGAATGGGTCTCCATGGCCTCACATCATCAAGTATAATGGCAAGCGTCGGATCGAGTGGTGTAAAGCATGCCACCACTGGACTCTGGAGCAGCTGCATGCAAACCTCACATCACCAAGTACAATGCCAAGCGTCGGATCGAGTGGTGTAAAGCATGCCACCACTGGACTCTGGAGCAGCTGCATGCAAGCCTCACATCACCAAATATAATGCAAGCACTGGATCGAGTGGTGTAAAGCATGCCACCACTGGACTCTGGAGCAGCTGCATGTAAGCCTCATATCACCAAGTACAATGCCAAGCGTCGGATCGAGTGGTGTAAAGCATGCTGCCACTGGACTCTGGAGCAGCTGCATGCAAACCTCACATCACCAAGTACAATGCCAAGCGTCGGATCGAGTGGTGTAAAGCATGCCACCACTGGACTCTGGAGCAGCTGCATGCAAGCCTCACATCACCAAGTACAATGCCAAGCATCGGATTGAGTGGTGTAAAGCATGCCACCACTGGACTCTGGAGCAGCTGCATGCAAGCCTCACATCACCAAGTACAATGCCAAGCATCGGATCGAGTGGTGTAAAGCACCCACCACTGGACTCTGGAGCAGCTGCATGCAAGCCTCACATCACCAAGTACAATGCCAAGCATCGGATCGAGTGGTGTAAAGCATGCCGCCACTGGACTCTGGAGCAGCTGCATGCAAGCCTCACATCACCAAGTACAATGCCAGGCGTCGGATCGAGTGGTGTAAAGCACGCCACCACTGGACTCTGGAGCAGCTGCATGCAAGCCTCACATCACCAAATATAATGCAAGCACTGGATCGAGTGGTGTAAAGCACGCCACCACTGGACTCTGGAGCAGCTGCATGCAAGCCTCACATCACCAAATATAATGCAAGCACTGGATCGAGTGGTGTAAAGCACCCTGCGACTGGACTCTGGAGCAGCAGAAATGTGTTCTGTGGAGTGACGAATAATATTTCACTGTTTTGGCAATCTTCACCGGGAGACCAGCAAGCCAGGCCTTCTCATCCAACATCAGTGCCTGACCTCGCAAATGTTCTACTGGATGAATTGGAAAAAAAACCCACAGAAACTCTCCGAAACCTTGTGGAAAGCTTTCCCAGAAGAGTGGAAATTGGTTTACTGCAAAGGGTGGGGGACCAACTACATATTAATGTCTGAATTTAGAATGTGATGTCATAAAAGTCCCTGTTGGTGTAATGTTGGTGTACCAATACTTTTGTCCATACTGTGTACCAATACTTTTGTCCATATAGTGTATATCAAGCAGCCAGGAGAGCTACATATCTCTGTATAGTGGCATTCAGCTGCTGAAAAGAAAACAAGTGAAAGATACAATAACTGTTGCTGTATACCCTAATGAATCATTGATGTTCATGGTTCTTACAAAAAAAAAAGTAATATTATACTCGGCTTATGTTTTAATTGATTTATTAATATTTTATCACAGGAATGTAATTTAAGCTTCTCGTGATTTAGCTCTCATAAACCTTTAGCATTTTGCAAATTCAAATTCCAATTTGAAGCCAGGGCGAGCAATTAACTTTTCTATCATCTTGTCAGGGGAGAAGGTTCGTGTTTAATTTGAGACAAAGTGACAGAAATATATACAGTGTGCGTGTATCACTGCAGTTTAATTTCTCAGCAGCCCCACCGTCCACGTGCAGATTGTATATATGTGATATGTATCAATGTGACGCAAAGTAACTGCACCAAGACTACCGGAAAGAGAGGAAATATCTCAATGTCCCCTTCCTACTGAAATACTAATAATATAACCAGATAACTGTGCGGAATATACTTATTATTAAAGCCAACAACACTGTATCTAACCATCAATGACATTGTTAATACTGTCTATATTTTCTACATTACAAAGCATGATAAAGACTGGAAAGAACAGTTTAAGAAAAACTTTTTTTTGGACTAAAATATATCAGATTTAACTAGCTACATACAATATAAAAATTATTATTATTATGAATTACCAGCAAGTAAACAGTTAAACACGTATAATTAGGATTCATAATGGGGGTGAGATAGCTCTCCTATAACCCACACTCTCCGAGCACTCGCTTAAACTCTGCTGTAAACCAACACTTCCCCAAGCACTCACTCCAACTCTGCTATAACCCACACTCCCCAAGCATTCACTTCAACTCTGCTATAACCCACACTCCCCAAGCATTCACTTCAACGCTCTCTTATAATTCACACTCACCCTGACTCTCCTATATCTCTCACTTCCCGAGCAGCACACTCACCTGCACTCCTATAACACGAAGTCTATAAACTCCAGCTCTCTGCTAATCCACACATTAAGCAGGATGCTCACTCCAGCTATAATCCATCTCTTACAACATCCATGTACCTATTACACGTCACCTTCCAGATAAACTCACATATTGTACGTCCTGCATCTTTCAGACTAACCTCCATGATGCCTCCATCTGTTGTAGACTGCCCCTACTGGCAGTCTGCAATATTACAACAAAAAAAAACAATAGTCATGGTTGATCTCCAGGTGTAGGGTTACAATTAGGTTTAGAGAAAAAGGTCACTGGAGGGGGAAATTGTTTGGAAAAATTGTGCTACTTTAGATTTTTGCCCCAAAACTAGCAAAAAAAAAAACATGTAAACATGAATATTTCTAAACTCAACAAAATGTAGAAACTATTTTACCATTTGTAATTGTGTAAAAGATTTTTCAGGTAAAATTTATAAAAAGTGGGGTTTTTTTCTCAATTTGTCATATTTTATGAATTTTTGGATAGTAAATTATAAGATATGATGAAAATAAAGCCATTCTTATAGTGATAAAAACAATATATAATAGGTGTGGGTACATTAATCAAGAGAGAAAAATGACAGCTAAACTACAACTAAAATTATAAAACAGAACATTTCTATTTGTCAGAAACAGAAAACACTAAATCTCTAGAATCATGAAATTTGCACAGCTTATTCATGCTGGAATTTCAAGGTCAATGTAACTATTTCCAGCTCTTTTTATATTTTCTTTACCGAGCTAAGTGTTAGTTAAATTTTGAGTAGGAAATCGACTTGCAGACCTATCTTGAACTGCTACAAGAGGGAGCAACCATGGAACCTATGAGAGAATTACTAAAAGCGAGGAACAGTGACCAGAATCTAAATCCCAGGCAAAGCTGGGTAGTAAAACTAGTAAATTGCATAAATTAACTATATCCAAAAAAGGGCAGATTTGTGGAATCTAAGGGGGCTATTCACTAAAATGTGAGTTGAGGTAAGTAGCAGATGAAATGAACAGTTTAATTCAGCTATACATTGTGCAGAGAAAAACCTGGTGAGTTCACTTAGCCCCTGCACAGTGTATAGCTGAATTGGTGAGATGAAATGTTCATCAGACTTTTATGGTATAGACCCCTATATTTCATACCGTACCAATCAAAACCTAGTTTGCAGGTAAAAAAAAAAAACAGAACACAACATCTACCAACATTTGAATATTGTGGACCTCTGTGATACCCTCACACACTACACATTACTGTGAGTTTTATTGCTGTGGAGTCTGTGATACCCTCACACACTACACATTACTGTGAGTTTTATTGCTGTGGAGTCTTGTGTTACCCTCACACACGGCACATTACTGTGAGTTTTATTGCTGTGGAGTCTGTGATACACACACACACTGCACATCACTGTGAGTTGTATTTCTGTGGAGCTCTGTGATACACTCACACACTGCACATTGCTGTAAGTTTTAATGCTGTGGAGTCTGGGATACACACAGCACATTTCTGTGAGTTGTATTGCTGTGGAGCTCTGTGGTACGCTCACACACTGCACATTACTGTAAGTTCTATGGTTTCATTAAGCCATTTCTATGTAAAATGTCTACACCTGTTGCAATCATTTAATTAAACATAATAAAATGTTTTGCTGAACAGTTGCCCTTTGATGCAAATATGTTTTTTTTCGAGGGGGGTTGCATTTTACAGCGAGACATACAGTCACCCTTGCCTGTGGTAGTTACAGGTACTGTAAGGAACAGGGACCATTGTAAAAATGGCTTGTGCTGATTACTTGGGCTTCTTCCAATCCCCTCAAATCACCTGTTGCATTCAGACATGTCCTATAGAAAATGTAGAATTTGTAATATAATAATAAGACAATCTGCGGCGCTTGGGCCGTTGGCGTGTTTCTTTGGTATAATTTCTGGATGGAAGCCAGTTCTGGGGTCTTTACAAAGCTTTCTCAGCCCCTTCTGTGGGGCTTTGTAGTATGTGCTCCCTGCGATCACAGAGAAGGAGCAGCTAACCTTTCCCACAGTCTGTCAGCCGCTAGCTGTGTTATTCCACGTCTGCAAGATTACCTGAAGTAACTCTGCGCCATACCCCCGTGGGGATAAATCTGAAGAGGACAAAAGGGTCTGATCTGAAAACAAGAACATTCGGGGACTTGGACAAAATGAGGAAACTGTAGACAGTTACAGAAAAGGCTCCCATTTATACCATTTGCTTTTCAGAGCAGACCAGTTACATTGTAAAACAAATGTGTTTTTTTCTTGTTTTTTTTTATATGAAAAATCTATTGTGCTGCTAATTAAGACAACGCTATTATTTTTTTTACTCATTATTAAATCTGTCGTCAGAATAGAATAATGTAATCCTTTCAGTGCTGGTTGTTTATACAGCACACAAAAGGGTTAAATCTCACCTGGCTCGTTACTAAATATTTCAGCTTTCTCTGCTGCTGAGAGATCTGGTGCTTAACGGGTGGCACTCACAGGGTTAAAGAGTCGGGTGCAGAGAGGCTATAATCCCCTGCCTTTACATTGACAAACTCAGGGTATGGCACTTATTCTCCAATTAACAATAAGATAGGACCACCAGACAAGTCAAATCCCCCAATGTACAGTGCTATCACCACTGCAAGGGATTCTGGGTAGGCATATTCCTAGAAGGTCAACGATGACCTTTTGTGGCTCGATAAATACTATACATGGACTGCTTACAGCACAGCCTTTCAAACAGCCCAGGACAGCGATACAGGACCAGAGAACCAGTCATAGACAGCAGTTCATCCTTCATGGCTCTCAACTTGTAAATATTCCAGATATCCCATATTGTCTTTAATTCCTGTATCGGTGAATACCACGTGATTTACAGTTCATCCTCCTGTTAATGATAACACTCTGAATGGCAGACCCTTTTACTTTTATATGTGGGGTCTATGCACTGTGGTGATGTCAACTGCAAAAAAAATCAGGCATTAAAGGGACAGTTCCACCAAATATTAAACATGTTTTTAATCCATTTTCACTTTAAAACATTATACAGATTTCCTGTAGTTTAACTTTGAATATAATTTTGCTGGGACTTCTAAATTCACTGACATCCAATCAGGAGGGGACTGGAGAGACAGGCAGGACGACGGTTGCTATTGCAGCATTACATCTATTACACATTATTTGTGTCATCTTTTGGGAGACAGGAAGAGTTGAGGAAAACCAACTGGTGAGAGATGTGATTCTTTACGTTATAATGTAGGTGGGACTGCCCCTTTAATAGCTGACTTGGAAAGACGGGCATGTTGATGAACTGTTGGCCGCTAAGCTATTAATGCAGCTCACTTGTCATTTCACAGGCTCAGCAAACAAACGCCACTCCCTACGCTGGTATATCTGTGTTTATATTACACATAAATGACTATAAAACAGACTCGCTCTCCAATGAACAATTCTGAGCTAAGCTTCTAAAAGTGGAACTCTCCGCTGGTTTCTATGGGGACTGCACCACTTTTCGATCTGTGCCCCCCACCCGCCCAGTTGCTATTTATGCATAACTCACTGAGTGTCTTTGTTGACAGTCTGCTCACGGTTGCGTCATGCCAGTTTGGTGAGATATTACAGCACCAGCCTGTGAAATGGAGAAGTGATGTTAGCTAACGCATAGCATCAAGATATTTGCTAACTGTCTGCCTGTCAGCTCCTGAATGTATTAGACAGTTTATGGCCTGCTCCTGCACGGTACAGGGCACTGAACTCAATGAGCCAACCGCATCAACCCCTGTGCTGCCGAGAAAGAAAGCAGTCCATATTACAATGCATTGGCACAAAATGCGTGGGCTTTGGAAAACACACTCACTTCCGTAAAGAATTTATACTTTTTTATTTGTAGAATAACTTTAAATCATATTTATCCCGGTTTCCTGACTGTTTTCCGTTTTCGTGATTATTTGAAAAATAATGACAGCAATTTAAATTGTAATAACATTAATTAGAGAGCCTGTGAGTCTCTGTATATAACCTGCTGTTATTCCCCAGCTCCCCTCTTGTCTATCACTGCACATTACTATACAAAGACAGTAGTAGATTTAATAGCTGAGCAACATCAAGCTTTGGCCAGTCTAGGCTAGACGCCAAGTTTTGGCAAGTAAATGCACAGGGTAGGAGGCAAGCACCATAATTCTGGGCAGTGCAACAGGAAACTCTTGGCCTAGGCTTAGGTTTCCTCCCTCAATGAGTAGCTGAGCCGAGCTAGAGAGTTGGTTAAAAACGAGCTCAATCCTGGTTATTAGTTGCTCAGCACTACCACTGGCGACTTGTTAGCAGCCAACAGCTGTGGGCAATGGGAGAGAGGGTATAAAGAATTTTCCTATCCCCTCATTGACTGTTTACATTGTTTAAATATTTACAGCTTGCAGGTAAATTTCTCCTGACACTTTGCAGTGCGTGTGTTTTTATACATGACCCTCAATGTGTCATGTAAAAAAGGCAATTATCTTTTGAGATGCTAATGTACCAGCAGTTGTGAGTTTTGATACAGTCAGAGATTACTGAGAGAGCAACAGTGTCCATTGACAGTCTCTCTCCACACAGCTGTCAGATCTGTTAAATTAATCCTTCCAAGTCTTACAAAATTCTGCAGTAAAGGTTTAATAAATCAGAAATTGTTAGTGATAGAAAGGTGTGTTAAAAAGCATTGTACTGATGAAGTGGCTTTTTGTGAAAGAAAATATTTGTTTTTACTCCTGCTTCAAAGCAAGCAGTCATGTTAACGTGTGTTAATATCCACAATCTGTCTTTTCCCCAGGCTGAGCTGGTTGCTCTCAGATAAGTAAGCTGTATCTCCCACGGCCAAAGATTTTAACACAGAAACTAGCCATGTTCTGATTACCATCCACCCATTCTGAGCCACGGGTGTGACTTAGCATGACGGCAGCTGCAGTAGACTAGGAAGGCCCTCGCAGGTAGGCCCGTGAGATGCACACAGCCACCATTGCTGCTGTATCAGAAGAACGCGCATATAATCTCAAAAGATCTGGTGTTTCAGCCATCCGTTATCCCCTTCCTGTCACTAGGACGTACTATGCCGTCCTGATTTTAGAGTACCTAAAAGACACTAGGACGGCATAGTATGTTAAACAGCTCATCGTGGCTCCCCACGATGAGTTGTGCTTGGATCCCATTGCAGGGAATCGCAGCAGGATCCTACCTGTCAGATAAGGCCATTTTACTTAATCGTACTGTGCCAGAACTTCCGGGTTTGGGCATGGCTCTGTGACGTCACACATGATGTCCGGAGTTATCACGATCTTTTGGCCACGGGGTCTATTAGGAACAAAACGTGACGTTTTGGTGCTTGCGTCGTCTGGGACACAAGCACCATGCGTCACAAAGGGGTAAAAGATAATGTTATCACTTGTATTTGTATCAGGCAGAGTAAATGAATGTGAGGAACTCATTTAACAGTAAAAGTGATGAGTCAGACAGACATACAGTCCCATCATCATAAACAGCTTTATTATGGGCTTTATTTATAACAGCGTGAAATGCAGCGAATTGACCAGGAAAACTCACAGTTAAAGGCAAAGTAACAGAGTTGGAAACATTCTCCCATTCAGCCGCACTTGAGGCCAATGTTAAGTCTATAGAGGCAATAACATGGACAGTATTTATTTTTTTTTGTAAGGAAAGGTGGTCACCCTAATTCCAGGTCCAAATTAAATTCAAGGTTACATTAGTCTGGGGAAGGGATGCAGCCAGGCCTACCTCTTTAGTCTTAAAATGGGAGAAAAATTGGGGCCTCAAAATCTCGGTGTCTGCACCCCGGCAAGTCTTGTTCCGCCACCGTGTCTGGAATATGGTTTCTAGAGCTGAAGTTCTGTTAAACACTTTGTAACATTACTGTTACATTATTTTGGCCACTGTGATAAATTACAGATCCAGCATTTCCCATTAAGGTAAATAAATAGCAGTGACCAAGACGGAGGTTCTGACCTCCATATAAGCATCATGTAAAATAGTTAATTAGCATATCAAGCCACAGCTGATGTCACAAACAGAAGACACCACAGATACATTTATAAAAACCTGTTTCTCTTCATGTACAATGTGTATATTATGTTTCACTCTATCTATGCACATAATAAGCATTACAATGTTTATATGTATTCTGTATATTGCAGGGCTGTATGGATACTATGTACCAGGACACTGGTAGAAGCTGTTCTACTTGTTAACTCCAGCATCATCGTTTTATAATAAAATGTAGAATGAAAAATAAAATCCCAATCACCCAAACCATTCACACAAATCATTGTTCCATCGTTACAAATTTTAACCCAGTGATATTTTAATTCTCTTCACCCCCCTGGGCGCATAATTCACAGTGTAATATTTCAGCTCCGTTAAATTCCCTCTAGCAGTGAAATGGGTTAAAACTTATACTTAAAGGGGAAAAAATAAACTGTTAGACAGAAGATGAGCTATTGTATAATAAATTACAAATCTATGGAACTTATGTGACTCTGTGTGCGTTAAAGTGACACAGGTATGTTCCATTTTGGGAGATGTGTAACTTTACTTGCACTGCCTCAGAGAGTCTGTGGTGTTAAAAAAACAGGGCTGACGTGAGTTGTCAGTTTTCTTGTCAGCGACCATGATGAATCCTAACTGCATTCGGATTGGCTCAGAACAGTACGAACCAATCAGAATGCAGCTTTGATTTGACATGTGTCTGTAAGTATTACACACATAAAATACAGAAACAAAAGGCCTTTAACTGTTACACATACAATGGAGCTTTGTAGAAAAAAATAAAAGGCTTTTATAATAAGTACGGAGGTAAGAGGAAAACCAGCTCTGGCATTAGAGGAGCCAAGGAGCTGAGCTCTGCTTTCACTCATGGGATGGTTCAGTGCCCACAACCCATCCCTGATAATGTATACATCACAAACATATACAGGCCGGCTGTTTACAGACAACAAACAGTGATACAAACAGTCACAGGGAATGTGTAAACACCAAGTACAGTGACGCTGAGTACCACACACAGCCTCAGCAGCACATGCTTTACATCGTATCCAGTTATTCTCTACCCGGGAGTCTCCTCCAACTATTCCAAACCTAACAAGAAACGCATGTGCTTGTATTGGTGGGCTGCTTTCTTGGGCTGTTGTGGTCAGTGGGCGGTGGAGGAGGGGTTCAGAAAGGGTTTTTGAAGAAGCAGGACTGTCTAAATTATTTGCTGAATAAAACAGAATCAGGAAATCTTCATTAAAAACAATAATGATTTGCCCAGTTAATGTATGTATGAAAACAGAATGACCAGAGGTATTTATTTTGAGAACTGAGAGTGGCTCCCTAGAACCAAACGGAGAGTGGCTCCCTAGAACCAAACGGAGAGTGGCTCCCTAGAACCAAACGGAGAGTGGCTCCCTAGAACCAAACGGAGAGTGGCTCCCTAGAACCAAACGGAGAGTGGCTCCCTAGAACCAAACGGAGAGTGGCTCCCTAGAACCAAACGGAGAGTGGCTCCCTAGAACCAAACGGAGAGTGGCTCCCTAGAGCTGAACTGAGTGACTCCCTATAGCCGAGTCAGGAGTGGCTCCCTATAGCCGAGTCAGGAGTGGCTCCCTATAGCCGAGTCAGGAGTGGCTCCCTATAGCCGAGTCAGGAGTGGCTCCCTAGAGCCGAGTCAGGAGTGGCTCCCTAGAGCCGAGTCAGGAGTGGCTCCCTAGAGCTGAGTGAGGAGTGGCTCCCTAGAGCCGAGCCGGGAGTGGCTCCCTATAGCTGAATGGAGAGTGACTCCCTAGAGCTGAGCCAGGAGTGGCTCCCTAAAGCCGAACTGAGAGTGGCTCCCTAGAGCCGAACTGTTAGTGGCTCCCTACAGCTGAGCCAGGAGTGGCTCCCTATAGCTGAACTGAGAGTGGCTCTCTAGAGCCGAGCCAGGAGTGGCTCCCCAGTGCATATATCCCTGTCTGTTTCTACATGTCATCCATGTGAATACTTACTCATTGAATAGTGCTGCTGAAGAGTGGTGGTGATACCATGTAAGTAAAAGTCTTACTGAGGAAAATTTCTCCAACTCATCTATGTTTCGATCTCCGTCATTTTGGTCTGTGTTTGCAATTCACTTGTTAGTTCACCATAGGTCATTAGTGAATACACTAGGGAGCACTATACTGACTGCTAACTTGGAATTAGGACATTAATTAGGACACTGTAATACACAAACATATCCAATGTAAAGGTGTTAGAGCTGGCTGGTGTGGTCCTGTAATATAAATTAATTCCCCCCAAAGTATACTCCAGTAGTATACTTTGGGGGTAATAATGAAATGCGCACTAGTTTAGCCTCTGAGCGATACTCTGGACATTGAATCATATATGTTTGTCTCGGTTCAGAAACTTGCTGATTTCTATCGTCAGAAGACCCTTAGGCTCACCCAGACCAATGGGCGATGGCCTAGAATCTATCCTCAGAAGACCCTTAGGCTCACCCAGACCAATGGGCGATGGCCTAGAATCTATCCTCAGAAGACCCTTAGGCTCACCCAGACCAGTGGGCGATGGCCAAGAATCTATCCTCAGAAGACCCTTAGGCTCACCCAGACCAGTGGGCGATGGCCTAGAATCTATCCTCAGAAGACCCTTAGGCTCACCCAGACCAGTGGGCGATGGCCAAGAATCTATCCTCAGAAGACCCTTGGGCTCACCCAGACCAATGTGAGATGGCCAAGAATCTTTCCTTAGAAGACCCTTAGGTTCACCCAGACCAGTGAGCGATGGCCAAGAATCTTTCCTCTACCATCAATACTAGGTCCCTGGGGCCAATGGTAAGAGGGGTTATGTATTACTCTCAGGACAGGGATTCAAGAAAATTATTTATGAGATCCACAGTCAGTAGTGTGAAACTTGGGGTATTAACCAATTCTTCACAATGGAGACAGTTCTAGATCACAGCCCTTCATTTTAATCACTGAAATGTTATCACATTGCAGAGGTGCTGACTGTTTATTGGAAACAGAGAGCTTCCTTCATGGAAAACCTGCAACCAGAACATAGTGACATGAAGAAGAAAGGACTATAGTCTGTCTCTACATGAGGAATTAACACATGGAGAAATCAAACATTGCGTCTGTGTTTGTCAATGTGTCCTACTGACAATGATGCTGGTTTGGACCTAGTAAGCCAATGAAAATGTCTAATCGACTGGGTTTAAGAAACCACCAGATAATGCACTTCAGTAACTTCCCCCTAGTCTTTGCCAAAGCAATGGTGAGGGGTGAGATGGAGCAGCGCTCCCTGGCATCTTTCCATCATTGCTGTGTTTATGAAAAAGTCCCTGGCTGGAGGTGTGTTCTGTGTGTGTCGGATAATGAAATCCAAGTCACTGTTGTCAAGTCATGGAGCAACATGGCCGCCTGGAATTCCACAAGAAATGGAATCACATAATGGTTCTCTGAGCATCCTCCAATGGGCTTTTTAATCAGACAGAAGTGGGCTTCTGTCTGTTTGCATGTAACTGCATCACTGCCAGAAGTGGGCTACAGTCTGATTTCAAGTAGTTGAGAGTGGTCTCGTCCATTAGTCCCTATTTAAATGATATATACACCAGTGCTATAGGCATAATCTATATAGCAATGTTATTCACGTGGCCACCATTATAGCCACAGCCAAGTTATGGTGGCCCCAGATCAGTGGTCTAATGGAGACTTTAATGGCTCATCATTTACAGACAAGGAAGCTCACTAATAATGCTGAAACTGAAATGAGCTGGAGTGGTCTGTATTTCATCGGGAGACTCTCTAATTCCTATTCGGGTTTGTTGGATTTGAGCTCTCCAGATATCTGGGTTTGTTCAGTGAACCTCCTGGGAATATTTGGAAGGGACCTATTGCAAATCCTCACCTTTTTAACATGTGCAGAACTCAATACTCCCCACGGTTCCCTCTGGGTAGAACGTTCTTGATGCCAGTGTGCACTTTTAGATAAGATATTCCAGCAGGGATTTCACACGTGAAAAGTGCAGCTGGTTATTGGGCTCACGTATCACTCCTTCCCCCCTCTCTGACTTGGATGGGGCCAGCCTTTACAGAAAATACAAGCTTGTGCTCCGAGGCTGGCGATCTAAGCACTTCCTGTCCCTGTGAGATGAATCCATCTCCCCCTGCTCCACTGTCTCTTCTGGAGACGCCTGTCTTAATAAGGGATGACTGCCGTGACTGCTTCCATCCAGCTCAGCTATTCACCGCCAGCACCTCTGCTCTCCTCCTGTGGCTCCAGAAGAACTGATTAGCACTTTGCATAATTAACCTGATTAGCACTGTGCATAATCAAACTGATTAGCACTTTGCATAATTAAAAAGAAATAATAACAACAACAATAAGCAGCACTAGGTAATATCAAAAGCCGCCAGCTCCAGAAGCCCTTTTGGTCTGTGCTGGGGCGAGTGGAACATCGGCACATGATTCCTATTAATGAAAATTATACAAGGGGACATCGAGACAGACACAGAGATACAATTACACTGAGAGACAGACACAGAGATACAATTACACTGAGAGACAGACACAGAGATACAGTTACACTGAGAGACAGACACAGAGATACAGTTACACTGAGAGACAGACACAGAGATACAATTACACCGAGAGACAGACACAGAGATACAATTACACCGAGAGACAGACACAGAGATACAGTTACAGAGAGACAGACACAGAGATACAGTTACACCGAGAGACAGACACAGAGATACACAATTACACTGAGACAGACACAGAGATACACAATTACACTGAGACAGACACAGAGATACACAATTACACTGAGACAGACACAGAGATACAATTACACTGAGACAGACACAGAGATACAATTACACTGAGACAGACACAGAGATACAATTACACCGAGAGACAGACACAGAGATACAGTGACAGAGATAAAGTTACAGAGAGACAGACACAGAGATACAATTACACTGAGAGACAGACACAGAGATACAGTTACAGAGAGACACAGAGATACAGTTACACCGAGAGACAGACACAGAGATACAGTTACAGAGATACAATTACACTGAGAGACAGACACAGAGATACAATTACACTGAGAGACAGACACAGAGATACAATTACACCGAGATGCAGACACAGAAACACAATTACACCGATAGACAGACACTGAGATACAATTACAGAGAGACAGACACAGAGAGACAGACACAGAGATACAATTACACTGAGAGACAGACACAGAGATACAATTACACTGAGAGACAGACACAGAGATACAATTACACTGAGAGACAGACACAGAGATACAATTACACCGAGAGACAGACACAGAGATACCCAATTACACTGAGACACAAATACAGACATACACAACTACACCGAGATGCAGACACAGAAACACAATTACACAGATAGACAGACACTGAGATACAATTACAGAGAGACAGGCACAGAGATACAGTTACACCGAGAGACAGACACAGAGATACAATTACACCGAGAGACAAATACAGATAAACAATTACACCGAGAGACAGACACTGAGATACACAATTACACCGAGAGACAAATACAGATAAACAATTACACCGAGAGACAGACACTGAGATACACAATTACACCGAGAGACAAATACAGAGATACACAATTACACCGAGAGACAAATACAAAGATACACAATTACACCGAGAGACAAATACAGAGATACACAATTACACCGAGAGACAAATACAGAGATACACAATTACACCGAGAGACAAATACAGAGATACACAATTACACCGAGAGACAAATACAGAGATACACAATTACACCGAGAGACAAATACAGAGATACACAATTACACCGAGAGACAAATACAGAGATACACAATTACACCGAGAGACAAATACAGAGATACACAATTACACCGAGAGACAAATACAGAGATACACAATTACACCAAGAGACAGATACAGTTACACCGAGAGACAGACACAGAGATACACAATTACACCGAGATGCAGACACAGAAACACAATTACACACACATACAAAAAAAATGTACATAGAGACTATGCATCTGTATAGTATGCATTAGTAGTTTTCTGATCAGCCTCACTGTACTGTCCCCCACTCATTTCCCAGACCTCCCTCACTCCATCCCACCTGCTGCAATCTACATGTGTGGACTGTGTAACACTAATACTTTCCATACTTCTCGCTCACCTTGCTCTAGACTTAAAGCTCTCCCAACAGACCAGACCCCAGTCCCTTTCAGAGTGCCACTGATCCCTGCAAATTACGACTGCACTTTAAATATAAATCGTAATAATAAAACTGTCAGCTGTTCATTCTCACTCTGTGATATTCCGTCAGTTACATTTTCTTTTTCTTTATTCCTCCAGAAAAATAAATATTCAGGCAAATTGTATCTCAAAAGTAGACGAGACAGGCCCTATTATTATTACAAAACAATGTCTAAAAAAAATAAGTATTTTTAGATATCCAATTTTCTGTGTTTTTTCCAGATGTTTTGGGGGAAGGTACTGAATGTTTTATTGGGCTGATCTTATTAAACTAGGACAGTTTATTGCACGTTTCTTGGTGAGTTTGTCTACTTTTCGTTGGGTCTCAGAAGAGCATATACTAAGGGACAACTGTTGGCAAAAAATGTACTTCTGTTTGATTGAAAGTGTAGACATTTTATCTTGGTTCAGATAAAGGAAGATCTGACCCAAGATTCTAAACATGTCCACCTCCTGATGGAGCTATCCAGAGGAAAGAGCGCTTTATAAGATACTTTATTTGGATTCTTTCATTAAATCATTTCTATTTAAAATATCTACACTTGATAAACTCTTTCAATTAGACATAAATTCATTTATTTTAAGATAATGATTTAAGTCATGACCCCGAGGTGCCCAGAGTCTGTGTTGTACCTGTGGTTATTCTGTTGGAGGGGCAGAGACTTCCTTTTCTAACGGGGATGGAATACTTTGAGTTTACGGAGCGTTTGGCATAATTCTGCTTCAGAGTAAAACACCTGCCTTTTTATTTCTAAACTAAATATTTCTTCCGTCTAATGATTGTCTTTATTAGACGGCATCCCATTTGCATACATTTACATACAATTTAACTGCCAGCTTGAAAGAACAAAGACCTGGCAGAGGACAAGGCGGAGGAGAGATAGGTGTGAGGCAGGCTGCTTGAACAATCTTTGTCTTACAAATATCAGACTCTTTTTATTTTTTTTTAACATATCACTTAAGATGTAAGATGGATGACTTCATCCCGCAGTGAAAAACATTATATCTTGTAACTTTATCACATTGCCCCCTTCTGAAATTCAGCACAGATCAGCGGTACTGATGGTTTTAAAGGTTGTTTACTAAAACTACACGGCACAGTTTTGAAGCTGGAGGATAACACACTTAAAGGGGTGACTAAACCCTAAATATCAGTTTTAATCATCCAGAAGTCCATTTCTGTCTGATTAAAACTGACTATTGGAGGTGATTCTATTGTGAAAAGGCAGAGACATGGGGCGGGCGGCCATGTGACAGTGATTCTCTTCTATTGGTGTTCAGGTGTGAGACGAAAACCTAGACTTTTAAAATAAATGATTTGTTTTTGATCGGGGGTCTGTCCCTCTTTATAACATTATTGGAGAAAAAACTATTTTACAGAAATAGTGGTAGATACCTGGAATAAACTTCCAGTGGAAGTAGTAATGTTTACTGATGTTTTTTATCAAGAACTTTTATCTCACCTAATTCTTCTAGTGATTATCTCCCATAGTCTAGAAGGTTAAGTAACATTAATATACACTAAAATTGCAACGTTTACAACTCCACTAGTAATGCCTGATTTTTGAAGTTCACTCATTAGTTTATTTATCATTTTAGTGCATAGACCCCGATTTGTTGTTTAACCCCTTCGCGACATAGGACATGTCAGGCACGTCCAGGAAGAAACTACATTAACAACATAAAATGATCAATGATTGAAAATCCTTGATGTCGAAAAAAGATAGGCTAAGTTAGCCTTCTAGCTAGCGTTAGGATAGGGTTTGGGTTAAGGCTACTGTGACTTCTAGGGTTAGGGTTGGAGTTAAAATGTACCTATAGGATAAAATGGTTAGGAAAAAGCAATACACTACTTTCAGTTATTGCCCTATAACTTGCAAAAACAACAGAAACACATGTAAATATTGGATATTTCTCAACTCAGGACAAATATTGGAATTTATTTAACAGGTTTTTGTATTAGCATTTGTAGATGTGTAAAATATTTTTCATGTTAAATCTATCAAGTGTTTTTCTTTAAATCATTTTTCAGAATTTTTATTTGTTATAGTTCATTACGCAGTATAATCTAAATAATGGTGTCTAAAGAAAGCGCTTCTTATGCCAATAAAACCAATATATAAATATGTATGGATAGATTCAATAAGAAAGCAGAATATTACAGCTAAACAAAAACAGTGCAGACGTGTTAAAACAGGCCATGTCATGCAACTGTTTTTCTACATGTTTTTGTAAGTATTCCTAAATATATTTGTGAACTTGACTACAATGGTAATAATTCTTCTGTATTGTATGTATGAGTCCTACACCAGTTATACAACACATTGCAAAGATGAGTACTGTGAATTCCGCAGCCAATCAGGAAGAGAAGGCCAGGTGCACTCTGGGAGCTAGAAAGTTCTAAGCACAATGTATAAATACTGCTAAAATGAGTTTACACAGCACATGAATAGTTTTTTTTAAAGCACTGATTGATTGGGTCATTAGGGGACAGACTGAGGTTATAAGCAGGCATGATTAGTTAGTTCTCCCATGCTTTTCTTACTAATACACAGATACCAAAACCCTGTGATTTATATTTATAAGGCCTACACGGATATAATTGGCTGTTTTCCAGTTATTGCAGACCTGATGTATATTATGTAATTACTATATACACTCAATATATATTACTGCTGGTGTGGAGTTATCTGTGCAGGCTTTCTACTAGCGGGGAGGCAGGTTAAGAATGTATTTATAAAAAGAGAAACCTTTGTATGATTCAGAGCAGATTAATACCCAGCGCTGGTCAGGCAGCGCAAAGAATTGCAATGTTAAACTCTGTTATGACATGCAGCACTGTTTCATCTCTCAGCGACTCCCCTCATGATATAGACTGCTTTATAAGTGTATTACTACAGAGCAAAGGGGAGGATATATTATACAGCTCTGCCATTAATTGCTGGGGGTTTTCCCACTGCATTTGGCTGCCAAGTCCTTCGGTATAGTATGGAGGACTGATAAAAAGCGTAAAGACATCATAAAAAGCCGCTAAGAGTCTAGAAATAGCAGAAGGTGATTGCAAATAATTGTGGGAGATGACAGGGGTTTCAGGCTCTCCTGGAGTTACAGAAAGATTTAAAGGAAAGTTCTTTTCAGGGAATTATAAGGAAGGTTTTGCTTTCTAGGCCGTGCTTTTGCGGTGCTCGCGGGGAAATGACTGCAGGAAGAAAAATAACATTCAAGGTGAATCTTTACAGTGTTGGTCTGGCCATAATTCCCAGCATTCTTTGTTCCACTTTGGGCATCATCAGTATTTGCTGTTTCAGCTTCGGTTGAGGAAAATTTTCCTCTATTTCTTTTGAATTGTGGTGCTTGTCTGAAATAAATACAACCCATTCTAAAAAAGTGATTTGAGTCCGAATAAACTTCTGTTTGCGTTCTTTGACAACACATTTGACATTGTCAGTGCTCTTCAGGTATTTATTGTCCATCATCTCAAAAAATTGTTATGTAAAAATGGGGAGATCTATTCTTCCTAAATAATAAATGATGAACCTTCAGTGTTTGGAATTTTAGTCTTTAGCTGATAAATTAGTAGCTTTCTCTGGGGCTGCACCGAGGCTTGACAAATATGTGTAGACTTTAGGAGCTAGACAGGCTAATTCAGGAGCCAGCTTAGTGATGTTTTTGAGCCAGGGGATTGTACGATGTAAAAAGTCAGTTATTAAAGGGACTCTGTGGCCCCAAAATGCATCTTCCAATTGTTAATGCATATTAATATGTGCTTTCAAAGTACTTTAAAATGCATGTTTTACATTTTGTATTGCTTAAAATATAAACAACTTACAGTGAGATACATTTTTTAAATTACAGCAGTTTGCAAGAAACCATGACTGCCCACAATTACCTTTTTATGCAGGAATCAATGAGAATAGTTTAATTCAAATTTATTAAATTTCCTGCCTCTCTAGTGATGTCATCAGACAATGTGTTGCACTGTTAACCCGTTAGTGACATGACTTTTTTGGTTTGTCCGACGCTTGGTGACATGGGCTGTTTTAACATTTCTGAGGTGTTTGTGTTTTGCTGTAATTTATTTCTGTCTCATTTAGTGTACCCGCACAAACTATATATCGTTTTTATCGTTATAAGAAGGGCTTTCATTTGACACCATTATTTTGATAATAACATATAATTTGATGTAAAAAAAAAAAAAAAAATATGGCAAAAAAATGTAAAAAAAATTTTTTTATGACTTTTATTTGAAAAATTGTATACTCATGTACAAGAGACAACAAAAAAACACTGCTAAATAGTTTCTAATATATGTCCTGAGTTCAGAAATAGCCCATGTTTTATGTTTTTGTGCTTTTTTATTCATGTTACAGGGCCAGAACTATAAGTAGTGCAAAGCTATATTAAAATCCTTTTTTTCAAAATTAGCGAGATTGTAACACTGATTTCTGTACTAAATCCATGAATGACCCCCAACATGTACATATTTTTGAAAACTAGACCACTCAGGGCATTTAACTTGGGGTATTTTGACACATTTCATGTAGCCATTTTACCACCAATCTTTGCCAAAGTTTGCAGCAAAAAAATTTTTTTTTAAATGTTTCACATAGATTGCAATTTAGGTAAACATTATCTTAAAATGTGAAGGGGTATTTACAAATAACACCTCAATTAGTGTTCAGCAACATCTCCTGAGTACAGGGATACCACCCATGCATAGGTTTGTTGGTTTGTTTTGGGGATAAAAGGCCACATTTAGGGGGTGCGCATTTTGGTTTTCCAACTTGGAATTCTGACATGCAGAAAACTTGCGCCCATGTCCCATGTGGGACATTTTTGAAGCCAGAAAGTGTATTCTACCCCACAAAGCCATATATTTTTGAAAACTAGACACCCTAGGGTATTTCAAATGGTAATATTTTAACACTTTCCATGCACTAATTATACTACCAGCCTATGTTAATATTTTGGGTAGTAATTTTTTTTCACATACATTGTACTTTGGGCATGAATTCACAGATCCTGTTATATGTCAGTGCCAAACAACACCTCAATATGTGTTCCTCAACATCTCCTGAGTACAGGGATACCACCCATGTATAGGTTGGTTAGATTGTTTGGGGGTTAAAAGGCCAAATTTGAGAGGTGCGCTTTTTGGTTTTCCAACTTGGAATTCTGACGTGCAGAAAACCTGCGCCCATGTCCCATTTGGGACATTTTTAAAACCAAAAAGTGTATTCTACCCCACAAAGCCATATATTTTTGAAAACTAGACACCCTAGGGTATTTCAAATGGTAGTATTTTAACACTTTCAATGCACTAATTCTACCACCAGCCTATGTCAATGTTATGGATAGTAATTTTTTTTCACATACATTGTACTTCGGGCATGAATTCACAGATCCTATTATGTGTCGGTGCCAAACAACACCTCAATATGTGTTCAGCAACATCTCCTGAGTACAGGGATACCACCCATGTGTAGGTTAGTTAGATTATTTGGGGGTTAAAAGGCCACATTTGAGAGGTGCGCTTTTTGGTTTTTCAACTTGGAATTCTGACGTGCAGAAAACCTGCGCCCATGTTCCATTTGGGACATTTGTGAAGCCAGAATGTGTATTTTACCCCACAAAACCATACATTTTAGCAAACAAGACACCCTAGGGTATTTCAAATGATAGTATTTTAACACTTTCCATGCACTAATTCTACCACCAGCCTTTGTCAAATTTTAGGTTAGTAATTTTTTAATGTTTTTTTTTCACATACATTGTACTTCGAGCATGAATTCACAGATCCCGTTATGTGTCAGTGCAAAACAACACCCCAATATGTGTTCAGCAACATCTCCTGAGTACAGGGATACCACCCATGCATAGGTTTGTTGGGTTGTTTGGGGGCTAAAAGGCCACGTTTAGGGGGGGGGGGTGCATTTCCAACTTGGAATTTTGACATGCAGTCAGCCTGCGCCCATGTTCCATTTGGGACACTTTTGAAGCCTGTCAAAGTATTTTACCCCATCAAACCATATATTTTGGAAAACTAGACATCCTAGGGTATTTGAAATTGTGGTATTTTAACACTTTCCAAGTGCTAATTCTACCACCAACCTATGTCAAAGGGTTGGGATGTCATTTTTTCCCCACATCCATTGTAGTTCAGGCAGGAATTTTCAGATTCTGGTATTTGCCACTATTATATCACTAATACTGATCTGCCTCTTTCCGTCACAAAAATGTAAGTGAGGAGAGGGAGGCAGATCAATATTTGTGATTATTGATCGGACCAATTTTGATCTGACCAGGGCGAATGGTGAGCTTAATTGAGAAATCACCAAACCGCCTTTGCCACTAATTCGCTGTTACTGATCGCTATGCGCTCAGACAGCTTAAAAAAAAAATCTCAAATATTTTTACTTTACATGTAATCCCCTAGCGGGTATGTGTAAAAAAAAAAATATATATGCAGACAGATAAAAATTGCTTTGGCGTCAATATCATTGCGTAAGCAGTGATCGACGGCAAAGAAGGGGTTAATAACTCTTAGAAGAGCCTTTGTAGTGCTGTAATAAATTACAGTACAACAAAATTAACCCCTAAAAAATGCACAAACAGCAAAAATAAATGCGCTGATGTGCACGATCACTGCTTACGCAAGATCAGTGGCAGGGAAGGGGTTAAACGCAGGGAATTGCTTTAATAAATTTTTTTTTATTGTTTTATTATTCGTGTGTTGTGTATTTTTTTTTTTTGTACTTTTACTTACTTTTATAACTTTGATCTGTCTCTCTCCCTCACTAAAAAAAATGTGAGGAGAGGGAGGCAGATCATAACTGGTCAGATCAATATAGGGTTAATATTGATCTGACCAGTCAGTGGGGATGCTCATCAGAGCATCCCCACTGCTTGTCAGTGTGCCTGGCAGTCACTGATTGCCTCTGTGAAGAGGCAATCATGTGGCAGCCAGAGAGCACAGGAAGCAGGTACTTCCTGCCTCCTGTGCTCTTGCCCTTAGAAGGGCAGCGCCATCTTGGTCACACAGAGACCAAGATCGTGCAATTTTTTTTTTTTGTGTTCCTCATTGCCTCTACTTGCGAGGCAATCAGAAACACTTTCTGAGCAAATGCTATGCTCGTTTTTGAAATGCCCGCGTTTTAAAGGCGCTGTGCCTTTAAAACCGGCATTTCAATCGCTCTCCGGAGCGACTGAAATGCCGACGGGCATTTTTTTCTGTATTGTACGATGCTACCACACGGAAGCATCGTAGCAATACCGTGTGGAAGCATACCGCTTTCAGTGCTCGTTTTGACACAGGACGGACGCCTCGGCACACCTAGTCCGTCCTGTGTCGCCAAGGGGTTAAGAGATTCTACTGAGAGACAGTTTATTACATTCCACTCAATCCATTGTATTCCAGCAACACAGGAAGTGACTAAACTAAACAAAACTTTATATCCTCAATGTCTATATAATCAGTGCTACCGAACAGGCCGGTAAAAAATTGGTATCAGGCCAATGTTAAGTCTATGGAGACAGGACCAAGGCCGGTATTTTTTTGAAGAAAAGGTGGCAACCCTATGGGGAGGGCTTGAGTCAAAATGTGATTTATGCAGAATGCCTGCATCAGATCACACAGGGATAAAAGCCTGTGCACTATACAAGCAGTAATCTTTATCTTGCACCAATGTGAGTTTGGGGACTAGACTGTCCCTTTAAGGAAACAGCTTTCAGGTATTTGGACATTTCAGTGGATAATTCTCCCTGAAAAGCCAATTTGTGAAATAAAAATGTTGCATGTTCCTGAGAGCCGTTTTAAAGACTTATAATGAATTTGAAAGTAGCCCAGTATGGCATCTGTCAGAGTGTGACTGAGCAGGCTAGAATGTGGCTATACTGATTTAATACATACAGTGACTGTACACAGGTATTATTCAGGTATGCATGTGTTAGGATAAGCAGGGTAACTAGAGATTAAATGAGAGGGGTGTGAGTCTGTGTCACATTTAATTAGTACAGGTTAATGCATCATATCTGCAGGCAGAATATATTAACACCAAAAAGGCTCACAAAGGAAAATGCTAAAAAAATTAACAAATTACCTCATACTGTGAGATATTTTATTCATATCATGTTTTAGTAATTTTTCTTTTACTGTGATGGTTTTCAATGTCTCATTAAGTTGTTTTTTTCCCCAGATATTAAGTAATTTGTTATCAAACCAGTAAATATCAGATTATATTTGGGGCCAGATTTACCTATGCATTATATAGACCCAGAATGATACGCTACATTATATAGACCCACAATGATACGCCGCATTATATAGACCCGGAATGATACGCTGCATTATATAGACCCAGAATGATACACTACATTATATAGACCCAGAATGATACGCCGCATTATATAGACCCACAATGATATGCCGCATTATATAGACCCAGAATGATACGCTGCATTATATAGACCCAGAATGATACGCTACATTATATAGACCCACAATGATACGCCGCATTATATAGACCCACAATGATACGTCGCATTATATAGACCCACAATGATACGTCGCATTATATAGACCCACAATGATACGTCGCATTATATAGACCCACAATGATACGCCACATTATATAGACCCACAATGATACGCCGCATTATATAGACCCGGAATGATACGCTGCATTATATAGACCCAGAATGATACACTACATTATATAGACCCAGAATGATACGCTGCATTATATAGACCCACAATGATACGCCGCATTATATAGACCCACAATGATACGCCGCATTATATAGACCCAGAATGATACGCCGCATTATATAGACCCAGAATGATACGCCGCATTATATAGACCCAGAATGATACGCCGCATTATATAGACCCAGAATGATACGCTGCATTATATAGACCCGGAATGATACGCTGCATTATATAGACCCAGAATGATACACTACATTATATAGACCCAGAATGATACGCTGCATTATATAGACCCACAATGATACGCCGCATTATATAGACCCGGAATGATACGCTGCATTATATAGACCCGGAATGATACGCTGCATTATATAGACCCAGAATGATACGCTGCATTATATAGACCCAGAATGATACGCTGCATTATATAGACCCGGAATGATACGCTGCATTATATAGACCCGGAATGATACGCTGCATTATATAGACCCGGAATGATACGCTGCATTATACAGACCCGGAATGATACGCTGCATTATATAGACCCGGAATGAGACGCTACATTATATAGACCCACAATGATACGCCGCATTATATAGACCCGGAATGATACGCTGCATTATATAGACCCAGAATGATACGCTACATTATATAGACCCACAATGATACGCCGCATTATATAGACCCACAATGATACGTCGCATTATATAGACCCACAATGATACGTCGCATTATATAGACCCGGAATGATACGCTGCATTATATAGACCCGGAATGATACGCTGCATTATATAGACCCGGAATGATACGCTGCATTATACAGACCCGGAATGATACGCTGCATTATATAGACCCGGAATGATACGCTGCATTATATAGACCCGGAATGAGACGCTACATTATATAGACCCACAATGATACGCCGCATTATATAGACCCGGAATGATACGCTGCATTATATAGACCCAGAATGATACGCTACATTATATAGACCCACAATGATACGCCGCATTATATAGACCCACAATGATACGTCGCATTATATAGACCCACAATGATACGTCGCATTATATAGACCCACAATGATACGTCGCATTATATAGACCCACAATGATACGCTGCATTATATAGACCCACAATGATACGCTGCATTATATAGACCCAGAATGATACGCTGCATTATATAGACCCGGAATGATACGCTGCATTATATAGACCCAGAATGATACGCTACATTATATAGACCCACAATGATACGCCGCATTATATAGACCCACAATGATACGTCGCATTATATAGACCCACAATGATACGTCGCATTATATAGACCCACAATGATACGTCGCATTATATAGACCCACAATGATACGCTGCATTATATAGACCCACAATGATACGCTGCATTATATAGACCCAGAATGATACGCTGCATTATATAGACCCGGAATGATACGCTGCATTATATAGACCCAGAATGATACGCTGCATTATATAGACCCACAATGATACGCCGCATTATATAGACCCGGAATGATACGCTGCATTATATAGACCCGGAATGATACGCTGCATTATATAGACCCGGAATGATACGCTGCATTATACAGACCCGGAATGATACGCTGCATTATATAGACCCGGAATGATACGCTGCATTATATAGACCCGGAATGATACGCTACATTATATAGACCCACAATGATACGCCGCATTACATAGACCCACAATGATACGCCGCATTATATAGACCCGGAATGATACGCTGCATTATATAGACCCGGAATGATACGCTGCATTATATAGACCCAGAATGATACGCTACATTATATAGACCCACAATGATACGTCGCATTATATAGACCCACAATGATACGTCGCATTATATAGACCCACAATGATACGTCGCATTATATAGACCCACAATGATACGCTGCATTATATAGACCCACAATGATACGCTGCATTATATAGACCCACAATGATACGCTGCATTATATAGACCCACAATGATACGCTGCATTATATAGACCCGGAATGATACGCTGCATTATATAGACCCGGAATGATACGCTGCATTATATAGACCCGGAATGATACGCTGCATTATATAGACCCGGAATGATACGCTGCATTATATAGACCCAGAATGATACGCTACATTATATAGACCCACAATGATACGTCGCATTATATAGACCCGGAATGATACGCTGCATTATATAGACCCAGAATGATACGCTACATTATATAGACTAGTAAAGTATTACTTTACTGAGAGGGTAGTGGATGTATGGAATAGCCTGCCAGCAGAAGTGGTAGAGGTAAACACAGTCAAGGATTTTAAGCATGCGTGGGATAGACACAAGGCTATCCTAGCTATAAGACCGGGAACGGGGGACTAATAAAAGTACTCAAAAAAAAAAAAAATTGGGCAGACTAGATGGACCGAATGGTTCTTATCTGCCGACACATTCTATGTTTCTATGTTTCTATATAGACCCACAATGATACGCCGCATTATATAGACCCGGAATGATACGCTGCATTATATAGACCCGGAATGATACGCTGCATTATATAGACCCAGAATGATACGCTACATTATATAGACCCACAATGATACGCCGCATTATATAGACCCGGAATGATACGCTGCATTATATAGACCCGGAATGATACGCTACATTATATAGACCCACAATGATACGCTGCATTATATAGACCCGGAATGATACGCTGCATTATATAGACCCGGAATGATACGCTGCATTATATAGACCCGGAATGATACGCTACATTATATAGACCCACAATGATACGCCGCTCTGTACTTTTGACAGTACATGTCAGTTTATCCTCTGACCAGCAGCGGCCAATCATCACGAAACCAACAAACACCCTGCGCACTCATCGTCACATGCTAGATACTTTGTTGAAACTTTAATAGACCAGGGCCGCCACCAGGAATTTTCAGGGCCCCTTACTGAACAAATTTTCCAGGATTTTGCCCCTCAATATGCCAGGATTATGACATTTAATATGCCAGGATTTAGCCAATTAAAATGCCAGGATTTAGCCAATTAATATGCCAGGATTATACCATTTAATATGCCAGGATTTAGCCCTCCTCCCCCCTTCCCTAGTACTTACCTCCTTGCAGCTGTCTCCTGGTGCTCTGCAGGTCCGCGGCTGTGAGGGAAGCGTTGTGCGCTCTATAAGTTCTATAAGTGCAGCAGAGTTATAATAAGTGCGCCCCCCTCCAGCCGCGTGGCTTCAATAAGTAACTCTGGTCGCTTTTTTTTTTTTAACAAACTTTATTGAAGCCACGCGGCTGGAGGGGAGCGCACAACACTTCCCTCACAACCGCGGACCGGCCGGGCCCCCTATTGGTGGTTTCTATGGGGATTGGGGAACATTCTACTGGTTTCCATGGGGATTGTGGAACATTCTTCTGGTTTCCATGGGGATTGTGGGACATTCTGTTGGTTTCCATGGGGATTGCGGAACATTCTGTTGGTTTCCATGGTTACTGCTGCACTTATAGAACTCTGCCCCTGGGATTCCTCTTCATGTGTTATTCCCACAGAACTCTGTAGCATTTGTAAACAAGATCTCACAACATAATTTAAGGTGGGGTACAGGTGATGGGTGGGTAGTATTTTTACACTTATATCTACAAAACACCAGACACACTCAAATACCTGCTTTCCCACAGAAATCCCAAATTCACAGTGCAGGGGATTCTGGGAAGTAAATGCCAATAAGTCCATATTTTGCCTCTATATACACTTTATACACGGACTTTGTAGTACTGAACACTAGGCAGAGCCAACATTAAATTCTTCCGTGCAAACATGTAAATTCTATGGATCAGTGTTCTCTCCAAGCTGTATTTTAATAGAAAACCAAGATTATAAAAAGGGAGAGAGAGAGAGAGATATCTGCAGATGTAAAATGCCAGTGTTCTCTCATGATACCATCTGCCACCCATACCCAACTGGTGCACATCTTGGCACAGTCATTTGCCTCAGGTCTCCAATTTGGGTCAGTAGAATTACACCATCCAGAACTCAGCATCCAGCGCTAGTTATATTAAATCCTTATAATACAGAGCACAGGAGCGGGCCACATGCCAGGTGATCAATATTTTAGAAGTACATATATAAAAATTTAAAGCAGGCTAGACAGACAGCGAGAGGGAAAACAAGTACAGTATCACTGAGGACAGCGGGTAAGTAAGAGAACTGGGAGTTAAACTGGGTCACCAACAAGATGACTTTCAGAAGCGTTCTTTGGAAAGAAACTCTGCTACGGTTTAATTTAAATCCTAGGAAGAATCGGGCAAAATGTGAGCAACGTCAAGAAAAAGTAATAAAAGTTAAGATAGTGTCGGACATGTTGTTTTGAATCTTTGCTCTGTATAGCTCTATCAGGGGGCAGACATGTTGTTTAGAATCTTTGCTCTGTATAGCTCTATCAGGGGGCAGACATGTTGTTTAGAATCTTTGCTCTGTATAGCTCTATCAGGGGGCAGACATGTTGTTTAGAATCTTTGCTCTGTGTAGCTCTTTTAGGGGGCAGACATGTTGTTTAGAATCTTTACTCTGTATAGCTCTATCAGGGGCAGACATGTTGTTTAGAATCTTTGCTCTGTTTAGCTCTTTTAGGGGACAGACATGTTGTTTAGAATCTTTACTCTGTATAGCTCTATCAGGGGGCAGACATGTTGTTTTGAATCTTTGCTCTGTATAGCTCTGTCAGGGGGCGGACATGTTGTTTTGAATCTTTGCTCTGTATAGCTCTATCAGGGGGCAGACATGTTGTTTAGAATCTTTGCTCTGTTTAGCTCTTTTAGGGGGCAGACATGTTGTTTAGAATCTTTACTCTGTATAGCTCTATCAGGGGCAGACATGTTGTTTAGAATCTTTATTCTGTATGGCTCTATCAGGTAGCGGAAATGTTGTTTAGAATCTTTGCTCTGTATAGCTCTATCAGGGGGCAGACATGTTGTTTAGAATCTTTGCTCTGTATAGCTCTATCAGGGGGCAGACATGTTGTTTAGAATATCGAGATTTGGTGAAACCTGACATGAGATTCTACATAACATGTCTGCCCCCTGATAGAGATATACAGAGCAAAGATTCTAAACAACATGTCTGACACCAAATCCAGCTATACAGAGCAGAGAGGGTTCAACAGGGTATTGTATTTTAATTATTTAATTAAAACATTTCTACATTTGACGTCATCTTTCCATTAAACAGAGCCTCAGGTTTTGCATACAGTTGTGCTTTAAAGACCAGATCAATAGCCATCTGGACGTTTGAACACTGTAACTTTCTTCCCAATTGTTTAATCAGGTCTTTGAGATCCCGAGTGAGCCTGTCTTTCTGTGCAGACTAATATTTCATTTCCTGCCTGCTATCTGTAACTGTGTGTTTATGGAAACAGTATGTACCATAGGAAATATGCTGCTATATAACATCGCTCAACAGGAAGCAAATTAGCATTTTCCGGTTTAGTTCCTCCTTACTACTGGAGAGAACATACAACACAAGTCATTTCAGGTCACAGAGATCATGTGACCCAATGTATATTTACAGCAACGCACAGAATTGTCTTTGTGCTGTACAGTAACTCCCAAAACAATGCACTGCAGAGAGGAAACTCTGTACTCTGCTACGGTCAATATAAATATCCATGTTTGTGGTGTATATGTATCAATACATATAGAAATATCCACATAATAACGTGCAGTGTGTATCACATTTAGTCACATGGGTATGAGTGTAGCACATTTAGTCATTAAATGATAGGGGTTATTATGGATAAAGGAAAATTCTGGGGCAAAATTCAGCAAAAGAGCAGCAATCTCCTCGGAAACCAATGGAATGTGACTGCGGATTGCTCCGCTATTAGAACTTTCCCTACGTAAAGCCAACTAAACTTGTATTCTTTTAACCCCTGCTTTTCTCAAGTAGGCAAAGGATAAAATGTCCCTTTCCCCCAAGTAAACCCGACGTTCTCCCTCATTTTTCCGTGTGAGAAGCTGTAACGAACTAGTTAAGGTCCATTCTTCTGATGCCATGTAATAAGGAGGGTCTCTCTCTTCACTGGCAGAAGCATGGCAGCTGCCAGTCACAGGATAAACTGGCTAGTACTATCAAAAGTACCTGCCACTGTAGACAAACTACGGTAACTCAATTTTCACTAAAAGTTTAGTGTGCTTTAAATTCAGTTATGTTTAATTGAAATATTGCAGATATTTAAAAAAGAAATGCTATAATGGAAGAATATAAAAAATTGTATTAATTTAGTCCTCTTTGCTCTGTATAGCTCTATCAGGGGGCGGACATGTTGTTTAGAATCTTAGCTCTGTATAGCTCTATCAGGGGCGGACATGTTGTGTAGAATCTTTGCTCTGTATAGCTCTATAAGGGGGCGGACATGTTGTTTAGAATCTTTGCTCTGTATAGCTCTATCAGGGGGCGGACATGTTGTTTAGAATCTTTGCTCTGTATAGCTCTATCAGGAGGCAGACATGTTGTTTAGAATCTTTGCTCTGTATAGCTCTATCAGGGGCGGACATGTTGTTTAGAATATTTGCTCCTTGTAGCTCTATCAGGAGGCAGACTTGTTGTTTAGAATCTTGGGTTTGATGATTCTGAACAACATGTCCACCTCCGATAGAGCTACTTGGAACAATGATTCTAAACAACATGTCCGCCCCTGATAGAGCTATACAGAGCAAAGAGTCTAAACATGTCCACCTCCTGATAGAGCTATACTGAGCAAAGAGTCTAAACAACATGTCTGCCTCCTGATAGAGCTATACAGAGCAAAGATTCTAAACAACATGCCTGCCCCCTGATTGAACTATACAGAGCAAAGATTCTAAACAACATGTCCACCCCTAATAGAACTATACAGAGCAGAGATTCTAAACAACATGTCTGCCCCCTGATAGAGCTATACAGAGCAAAGATTCTAATCAACATGTCTGCCCCCTGATAGAGCTATACAGAGCAAAGATTCTAATCAACATGTCCGCCCCTGATAGAGCTATACAGAGCAAAGATTCTAAACATGTCCACCTCCTGATAGAGCTATACTGAGCAAAGATTCTAAACAACATGTCTGCCTCCTGATAGAGCTATGCAGAGCAAAGATTCTAAACAACATGCCTGTCCCCTGATATAACTATACAGAGCAAAGATTCTAAACAACATGTCCACCCCTGATAGAGCTATACAGAGCCAAGATTCTAAACAACATGTCTGCCCCCTGATAGAGCTATACAGAGCCAAGATTCTAAACAACATGTCCCCCCCCTGATAGAGCTATACAGAGCAGAGATTCTAAACAACATGTCCGCCCCCTGATAGAGCTATACAGAGCAAAGATTCTAAACAACATGTCCGCCCCCTGATAGAGCTATACAGAGCAAAGATTCTAAACAACATGTCCGCCACCTGATAGAGCTATACAGAGCAAAGATTCTAAACAACATGTCCGCCCCTGATAGAGCTATACAGAGCAAAGAGGACTCAATTAGATGCTTTATTTGTATTATTTTATGAAAGCATTTCTATGTACAATGCCTGAACTGCATGCAATATTTCAGTTAAAACATAAGTTCACTTTTTGCTGACAGTTAACAAATCACTTTATTAGTGATTTCCACATCACAGCAGGATAAACCCACTGCTAAGAAATCACCCAAATAACCTACCATACAGGGGGAGTTATTATCTGCTGACGAGGGTCCCCAATCAGTTTACACACTCGCGCTAATGCACAACATTTGAGATGTGCCCAGAACCTACCCACAGCAGTGAGATCGACAGACGGTCTCCCCCAGCCCTGAACGGCGCTCAAACTGTTAATGTGCTTCTCCCCTTCCAGAGCTTCCTGCTAAATTGAGAAGGTGCTTTAAGGTCAAGAAGAATCTGAATTCCTCTTTCATGAGAATATTTGTGCAAATATGTCGAAAGATTCAGGAATGTGAAAAATGCATTAAACTATTTAAGTTGTGCAGCCGTTTAACAGATAGATGTGATCACATGCTTACTCTTATAATCATTTCACTTTATACAATTTTAAGATGAGAGTAGGGGCAAGGTCACCTCTCGGGGGGGGGGGGGGGGGGGAGCACAGCGAGAGTGGACCCTTCAAGCCAAGTGGATGGGATCTGAACAAATGAACATGAAAAGCTCAAGGGATTTTAATTAGTTATTATACTTCGGAATCTGAAACCTATAAATAAAACAAAACATCATTCTGTTCATTCACAAAGCTTATGAGATGCCTGGAAGTTAAGGAAAGGTCAGCGTGGTTATTGGCTGGTTAACTAAGGAGCTGGACTTTCTGCAAAGACACAGGACAAAAACAGTCTTACACAACAAACTCACAGGGAACAAGTCTCAGATCCTTTAAACTTCTCAAGCAGGACACTCTGCAGGTCTCATGCTTATGACATCACCTTTGGCTTGATATGCAAATAAACTTCTTATCAATGGGAATTCTCTCATTTGCATATTAGGCCACAGGTTATGTCATAAACATGAGACAGCGCAGACACATCTAAAACATATTATCCTCTTGAGTTATTCATCCCCTCTCTATTCTACTAATGTATGGATGCATTTTTTATCCTCTGTATTAACAGTATAGACAGTATTTAGGTGACAGAGACCCTTTAATAATAACCACAATCCCACAGAGAGGAAAGAACAATCCGTACTATACGCTCTACTCAATACAGAGAGAACTGCTGGGAACTGAGATGGGAATTTCAAACGTAAGGCCAAAGTAGCCGAGTTGGACAAATTCTCCTATTCAGATTCATATAGGTAAAAATACAGGAATGAATATACACTATATAATGCATTAAATACCCTTATATATCAAACATCATAGCTCTCTGCCTGGGGTGGTCTTAGCCGTGACATTTCCTTTATCATACCACTTTTAACTGTGTTATTTACGCTCCATAAACAATAGTGACCACAGGAATTTCTATAAATAATCCTTCACCCCCAAACCCACTCCATGATCTGCCTGTCATATGAGTATTACAAGCCGTATCCATCAGTGCATTGGCCCAGCACAGCTGTCTTACTCCTAGATTTGAATGATTCACATTAGGATGATTTCTTTTGGGTGGAAACATAGCACCCGACTGTCTTCAATAGATCAAACAGGGAGCAGCGGTATACACATGTAAGAATAATAATGGTAACGTGTGTTCTCAAGAGGCGTCACTATTTAATCTACCTAATGGTAATCATTTTAACTTCCTCAAAAAAACAAACCAAAAAGGTGGAGTTTGCCCTGCCAGGAATTGAACCTGCAACTCTGAGGATTGAACAGATTCATTAAGCCACAGTGACATTATGACATACACAGGGGTTACATCTTTTATTACGGGATGATGAATTCAAAAAGCAACTCAAATAACATTGTGCCGGTTTTCAGTCCTGCTCTTGGCCAACATAAGGAATGTAGGGATATAGCATAGTTTCCAACTGTCCTGAATTTGATGGCACAGTCCTGTTTTTTTGGAAGTCCTATCCTTTAAAATGTGGGTGTTTCCCGGCATTATTACTGCCTACGTACAGTATGCTTAGCACTGTGCACAGGCAGTATTGTGCCTAAACTGACAGATGTATACACATTCTATACTAGGAGTATTGAGCTCCAGACACTGGTTACCTGCGCTGGGGGGAAGCTGCAGTTCAGTTTCCAAGGGGAATGATGCCCCCTTTTTGTCCTGGGAGCTAACTACCGATAGTTGGCAAGTTTCAATGTAGTCCCCCAACAGCTGTAGGGCCGCAGTTTGACACCAGGGATGACTCTTGGTGTTTATACATGCGAGGGTTTTATTACTATGCAATATATTTATATTATGTTGATAGATGGCTTAGCATTATGTTTGATGGGTGTTCACCTAGCACCATGCAGGTATTTTTCTCAATATATTGGTTTTTAATCATTGATGTCTGTCCATTTTTGCCATTTCTTATAATAAATGTATGATCTTTAGAGTTAATATCTTGGTATTGTTTGGTTCTTTCTCTCTTTTCATTATACTCCTCAGTAGCCCCACACAGTATATGTGTTGTGGGTTTGGGAAATGACCTTCAATACATTTTTTGGTTATTTGAGCTGTTATCTCTCTAAAGTCATCCTTTTTTAATTTGGGTTTTTGTTTATGATAAAAATTATTATGATGGAGGCCCCAGTGCCAGCTCCTTGGCTCCTGTCTATGGCACTGTGGGAACCACAAGCAGCTGCTTGGTTTGATATACAGTACCAAGGTTGACACTCCTACTGTAGATTGTAGCACTCCATGTGCTCTGTTAGGTTGACAAAGGATTAAGGGTTTAGGAACTGGACTCCCCTCGATATTTGATGAGGAACCTCTATATGTTTCATATTTTTATACCTATTTTTGAAATGTTATATTGACTATAACTTTTGCAGATATTTGACGAGAGACCTCTATATGTTTCATATTTTTATACCTTTTTTGAAATGTTATATTGACTATAACTATTGCAGATTTTTGACGAGAGACCTCTATATGTTTCATATTTTTATACCTTTTTTTGAAATGTTATATTGACTATAACTATTGCAGATATTTGACGAGAGACCTCTATATGTTTCATATTTATTTACCTTTTTTTGAAATGTTATATTGACTATATCTATTGCAGATATTTGACGAGAGACCTCTATATGTTTCATATTTTTATACCTTTTTTTGAAATGTTATATTGACTATAACCATTGGCGATATTTGATGAGAGACCTCTATATGTTTCATATTTTTTTTACCTTTTTTTGAAATGTTATATTGACTATAACTATTGCAGATTTTTGACGAGAGACCTCTATACGTTTCATATTTTTATACCTTTTTTTGAAATGTTATATTAACTATAACTATTGGAGATTTTTGATGAGAGACCTCTATATGTTTCATATTTATTTACCTTTTTTTGAAATGTTATATTATCTATAACTATTGGAGATTTTTGATGAGAGACCTCTATATGTTTCATATTTATTTACTTTTTTGAAATGTTACATTGACTAAAACTATTGTGTTGAGCCAATAACAAGACACCGCAAATCTACGGATTCTAGAACCCGCCCATCTCCCGACTCCACAGACTGGCTAAATAATCCCTCCCTATCCCTATCTCTCTGCTCCTTGGAAAGATCATTTCATGTTGTTTATCTGCGTTGAAGACACAGAATGTAATGTAATAACACTCTGCCCCACTCCTGCAGCCATGCACAGCTGATGTGGTATCACTGGCTGCCAGCCCTCTGTGGTTTCTGTACCCGCCAGAAATGTTCTGTACAGCGGCAATCTGTGAGTGTGTGTGGACAATGTCAGCTTTGTGACAGCAGGGCGTATCCAACACAGAAATATGTATGGGAAAGGTATATCCTGTTCCCCAGCCTACAGACATGCCTTCCATGCCAAGATATGCACAACACATTTACCTACAGGTAACATATACCTGTCCGTGGGATGCTGCAAGCCAAGGGGAATCCCAGACATTGGGGCACTCAAGCAGTGGCCTGTGGAATGGGACTAGCTGACCTGCTGTCCTACTGTAGTTCGGGGGCAAATCTAAAAAGAGACAGAGTCACGTGATGTCCCTGTAAATTCCGTGACCCCAGGAGATTGTGCTCCATCTCCCCCTGGTTCTGGTTCTGGGTGTCTGGAGCTTAATCTCTCTTTTAGACTGTATACGTGTTTTAGATATACACAGTTTAAACATAATGCTAAGGCAGTATTAATGACGGGACAGGACTGGATAAATTAGCATGACTAGATGTCCCCCAGATTCAGGTCTCCGAGATTGAGACCACTATCTCTGGAACAAAGGGATCCAGGCATCCCAATAATGACACCACTTGTGATATGGAGAAAAAAATATCAGTTCAAAATCAAACAGTGATGTTTCCCCGACAGACAATATTAAATACCAATGTGCAGTCTAATGACATAGTATGTAGACTGAGAGCACAGTACTAAGATAATGATTAAAAGCAATATCTGTGATGAATTGATTCCTAATTATTTGTCGTTTATTTATTATTATTAATTAATTTTGGATCTGCAGAGAATCTGTCTATGAAACAGTCTGCTTTCTTTTCCAGAACTTGTATTTGATTCGCTATACCTATTTCAGATACACCAATGAAATAAAGATATAAGATGTTGGTGAATAATGCAAATCTCCCTGTGCACTCACACACATATGTATCTTTTATTTTCTAACCAAACTGGTTGAAATACAAATCAACTTGATTTAAACATATTTTTCTCTTTTATTAAAAAAAAAAAAACTGAAATATAAAATTAGCCAATCATTCAATGCATGTTAATTAAATATCAACAGAGGTTCGTATTGCTTATTGGGAGACAATGTTGGGTCATTCTGAATCCCCTTAGGCCTAGTGGAGGGGGCTACATTATTTCTACCAATGATAGCCGTAATTAAAATGGTCAGGGTACCAGCTCTATTCTAAAGAATCATTATTATTAGATAATCTGTTGGTTTATTCTAAACCGAGAAACTCCTTGAATGATTCGAATGATTGGAAGTTTGTAAACAGCAGTTTATCTTGCAAGAAATAGAAATGCAGGAAGCGGACTGACAAATGGTGCAGATTGTGCTTAGGCATAAAAAGTGATAGAAGCAAATTGAAATAATGCAGAATTAAACTAAATTAAGCAAAACATTAATAATCATTTTATAGATGGAGTTTGCAAACAATGTGAATACTCTCTTACCCTACCAGAGCAGGAAAGAAAATGAGGCTAATGTTTGATTGCTTCAGTTATAGATTTTTTTTACAAGGTTTTGGAGAAGTTTAAGCGGACGCTGTCACCTAAATATTGGTCATGCTGTGAATGGAGAGAATAAAAAAATGTCAAAAATTATCTATGCATTGTGATAGCAGAGTTACACGTAAATGCATAAATAAGGCTGAAATGTGTCCATAATGTATAATGTATACCTCCTGTACAACTCATTACAGATACTGCAGAACAGGGCAGACTATTGCAGATTAAATAGAGATAATGAAATAATGATAAGAAATCCATTATTGTTCACTTGCAAAGAGAAACAAGCGCTGACAAATGAAATGAATTCAATAATTCTGCCTTCTAATTAAAAATGCTTGCATCTTGAACGCAGATCAGTCAGGAGAGAAGGGGAGAGATGGCTTTTACTATTGCTGCCTGGATTGTGAATGTCCTCTACAGTCTACACCACCATCTCTAATCAGACATTGATCATTTGGAGCAGGGTATCTGTGTGTTACAGGATGCATTAAAAGAGCAGGGATGTGTAGTGTTTCTGTTTATTGCAGGTATCCAAGAAGCAAACTGTGTTCAGGAATTAATTGGAAGGAGGGTTAGAGCTTCCCCTAAACATTATAATTAAGGTTTTGGTTGCAGTACAAGACCCTACATCCTAAGCGCCGAACTGCGACCCTCCAGGTGTTTCTGGACTACAACGGCCATAATTCCCTGCCATCCTAGAAAGTGAGCTCAATGTTATATAAATATGTACAGGGCCCATGCAAAGGGCTTCTAAAGACCTACACAAAAGACAAGAGGTCACCTGCTAAAACGAGATTTAGTCTACGGCAGCGGAAGGGATTATTTACAGTAAGGACAATAAAGGTGTGGAATTCACTACCTGTAGAGGTGGTGCTATCAGATGCCTTAAAGAGCGGCCTGGGTAGTTTTTTAATGAGCCGGAGCATAGAGTGCTATGCATGTTAGTATAGGAATTAATATTTATTTAGTGCTTGTTGATTGGAGGAATAATAGTCAAGAAGGAAGAAGTATAATTCGAAATTTCTGAAATAAGTTTTTTTGTTTTTTTTTTGCAACAGCGGTAAACAAGCATTAGGAAAAGGGTTCAACTTGACAAGTCTTTTTTCGATCTCAACTACTATGTAATTTATGAGGGAATGATGGTATTTGTAATATGGAGCTGGAGGGTCGCAGATGGGTGCTTCGGATTTAGGGTCTATACTGAAAGCAAAACCTTTATTACAATGTGTAGGGGACGCTCTAACTAACCCCCTCTTAATTAACGCCTGAACGCAGTTTGCCTCTTTAATCCCTGCTCTTTAATGCGTCTTGTAACACACACAGATTTCCAGTTACAAATGTTCAGTGTTGGATTAGCTAAGCACTGCAGGACAGAAGCCCCCCAAAAACAGGAACTACTGGCAACTATAGGCATGGGGTCTATTCAATAAAGAGTGTATTGACAAACATATAACTAGCTATTACATGAGCAGTATTCTGTGGGTTTAATACATGTTAAATACACTTATTTTTACTTTAGAACAAGGGGTTTCTAAATTCAGTGTCATCCAATCAGGAGGGGCCTGGAGAGGTGGGCGGGGCTGTACCAACAGCAGTAACTTTATTAAACATTAGTTCTTATCTAACAAGCGATAGAGAATAAATCACTATATACTGTATGTGTGTCTAGAAACTGGGTGTGAGAAATATGTGTATACTTTAGGCAGACTATTCATTCAGGAGCCAGCAATGAACAATTTATGAGCCCTGGCTCCTGGGATTTGTCAAGTCCTGTATATAAACAGGTGCAAGAAACTGTGTCCTCAATCAATAGACAAGGACTTCATTAAGCAAAGCATGCTTGAATCAGTCAATTAACTAATTAATAACTCTTGGCTTTTTAAGCATTTTTTTAAAGAGGACTATTCACTAAAAAGTGAACTGCCAAGTGAACTGCACGGCTCAGGTATTAATAATAAGCTGTAAACATTCTCCCACTTGACTGGATTAACTCAGTTATTTTGACAATTCTCCAGAGTTCACTGTTTAGTCAGTATAACTCCTCTTATAACAGTTCAGCTAGTATAGAAACAAAGAATGTATCCCTGGCAGATAAGAACCAGTCAGCCCAACTAGTCTGCCCATTTATCTGAAAACTTTAAATTATTCCCAGTTCCTTATCTTATATCTAGGATAGCCTTATACCTATCCCACGCATGCTTAAACTCCTTCACTGTATTAACCTCTACCACTTCTGCTGGAAGGCTATTCCATTCATCCACTACCCTCTCAGTAAAGTAATACTTTCATTAGTCCCTGGCCTTATCTTATATCTAGGATAGCCTTATACCTATCCCATGCATGCTTAAACTCCTTCACTGTATTAACCTCTACCACTTCTACTGGAAGGCTATTCCATACATCCACTACCCTCTCAGTAAAGTAATACTTTCATTAGTCCCTGGCCTTATCTTATATCTAGGATAGCCTTATACCTATCCCATGCATGCTTAAACTCCTTCACTGTATTAACCTCTACCACTTCTACTGGAAGGCTATTCCATACATCCACTACCCTCTCAGTAAAGTAATACTTTCATTAGTCCCTGGCCTTATCTTATATCTAGGATAGCCTTATACCTATCCCATGCATGCTTAAACTCCTTCACTGTATTAACCTCTACCACTTCTACTGTAAGACTATTCCATGCATCCACTACCCTCTCAGTAAAGTAATACTATCATTAGTCCCTGACCTTATCTTATATCTAGGATAGACTTATAACTATCCCATGCATGCTTAAACTGCTTCACTGTATTAACCTCTACCACTTCTACTGGTAGACTATTCCATGCATCCACTACCCTCTCAGTAAAGTAATACTATCATTAGTCCCTGGCCCTATCTTATATCTAGGATAGCCTTATACCTATCCCATGCATGCTTAAACTCCTTCACTGTATTAACCTCTACCACTTCTACTGGAAGACTATTCCATGCATCCACTACCCTCTCAGTAAAGTAATACTATCATTAGTCCCTGACCTTATCTTATATCTAGGATAGACTTATAACTATCCCATGCATGCTTAAACTGCTTCACTGTATTAACCTCTACCACTTCTACTGGTAGACTATTCCATGCATCCACTACCCTCTCAGTAAAGTAATACTATCATTAGTCCCTGGCCCTATCTTATATCTAGGATAGCCTTATACCTATCCCATGCATGCTTAAACTCCTTCACTGTATTAACCTCTACCACTTCTACTGGAAGACTATTCCATACATCCACTACCCTCTCAGTAAAGTAATCCTTTCATTAGTCCCTGGCCTTATCTTATATCCAGGATAGCCTTATTCCTATCCCATGCATGCTTAAACTCCTTCACTGTATTAACCTCTACCACTTCTACTGGAAGATTATTCCATACATCCACTACCCTCTCAGTAAAGTAATACTTTCATTAGTCCCTGGCCTTATCTTATATCTAGGATAGCCTTATACCTATCCCATGCATGCTTAAACTCCTTTACTGTATTAACCTCTACCACTTCTACTGGAAGACTATTCCATACATCCACTACCCTCTCAGTAAAGTAATACTTTCATTAGTCCCTGGCCTTATCTTATATCTAGGATAGCCTTATACCTATCCCACGCATGCTTAAACTCCTTCACTGTATTAACCTCTACCACTTCTACTGGAAGACTATTCCATACATCCACTACCCTCTCAGTAAAGTAATACTCTCATTAGTCCCTGGCTTTATCTTATATCTAGGATAGCCTTATACCTATCCCACGCATGCTTAAACTCCTTCACTGTATTAACCTCTACCACTTCTACTGGAAGACTATTCCATGCATCCACTACCCTCTCAGTAATGTAATACTATAATTTGTCCCTGGCTTTATCTTATATCTAGGATAGCCTTATACCTATCCCATGCATGCTTAAACTCCTTCACTGTATTAACCTCTACCACTTCTACTGGAAGACTATTCCATACATCCACTACCCTCTCAGTAAAGTAATACTTTCATTAGTCCCTGGCCTTATCTTATATCTAGGATAGCCTTATACCTATCCCACGCATGCTTAAACTCCTTCACTGTATTAACCTCTACCACTTCTACTGGAAGACTATTCCATACATCCACTACCCTCTCAGTAAAGTAATACTTTCATTAGTCCCTGGCCTTATCTTATATCTAGGATAGCCTTATACCTATCCCATGCATGCTTAAACTCCTTCACTGTATTAACCTCTACCACTTCTGCTGGAAGACTATTCCATACACCCACTACCCTCTCAGTAATGTAATACTTTCATTAGTCCCTGGCCTTATCTTATATCTAGGATAGCCTTATACCTATCCCACGCACGCTTAAACTCCTTCACTGTATTAACCTCTACCACTTCTGCTGGAAGACTATTCCATGCATCCACTACCCTCTCAGTAAAGTAATACTATCATTAGTCCCTGGCCTTATCTTATATCTAGGATAGCCTTATACCTATCCCATGCATGCTTAAACTCCTTCACTGTATTAACCTCTACCACTTCTGCTGGAAGACTATTCCATACACCCACTACCCTCTCAGTAATGTAATACTTTCATTAGTCCCTGGCCTTATCTTATATCTAGGATAGCCTTATACCTATCCCACGCACGCTTAAACTCCTTCACTGTATTAACCTCTACCACTTCTGCTGGAAGACTATTCCATGCATCCACTACCCTCTCAGTAAAGTAATACTATCATTAGTCCCTGGCCTTATCTTATATCTAGGATAGCCTTATACCTATCCCACGCATGCTTAAACTGCTTCACTGTATTAACCTCTACCACTTCTACTGGAAGACTATTCCATACATCCACTACCCTCTCAGTAAAGTAATACTTTCATTAGTCCCTGGCCTTATCTTATATCTAGGATAGCCTTATACCTATCCCACGCATGCTTAAACTCCTTCACTGTATTAACCTCTACCACTTCTACTGGAAGACTATTCCATACATCCACTACCCTCTCAGTAAAGTAATACTTCCTGATATTACTTTGAAATGTTTGCCCCTCTAATTTTGTGTTAGTTGTTCTTCTTTTAAATAAATTCTCCTCCATTTACCACATTTTTATTTATATTTCAATTCATTTATATTTTAGGATCGCTTTTGATTAAACTAACTTGCTGGTAAAATGCCAATGAGTGCTGGATCAGGGCTTAAAAAATCACAGGAGCCATTAAAATCTTTACTGCTGGCTCCTAACCTATTTATGGCTCCACACAGAACTGTATGTGGCGCAACCTCCCTGGCTCCTAAAAATAATAAGGCTCCTGAATGGCTGCGTTTGTCTTCTAAACTCGTTAAGAGGCAGAGCGTAGACTCCGAGGCGACTCTATCACTATTATTGGTCAGGTCAATTCCAACAAATACTATAAATCAGATCAGGTTCCAAGATCAGCTCAACAGCTAAAAGTTTATCAAGAACAAACAAAACATAGAAAAGGGACCAACTGATAACTTTCCTGTGGGTTTCATTTCACAGGCACTATTTCAGGAGCAAAGGTTTTTTTCTCTCTCCAATTCTTACTCATTAGTTTGCACCATGTGAGAGGTGAGACTTAGTCATACTATACCGGCACACAACATCTGCGCCAATAGACCTACGGATCCTTCGTTACAAAGTTTGATTGTTAAAACACACAGAAATTTTTTTTTAATGAATGTGCCACTCCATAAATATGTATTTTTTTTTCGGGTGTTCATATAAAATTGAGGCACCTGAATGTGTTTAGCGGTCGTTAGCATACGGAATGAGTCTCGTCTCTCACATCCGCGAATCTGAAGTGGAATGGCTGGGAGACAGACTGAAGAAGCAGGAATCTGGGAAGGTCACACCTCTTTGAGATGCAAATTGGAAACTAGACTTTGCAGCGGGGAAGTTGTGCTGTTGATCTCACTACCCAAGTGTAAACTGTTTAATCACAGTCCTGATTCACAGAGGGTTATATCTGCTGAATTCTAAGCAAAAATTCTTAGTTAAAAAAAAAAAAATGGATTGTCAGACTCTCTACAGCAGGAAAGTCTTGTGGAGCTACCATCACTCTCATCCAGCCTATAGAAAGGTGACTACTCACAGGCAGTTTACAGCTCCTATCATGCGTAGGGTTGCCACCTTTTCTTCAAAAAAATACCGGTCGTGGTACTGTCTCCATAGCCTTAACATTGACCTGATGCCAATTTGTTAGCGGCCTGCTGGTAAAATACCGGCCAGGTGGCAACCCTAATCATGTGGGTGCAGGCCACAGAATGCTAACAAACCTGATGAAGTGCTAGCTAAGTGCAGGGTAATCCTAACGAACCGGTAACAAGCAATGATCACTCAATGATCACTGTAACCCTAATGTCTAACAGAATGTGCCCCAAAGTCAGTATTTTCCTCAATAACAGCAAATGGTGCAATGGGAACAGTCCTCCCTATCACTGAATTTAGAAGCCCCGCTTAATTTACTTTCCATATAAAACAGGAGAACTATACATGATTTATACTGTGAATATCCAGAATAACAAATGATAAAGAATGATCTATACATCATGTTTGCAAAATTGCAGCCAATGCATGAAATAAGAGACATACATGTTTAAATGTGTCTGTTGCGTCTACTGCTTATGACATCACCGTGTCGCATGATATGCAAATGACACATTTAGAAAAAGTAGTTCATTTTCATATCAACCCTCTGGTGATGTCATAAGCAGGGGACGCAACAGACACATTTACATATGTTCCTCTTAATTTAGGCATATGTTGCAGTTCTGCTAACACAATGTATAGATCACTTTCAATATTTCTGTATTCTCTATTCTTTAAAGGTAAAACATAAGTGCATTTATCATATACTAGAAGCATGTACACCAACCAGAACATAATCTAGGTGACAGTGTCAGTTAATTAGACTAAGGTATGTACCATGCAGTTAGGCTTTGTCTGTAATAGGCAATGGTGGCCATAGAGGCTTCCCAAAAATGGGGAGACAAAGAGCTAGTAAATTATGTATACAGACCTTTTAACAATTCTGAAAGCTTCAAAATAATACATGAAGACCTATGTTAAAATAACACACAGACCAGTGTTAAAATAACATATAAAGACCAGTGTTAAAATAACATACCAGTACCAGTGTTAAAATAACATACCAGTACCAGTGTTAAAATAACATATAAAGACCAGTGTTAAAATAACATATAAAGACCAGTGTTAAAATAACATACCAGTACCAGTGTTAAAATAACATATAAAGACCAGTGTTAAAATAACATATCAGGACCAGTGTTAAAATAACAGACATAGACCAGTGTTAAAATAACATATCAAGACCAGTGTTAAAATAACATGTAAAGACCAGTGTTAAAATAACATATCAGGACTAGTGTTGAAATAACATGTAAAGATCAGTGTTAAAATAACATATTAGGACCAGTGTCAAAATAACATGTAAAGACCAGTGTTAAAATAACATGTAAAGACCAGTGTTAAAATAACATGTAAAGACCAGTGTTAAAATAACATATCAGGACCAGTGTTAAAATAACATGTAAAGATCAGTGTTAAAATAACATATTAGGACCTGTTTTAAAATAACATATCAAGACCAGTGTTAAAATAACATATAAAAACCAGTGGTAAAATAACATATCAAGATCAGTGTTAAAATAACATGTAAAGATCCGTGTTAACCAGTCCGAGGATTGTATTATTAGACATACTACATTTTACATGCACCCAGCATAATTTGGACTCATTTTTACATTGCAGCATCGACACTGCTGATTTTGTTGGCGCTAATACAAATATTAAAATATGCAAAACTACAGAAAAAAGGATTTATATATCAGACAATCCTCTTAAAAGAACTTCTAAGTAAGTGCAAATAAAAAAAAAAAGTTCATTCAATAATCTCAGACTTGATGCGATAGAAAAGAACAAGGGCTTTATATTTTCTCTTAAATCGATACGCAGGCGAGTTTAATAATTGATTTATTCTAAGACAAAATATTTTCCCGGGGTGATCAGCCACTCAATGTTACAGGTACCAATTAGCAAAAATAAAGACTAAACCCTGAAATTATTGTTTAAATAAGGCAGCAGGTCACGTCTGTCTCAATAAAGCTACTACTGATTCAAACATGATTTAACCTACTTTCTGCATTAGCTAAAATTAGGGGGCTACCATTTAAAGGAGAGGCGATCCGTGGGGGGCAGAGAGAGAGAGAGAGACGAACTGACTGATACCTCTTTCCATCATTGGTGTTTGCATGTGTCAATCTCACAACACACAACCAATAGTGGGGGAGGAGATTATAAGGTGCATGACCATTTCCCGTCACCACTGAAATGATAATATTGGCATTAGTGAGGGGGCACTGAGGGGAAGAGACAAACATAGAAGCAGACATAGACTTGGGCATACTGATACAAAACATGGGGAGGGGGACAGACATTGGTGTGTATTAGGGAGAGAGAGAGACAGGTATGGAGGATATAGAGCCAGACATAGGGGAGAGAGAAAAAGACAAGGGAGCGATGGGGAAAGAGAGACAGACAATACTCTTGATTGAAATATTGTGCAAAACTATACATACATTATCAAAGCATTGAAAAATAAAGAGTATGCTTAGAAGGGTTGCCACCCAGGTGGTAAAAAAGTCTACGAAGGCAATAGCACAGCGGGTATGTGTGGCATCAAATACTGTCACCATGTGTATGTCTCGGAAACACTGTATACTTGGGGAAGCTATACGGCATCATGTGTATGTCTCGGAAACACTGTATACTTGGGGAAGCTATACGGCATCATGTGTATGTCTCGGAAACACTGTATACTTGGGGAAGCTATACGGCATCATGTGTATGTCTCGGAAACACTGTATACTTGGGGAAGCTATGGGGCATCATGTGTATGTCTCTGGTACACTGTATACTTGGGGAAGCTATGCGGCATCATGTGTATGTCTCGGAAACATTGTATACTTGGGGAAGCTATGCGGCATCATGTGTATGTCTCTGGTACACTGTATACTTGGGGAAGCTATGGGGCATCATGTGTATGTCTCTGGTACACTGTATACTTGGGGAAGCTATGCGGCATCATGTGTATGTTTCTGACACACTGTATACTTGGGGAAGCTATACGGCATCATGTGTATGTCTCGGAAACACTGTATACTTGGGGAAGCTATGCGGCATCATGTGTATGTCTCTGGTACACTGTATACTTGGGGAAGCTATGCGGCTTCATGTGTATGTCTCTGGTACACTGTATACTTGGGGAAGCTATGCGGCATCATGTGTATGTCTCTGGTACACTGTATACTTGGGGAAGCTATGGGGCATCATGTGTATGTCTCGGAAACACTGTATACTTGGGGAAGCTATGCGGCATCATTTGTATGTCTCAGAAACACTGTATACTTGGGGAAGCTATGCGGCATCATGTGTATGTCTTGGAAACACTGTATACTTGGGGAAGCTATGCGGCATCATGTGTATGTCTCTGGTACGCTGTATACTTGGGGAAGCTATGGGGCATCATGTGTATGTCTCTGGTACACTGAATACTTGGGGAAGCTATGTGGCATCATGTGTATGTCTCGGAAACACTGTATACTTGGGGAAGCTATGCGGCATCATGTGTATGTCTCGGAAACACTGTATACTTGGGGAAGCTATGCGGCATCATGTGTATGTCTCTGGTACGCTGTATACTTGGGGAAGCTATGGGGCATCATGTGTATGTCTCTGGTACACTGTATACTTGGGGAAGCTATGCGGCATCATGTGTGTCTCGGAAACACTGTATACTTGGGGAAGCTATGCGGCATCATGTGTATGTCTCTGGTACACTGTATACTTGGGGAAGCTATGGGGCATCATGTGTATGTCTCTGGTACACTGTATACTTGGGGAAGCTATGCGGCTTCATGTGTATGTCTCGGAAACACTGTATACTTGGGGAAACTATGGGGCATCATGTGTATGTCTCTGACACACTGTATACTTGGGGAAGCTATGCGGCATCATGTGTATGTTTCTGACACACTGTATACTTGGGGAAGCTATGGGGCATCATGTGTATGTCTCTGGTACACTGTATACTTGGGGAAGCTATGCGGCATCATGTGTATGTCTCTGGTACACTGTATACTTGGGGAAGCTATGGGGCATCATGTGTATGTCTCTGGTACACTGTATACTTGGGGAAGCTATGCGGCATCATGTGTATGTCTCGGAAACACTGTATACTTGGGGAAGCTATGCGGCATCATGTGTATGTTTCTGACACACTGTATACTTGGGGAAGCTATACGGCATCATGTGTATGTCTCTGGTACACTGTATACTTGGGGAAGCTATGCGGCATCATGTGTATGTCTCTGGTACACTGTATACTTGGGGAAGCTATGGGGCATCATGTGTATGTCTCTGGTACACTGTATACTTGGGGAAGCTATGCGGCATCATGTGTATGTCTCGGAAACACTGTATACTTGGGGAAGCTATGCGGCATCATGTGTATGTCTCTGGTACACTGTATACTTGGGGAAGCTATGCGGCATTATGTGTATGTCTCGGAAACACTGTATACTTGGGGAAGCTATGCGGCATCATGTGTATGTCTCTGGTACACTGTATACTTGGGGAAGCTATGGGGCATCATGTGTATGTCTCTGGTACACTGTATACTTGGGGAAGCTATGCGGCTTCATGTGTATGTCTCGGAAACACTGTATACTTGGGGAAGCTATGGGGCATCATGTGTATGTCTCTGACACACTGTATACTTGGGGAAGCTATGGGGCATCATGTGTATGTCTCTGACACACTGTATACTTGGGGAAGCTATGGGGCATCATGTGTATGTCTCTGACACACTGTATACTTGGGGTAGCTATGCGGCTTCATGTGTATGTCTCGGAAACACTGTATACTTGGGGAAGCTATGGGGCATCATGTGTATGTCTCTGACACACTGTATACTTGGGGAAGCTATGGGGCATCATGTGTATGTCTCTGACACACTGTATACTTGGGGAAGCTATGGGGCATGTGTGTATGTCTCTGGTACACTGTATACTTGGGGAAGCTATGCGGCATCATGTGTATGTCTCTGGTACACTGTATACTTGGGGAAGCTATACGGCATCATGTGTATGTCTCTGGTACACTGTATACTTGGGGAAGCTATGCGGCATCATGTGTATGTCTCTGGTACACTGTATACTTGGGGAAGCTATGCGGCATCATGTGTATGTCTCTGGTACACTGTATACTTGGGGAAGCTATGGGGCATCATGTGTATGTCTCTGGTACACTGTATACTTGGGGAAGCTATGCGGCATCATGTGTATGTCTCTGGTACACTGTATACTTGGGGAAGCTATGCGGCATCATGTGTATGTCTCTGGTACACTGTATACTTGGGGAAGCTATGCGGCATCATGTGTATGTCTCTGGTACACTGTATACTTGGGGAAGCTATGGGGCATCATGTGTATGTCTCTGGTACACTGTATACTTGGGGAAGCTATGGGGCATCATGTGTATGTCTCTGGTACACTGTATACTTGGGGAAGCTATGCGGCATCATGTGTATGTCTCGGAAACACTGTATACTTGGGGAAGCTATACGGCATCATGTGTATGTCTCTGGTACACTGTATACTTGGGGAAGCTATGCGGCATCATGTGTATGTCTCTGGTACACTGTATACTTGGGGAAGCTATGCGGCATCATGTGTATGTCTCTGGTACACTGTATACTTGGGGAAGCTATGGGGCATCATGTGTATGTCTCTGGTACACTGTATACTTGGGGAAGCTATGCGGCATCATGTGTATGTCTCGGAAACACTGTATACTTGGGGAAGCTATGCGGCATCATGTGTATGTCTCTGGTACACTGTATACTTGGGGAAGCTATGCGGCATCATGTGTATGTCTCGGAAACACTGTATACTTGGGGAAGCTATGCGGCATCATGTGTATGTCTCTGGTACACTGTATACTTGGGGAAGCTATGGGGCATCATGTGTATGTCTCTGGTACACTGTATACTTGGGGAAGCTATGCGGCTTCATGTGTATGTCTCGGAAACACTGTATACTTGGGGAAGCTATGGGGCATCATGTGTATGTCTCTGACACACTGTATACTTGGGGAAGCTATGGGGCATCATGTGTATGTCTCTGACACACTGTATACTTGGGGAAGCTATGGGGCATCGTGTGTATGTCTCTGGTACACTGTATACTTGGGGAAGCTATGCGGCATCATGTGTATGTCTCTGGTACACTGTATACTTGGGGAAGCTATACGGCATCATGTGTATGTCTCTGGTACACTGTATACTTGGGGAAGCTATGCGGCATCATGTGTATGTCTCTGGTACACTGTATACTTGGGGAAGCTATGCGGCATCATGTGTATGTCTCTGGTACACTGTATACTTGGGGAAGCTATGGGGCATCATGTGTATGTCTCTGGTACACTGTATACTTGGGGAAGCTATGCGGCATCATGTGTATGTCTCTGGTACACTGTATACTTGGGGAAGCTATGCGGCATCATGTGTATGTCTCTGGTACACTGTATACTTGGGGAAGCTATGCGGCATCATGTGTATGTCTCTGGTACACTGTATACTTGGGGAAGCTATGGGGCATCATGTGTATGTCTCTGGTACACTGTATACTTGGGGAAGCTATGGGGCATCATGTGTATGTCTCTGGTACACTGTATACTTGGGGAAGCTATGCGGCATCATGTGTATGTCTCGGAAACACTGTATACTTGGGGAAGCTATGGGGCATCATGTGTATGTCTCTGGTACACTGTATACTTGGGGAAGCTATGCGGCATCATGTGTATGTCTTGGAAACACTGTATACTTGGGGAAGCTATGCGGCATCATGTGTATGTTTCTGACACACTGTATACTTGGGGAAGCTATGGGGCATCATGTGTATGTCTCTGACACAGTGTGTTTAGCATTAACCCTTCCGCAACCAGAAACAGGGATAATTATAATATATAGCATTAACCCTTCCGCAACCCGAAACAGGGATAATTATAATATAGAGCATTAACACTTTCAGAACCAGAAAGGGCATAGTTTTTATAACTCAAATTAACCCTTTCAGCAGCAGAAAGTGCTTAGTTTTTATAGCTAAAATTGACCCATTCAGCAGCAGAAAGTGCTTAGTTTTTATAGGTAGAATTAACCTTTTCAGAACCAGAACGGGCTCAGAATTAACCCTTTAGGAACCAAAATATATAGGATTAACTCAGGACAGGACGCTATGTGTCAGGTGACCTGGAGATGATTGATGAAGCGAGGTATTTACCGGCGGGTAGAATAAATATAACAATGGAGCCACGGTGAGAATGTGAGGTGTTAAACCGACCCGCAGCACCTCCAGCCAGCAGCAGGGTCTACACCACGAGTAGATCTTACCGTGGCTCAGAGAGATGCTTCTGAGGTTCACGCTGAGCTATTTTCTGCACATGACATTATCAGTCAATTACCAGCTGACTGATGATGTGAAGAGGAAAGAGAGCAAGAGGCTGCTCTGTAACAATCCCTTTCCACTGTGCAGTAAATGAGAGGGTAGAACACTCACTTAGAACTAAGAAAGTCAGCCCAGCCGGCTCTGAAGTCTACGAACCGAGAGATGCGGAAATAAAGTGCTCATTTTCACAGCCGCGAGCATTCACAAGACGCTCTGAACAGCACATAATAGGCAGAATCCATGTGAGGCGGGAGAGGTACTGAGAGAAGGGACTGGATGAGAAACTCACTTTCATCTAACAGCAGCACCGGAGAATGCACAGGGAACGGCAACACGGAGCTGGAGCAAAGAGCTGGCACTCTAATGTGGGCAAATCAGGGATTCCCACTGCAGACTGGCATTTCTAACACAGAACTGGAGCAATTGGTTTCCACGGTGACTGCTCCACTTTTACCACTAAGAATTTCCCCAGAATTGCTCTTTATAAAAAAAAAGTGTCTAGATCTGAACTCCATCTCCAACAGAACACTGACAAGTGCAAAAAACAGGCATTAAAAGCCGAGCTGGAAAAACAGGCAATGCTCTGTCCCAAACTTGGGCTGGATAGGGTCATATCCAATTTTCACCATTTTGGGGCCGGCTTTCAGACACATCTGGTTTGGGGTGTCGGACAGGGAAATCCTATGGATATCATTTAATACTGATAGGACCAAATTCCCCGAAGTTGACCCAAAATCAGCAGGAATTTCCACATTTCTGGCAATTCAATTCTCCTGATTTTAGACTTTAGAAAAGTGTCGAAGAATTAAAATAAACTGATTTCAAACACAAAAATATTTACATACCATCATAATCATGTTATATATTATAATAGTATATTTAAATTAAATAAGAATTTTTAATTAAAAAAGTATTTTATATTATTTTATGTTCATTTACTTTATTTTAATTAATTTATTTAATGTATAATCTTTTTGTTTGTTTTTTTTATAATTATTTTTACAGATTTCAATTTTATTTAATTTTGGGCTATTTTTACTATAGCTGAAAGTCTTTGGCTATTTCCATAACAGCCAAGGTCCTCCCGAAATGGCCTCAAAATAAGCCAAAGTCGTGTGTCCCCCCTACCCCCCCTTGAGGGGAGCAAGGCTATCATTTTGGCATCCAAACATGTGAAATGTTGGTTCAAAAATTGGCCACATTGATTTCTGTGCAGTTTCCAGATCACTCTTGGAGTAGCCCAAATGTGAGGGTTACTGGGACCAATGTAATGATCCGATTGGGTCCAAATCTCCGATTTTCTCAAGGGAATTTGGAGCTGAGTCGACCTTTCAGTGCTTTTAGCTGCACAGGAAACATAGCAACAAACTAGTTGTCACAAATATCTACAGCACCAAAATCAGTGGATATCAACAGTGTCTTGAAACAAGATTTAACTTCTTCACATTCAAAAAGGTATTCTATCGAAAATGGTGACTACGCATTAGAACGCCCCATTTAGGGTTACAGTTAGGGATAGGAGTTACTGAAATCTATGGAGGCAGTAGCATGGCAGGTATTATTTTTTTTTTGGCAAATCCTAGGTTAGCCTTAGGGGTGTTATTAGGATTATGGCAAGTGTTCAGGAGTGTAGGGTTAGGGGGGACATTAAATTTGGGGTTTTGGAGGCATCATAATGACTAACCAGAGCTCTCTAATAATACACACCGTTAGGGGATAGGGTTGCCACCTGGCCGGTATTTTACCGGCAGACCGGTAAAAAATAGGCATCAGGCCAATGTTAAGTCTATGGAGACAGTACCAAGGCCGGTATTTTTTTGAAGAAAAGGTGGCAACCCTATTAGGGGATGAGATTTGGGCAGCAATTACCTGCAGTCATTAAATAGTAAACCTCTTTTAAAAATAATTATTATTATTGCAGACACTGTATATACAGACATCATTCAACAATTAGGATCTAGTAAACCAAAACCTAACTAGACCCTGTTTAATACGCCCGATGACTGGCAATCCTATAGACTGGCAATAGTCTCTTTATTACTCAGTGTGCCCTTCAGAGAGATGAGACATGCCCACCTAGTTTGCCTACAAACTATAAGTCGCAGACAGACTGGGTCAATTCTATGTGGCAAAGGATTTGATGATAGAATAGAAAGAGACAAATAATTCCATTGAAATGCTTCTCCATCAATAAAAGGAACGAGGCTTTTATGAGAGAGGTCGGGTGGAAACATGGAGCTGTCACCATGGACACCAGTTGCACTTTTAGAATGTTGCCCCCGGAATTGCTCTCTATATAGAGCTCAGAGTGTAGAGAGATGCGAGGAATCGAACCTGTTATATTGTAGGTAATGATCCAGCACTAGACACACTGCATTGGTTCGATAGCAGGCTGATCTTTAGTGAATCATTAAAAGCCTCAAAACATCTGTACACCGTTTAGAGTTTGGAAATAGTTTGGAGGTATTTTAATAATAAATGAAGGGTGGGGGCTCCGTGGTTATGTATTTATTAAAACTAATCTGTGTATTGAGTCTGGAGTATTCGGGCAGAGAGGTCTATCTATACACACGTATACAGGTACTTATAATAAAAATGGGGAGGTACTGTCTGCCAGTTCATACATTCCTACGCCTCTTATATATGGGTTATGCTGTTTTCTGTGATCCACCCTTCATTTAGTTCATGGGAGACCACTGATTGACTGTGAGCTACGGGTCCTATGATGACCAGCCTGTTAATATAAATGAAAGCAGACAGCTCGGCACAGTCAGAGTAATAAGGATTTTATTCCGAAACAAATGACTACGTTTTGACCAAACAGGTCTTTCTCCAGCCCTGACACACGTTAATAAAGTGCATATTAATACAAAACATAAAGGTCATTGGGCGTGTAACCACCAGAGTGAAAAAAGATTTGGTTGTAGCATTTAAAGTGACAGTGCACACAATAATACATTTAAATATACACATCATGCCCCCAGAACATGTATACATTTTCACCTGTGCAGAGATATAACATATTCAAGATAACTTTTAGGGGGAATACGTCCAATATAAAGTGCAATATAATATATAATAGGAAATGAGTTTGTAATGTATTTAATACAAGGAGATTCTATTGTGCAAATATATAGCATATTTTACCATATATATTTTATTTAAATTACACATTTAAATAAAAATGACACTTAATTATAATAAAAAGTATTTTGCCATATTTACAATTAAAAGTCTATTGATTCTCTTCATGGAAAAGCAGGAAGAGAAGACCACATCAGCAGTAATTTATGGGAGTTATAATGTATAATGTCTGTGGCTGCATTACTATATACTGATGGGAGCTATGCTGTACCATATCTGTGTCTAGCTAACCATATACTAATGGGAACTAGACTGTGCCATATCTGTGTCTTGCTAACCATTTCCTAATGGGAACCAGACAGTGCCATATCTGTGTCTAGCTAACCATATACTAATGGGAACCAGACTGTACCATATCTGTGTCTAGCTAACCATATCCTAAATGGAACTAGACTGTGACATATTTGTGTTTAGCTAACCATATACGAATGGGAACCAGACTGTACCATATCTGTGTCTAGCTAACCATATACTAATGGGAACCAGACTGTGCCATATCTGTGTCTAGTTAACCGTATACTAATGGGAACCAGACTGTACGATATCTGTGTCTAGCTAACCTTATACTAATGGGTACCAGAATGTACCATATCTGTGTCTAGCTAACCATATACTAATGGGAACTAGACTGTGCCATACCTGTGTCTAGCTAACCATATACTAATGGGAACTAGACTGTGCCATATCTGTGTCTAGCTAACCATATACTAATGGGAACCAGACTGTGCCATATCTGTGTCTAGCTAACCATATACTAATGGGAACCAGACTGTGCCATACCTGTGTCTAGCTAACCATATACTAATGGGAACTAGACTGTGCCATATCTGTGTCTAGCTAACCATATACTAATGGGAACCAGACTGTGCCATATCTGTGTCTAGCTAACCATATACTAATGGGAAGCAGACTGTACCATATCTGTGTCTAGCTAACAATATCCTAATTGGAACTAGACTGTGCCATATCTGTGTCTAGCTAACCTTATACTAATGGGTACCAGAATGTACCATATCTGTGTCTAGCTAACCATATACTAATGGGAACTAGACTGTGCCATATCTGTGTCTAGCTAACCATATCCTAATGGGAACTAGACTGTGCCATATCTGTGTCTAGCTAACCATATACTAATGGGTACCAGAATGTACCATATCTGTGTCTAGCTAACCTTATACTAATGGGTACCAGAATGTACCATATCTGTGTCTAGCTAACCATATACTAATGGGAACTAGACTGTGCCATATCTGTGTCTAGCTAACCATATACTAATGGGAACCAGACTGTACGATATCTGTGTCTAGCTAACCATATCCTAATGGGAACCAGACTGTACGATATCTGTGTCTAGCTAACCATATACTAATGGGTACCAGAATGTACCATATCTGTGTCTAGCTAACAATATCCTAATTGGAACTAGACTGTGCCATATCTGTGTCTAGCTAACCATATACTAATGGTAACCAGACTGTACCACATCTGCAGGGCCGCCATCAGAGGGTGACGGGTGAAATTTCTGATGGCGGCCCTGCACATCTGTGACTATCTTACCATATACTGATGAGACCATGTTTTCTGCTAGGCAAGAAGTCATTGGCTATCACTTGCATTTCATCTCTCTCCCACCTGGCCACTGTGCTAACTAGTATGTGACGGGTTATTTCTAAATAGTAATTCTGTGCAAAGTTCTAAAAGTTTAGCAATCACCATGGAGAGAAATGTTCCTACTGATCGTTACACTCAATACAGGCTTCGTAGTCCACATTTCCTTCCATTACATTTTCACATATTGACCGTTATTTTAAAAAATAGCACTGTAAAGTGTCGCCATTACACATAACATAACAACGCTCTTGCTTTTTTTCCACAACCCTTTATATTCTGACACTAATTCGACGAGTTCCAGCACATAATTATTTATACACTGGCTGCGCTGGCATATCGAGCACTGGCGCAACCCAGGAGTGTGGGACTGAGGGGAGGGGGGGGGGGGGTCAGACTCCTGAAATCTTTATACATTAGCGCACACACCGATAGCTCAGTATCTGGCACAATCTGCTTGTGCTACATGTTTATATATCACTCCCAGTGACTCCTCCTTTACATTTATCCAGAGTCTTATGACTTGACTGTACTGCTACTCATTACCAGTATCTCGCTCATTTCTTTACATGTCCTTTGTATCTCCTGTCTTGTATTTTAAATACAAAGCCATAAACATTCACAAGATCTCATTACGAGGTTTGTACCAAGAGGAAACTCATGAAACAAGTGTTTCTTCTCGGCCCCCAGCTCCATCATCGCGGGGAATAAAAATATATCTATCATGCTTATTTTGGTGATTAACCAAAGCATCGTTTTGCTGCCACTAAAACACTATGTAATTTGTTCCTAATTTGAATGGATTTTCATATATTTCAAGCTCGCGTACACTCTGATGTTTAATTTATGAGACTACCCCCTTCCAGACGGTACCTTTATTGTGAAAGATAGTAATTAATGTCCCAATTCACTTGGTTAATGCTCTTCTCCGTACACTGCAGGGAAGTTGAAGGTAAGAAAGTTTACAGTCGCTATTAGCTTTAATTATACTTAATGATAGTAGCAGTCTCTGCTCTCTAACGGCTCGTAGTCATTCCACTTCAAGCTCAGTTTTCCCCAAACCCTCATTCTGTGCCCTTGATGGGGCACTGGTGCCTCGTCCTTGCGTTTGTTTTACGCTATAAAGCCGTCGCTGGGAGGCAGAACTAATGAGACACTTGTTTCCGTGGAGATGTATCCGCCATAAAACGCGAAAGTCTTCAGATCAGCGAACTTAACCCGTCTACTGTAAGGTAAAGATAAAAGACCGGGCTAAGATCTCTCACAGAAATCTGCCACTTATCAACTTTCAATGTTAGAGGAAGTTTGGAGGTGAAAAAACAATAGTGTTAGGAGCAAAAACACTAGCGTGAGGAGCAAAAACAATAGCATGAGGAGCACAAACACTAGAGTGAGGAGCAAAAACACTAGCGCGAGGAGCAAAAAAACACTAGCGTGAGGAGCAAAAAACACTAGCGTGAGGAGCACAAACACTGGCGTGAGGAGCAAAAACAATAGTGTGAGGAGCAAAAACAATAGCACGAGGAGCAAAAACAATAGCGTGAGGAGCAAAACCACTAGAGTGAGGAGAAAAAACACTAGCGTGAGGAGCAAAAACACTGGCGTGAGGAGCAAAAACAATAGCGCGAGGAGCAAAAACAATAGCATGAGGAGCAAAAGCAATAGCGTGAAGAGCAAAACCACTAGAGTGAGGAGAAAAAACACTAGCGTGAGGAGCAAAGACAACAGCATGAATAGCAAAAACACTACCATGAGGAGCAAATAAAATTCTAATTATGGGGAGAAAAAAGCTGAAAACAAATGCCCATGCTTAAAGAGAGTGATACCCTCAATTTTTTTCTTTTACATTTGCCTCAATTTGCTGCCTCACTAAAAGTGTGATATAAATGGTGTGCTGGTTGTGCGCCATTTTAAAGATATTCACCATACTCTCTGTCGTTGGTCTCTCCCTGTTATGGTACTCTACGTGTATGAATCGCGTGGCATGCCACCATTATCGGGGGCAGGAGACGACCAGAGGTCAATAAAGTCGCTCAATGTTTACCCACAACCCAGTTGTGCTTAATGGCAAATCATCCTGTGCTGCAACCCAAGCCATCACACATGGTATTTGCCCTAAATTCCATCCCTAGCAGAGGGAACGTGATGTCGTGTGCCAATGACCACAACATTGTGCCCACAATGCATGGGGATTACCAGCACATTCTATGTTACATGGTCAGCTGTGTTACTAGATCACCTCCTGAGTTCACACAGAGTATACGGACCCGAATAGAATGTGTTATTGGAGGGCCCTGCGTAGAACTCATCCAAGACCAAATAATGAACATTGTGATCCAGACTCTCAAACATCCCATGTTAAGAACCATTAGCCAAACACTGTGATTCCCAGCTGGCCAGCTCTCTATATATTGGCTTCCACCAGTCCTGCGTGTTGGGGAAGAGAATAAAGTAATAGCGAGTATTGTATTCGAGTTGCATTACTATTTTACTTGGCTGGGTATTTGTGGACTCGTCCAAACATACATAAAGGAGAGGAAGGTATAATTACTATTTATGTTACACAAGACAGAAAATGTAAACGGTAAAATACACTTTGTCCTGATAAAGTGATGTGAGAGGTACAGAGAGGATTTGCTCTGTGGATTATCACAGGGAGCCAGGGTGATAATATTATTGCTGGCTCCTAGCAATACAGAGCGATATGGATGGAGCAATATCCCAGGCTTAGGAGCCACCATCAGCTTTTTTACTCGAAATCTCAAAATCTGGGCTTCTAATCTGAACTTGGGTCCATTGTATTAGTTTTATGGGTGTAGCGGAGTCAGTAATGTGCATGGTGATCTATTCAACTATATAATATGGAGGTCCACATAACCTATGTCTCCAAGTGAGACACTCCCTATTTTTCCCCTGTACCTTTGTCTTTCTTTTCTCCTCTGGTGTTTCCTAGGACTCTGTGTACGTTGGTCTCAATACCTTTCTGTAGTGACTTGCCAACACCCCTTTTTATGTATAATAAACACCAACTGATATCTATGCACCTATGTACAAATCACTAATACTCGTGTGGTTACATAGAATGTGTCACTGGCAGATAAGAACCATTCGTCCCATCAAGTCTGCCCATTTATCTGAAATCTTTCATAATTTCCTTGTCTTATCTTATATCCAGGATAGCTTTATGCCTATCCCATACATGCTTAAACTCTGTGTTTACCTCTAACACTTCTGCTGGCAGGCTATTCCATACATCCACTACCCTCTCAGAAAAGTAATACTTCCTGATATTACTTTTGAATCTAATTTTAGACTGTGTCCTCTAGTTGTGGTAGTTTTTATTATTTTAAATATACTCTCCTCCTTTACGGTGTTGATTCCCTTTATGTATTTAAATGCTTCTATCATCTCCCCTAACTCGTAGTTCTTGATTGCGATTAGAGACCATATATCTACATCTCCCCTTTCCGGAGAGGTGTGGGGCATACAGAGTGTATATTACTATGCCTCTATGGTTTAATTTGAAGTCAATCTGTAGCTGTGAAGGATTCTTTCCTGAGTGAGTAATGTAAGGTTTGGATCTGGCTTCCAGGGCTGGATTCACATCTCCTCTGTATTTCAATCTCACACTGCATTTTTTGGCTCTTTTTATGTGTAAAAGTAACATTGGGCCGGAACGTGCTGTCCTTTTCCTACAGCCCAGATATCCTCTCCAGGCAATGTGGATACCAGAGATTTCCCCTGCTCTGTAATTAGTAAGGAATGGCTAATTAGCTGAGAATCAAAGAATGCCGTAACGACGATCCAAACAATTGCACTCTGAAATTCGAAACAAAACAAATTATCAAAGACAAACTCCACGAGCAGTGCATTATTATTGTTCCAGCAGACACGTCTTGATTGCTTTACTCTCGATTGAAGAATCAGACTTTTTATTTCCCGTTTCAGTGAAGGATTTTGCAGCTAGAAGAGTCGTTAAAGAGTCTCAGAATCCATCCAATCCCTGTCCCATGGACCACGAAGAACTGCGAATCCAGATCCGGCCACAGAAACTGGATGATATCAACAAACACCATGAAACGGGCGGAGGAACCACATTTATTTTCTGTTTATAGAAACAGGATGTGTCATCGGCAGATAAGAACCGGTAAACCATCTAGTTTGCCCAGTTTCTGCCTAAAATTCAGAATATTTTCATTGTTCCCTGGTCTTATCTTATATCTAGGGGCGTAGCACGCCTGTCACTCAGGGGCAGGATGCCTCTCGTGTATTTCCGGGGGTTTGTGTGCTCTCTGCTCGGATCACACAAAAAACTGAAATACACCGCGGCGCACACCTAGCACATATGGAGCATCCGCCACTGATCTAGTCTAGCCTTATACCTACCCCACGCATGCTTAAGGAGGGAACCGCCAATTACGCACAGCCAGAGGGGATCACAGAATAAAAATTCTACAGGACAAACGCCACTGGCTCTCAGTCGATCTTTTCCAAATTACCCACAGAACCCAATACTGCCCACTACATCTGACCGAGGGGACTCCGAGAAATCATGCCCCATCTGTGGCCTTACTGATTCTTTGGTGCCTGAACCAGGCGATGGAGATTGAGGACAGTTTTAAGTCTACATGCCACCCAGCTTCTTGCCCCGGGACGTTGGGGGCGTGGTTTGGGTAGTCAAGTGTCTGTATATATATGAACCTCATTCATTCTCCTGACTGCTGGAGACTGGAGAATACAAATCGGGATTGTGGTCCCTAATGCGGATCCGTTGGGGGCTGAGGAGGCAAAAACATGGCAGGTATTTTAATTTTTTTAAGAAAAATGTGGAAATCAGATCTATTGCAAATGCCAAATGATTAGAGCATCTCACTTATTATTTATTCCAACCGTAAGACACCGAAAAGGGTTAATCCGACGGAGGTGACAGACTGGGCTACAGATCTGAAGTGAAACCTCCAGGGTTCCTATATGCATTTTTGGAATGTAATATTGTATAATGATAAACCCAATATCTCCAGCACACAGCCACAAAGAAAAACAGATCCCAAGGGTGTAATAGAAAATGTAAACACAAAAATAAAACTCTGAATTATTCATTATGTTTTGGCAGTGCCAGCAAAGACACACGCCATCAAAATCATCCAGAAAAGGAAGAATATGTATGCCAAAGTGCACACCCTAAATAAACAGCAATCTGCACAGCATTACCCACAATCCCACAGTACTGCAGAACTTCCATTTCCCTGGCTGCTAACAATGACCAGGCTGGCTCCTGAATTGGTCTGTCTGGCTCCTAAATGTGTCAAGTACTGCTATACCACATGACCGAGGCAGCATTGGTTATTGGACGGCACAGATGACAACAGGTGAACCTTAACTGCTTCTATGCTGGGTATTTTCACATGGACCAGACGAAAGTAATGATTAGCATCTTGAAGGAATATTACCAGGTACTAATGTCTGTAGCATTACGGTAGCATTTGGCAGAGATACCAATATCTTCAGTTAAACAACGTAATTAATCGAAGAAGTAGAATGAAAATGATAGCTCAGGTTCAGTCTTATGGCTCATGTCCAGTAATGCGGAACATTCCATTGGTTTCCACAGTAAATGCGGAACATTCTAATGGTTTCCACAGTAAATGCAGAACATTCCATTGGTTTCCACAGTAAATGCAGAACATTCCATTGGTTTCCACAGTAAATGCAGAACATTCCATTGGTTTCCACAGTAAATGCAGAACATTCCATTGGTTTCCATACAAACGCGGAACATTCCATTGGTTTCCACAGTGAATGTGGAACATTCCATTGGTTTTCACAGTGAACATGGGAAATTCCATCGATTTCCACAGTGAACATGGAACATTCCATTGGTTTCCACAGTGAACGCACAACATTCTATTGGTGTCCACAGTGAACGCGGAACAGTCCATTCGTTTCCACAGTGAATGCGGAACATTCCATTGGTTTGTGACTGTACATTCCACTGTGACTGTTGCACTGTTAGAACTTTGCCCCAGAATTATTCTTTATAACTTGATGTTTTCTTTAAAAAATAAAAAGCTAAATGTCAGGCGTCTTCATCTCTGCAAACCTTACTCTAGATACAGAGAGCTACCAAGTTACCACATGAGCCAAACACATCACAGCTAGTATGATGTACCAGATGCTAAGGGGGGGGGGTCCTATGTAGTGCATCATTAAAGGCACTGTACCCGTGCTAAACACACACTACAGCTTCTGTATGTATCAAGCAGTATGTGTCGGTCTATTTTAAAGCAAAGAAGGTGTAAACCCCCCAAATCAATTTTTTTATATTTGAAACTAAATTGCTCCCGTATGGTACTTCTACAGATTATGTATGGAAATGTGTATGTGAATGCTCATATAAACAGCTAGGAAGTAGGACACTATAGCAGGAGGGAGCAGTGAGACAGACATAAGATGTCAGCACTGTAGTAGAAGAAGGAGCACAGAACACACTGAAGAGTTATAGGTAAGTTGTTTGTTCCAGCATATTAGACAGGGGAGGGCTGGTATCTTTTGGCCTGAGGGGCAAAACCAATTTAATACCCCATTGGGCAACTTTGTCAGCATATATAATATCAAAGATAGACACAGATATTTTGACAGATAAGCTATACTACCAATTGACAGAAAAACAAGACAATTGTATAGAAAAGGTAGAAATTTCTACACTGTGGGGCATCTAGAAATGAAAACTGGTCAAACCTCACCCCATTTGGTCCTGCTAGAAGGTGGTCTGGGAGGATAATCTCTCTTTAAAAGGAGATCTACCACTAGTTACAGAAAGATGATTATAATTTGGTATATACCAACATATTAAATGACCAGAGAAGGACACTTTGTTTTTGGAGGTATGGATGTGGGCGGGGCATTTAGCTGACTTTATGGCCAATTGACATTGGTTTATTTAATTTGTTAAGTAATTAAGAATAATGAATTTACTTGAAAAAACTAACATAAAAATAAATCACAAGACATTTTAAACACACTACATTATGAGTTGTACTGCAATGGAGCTCTGTGATACACTCATACAATGGAGCTGAGTGACACACTCATACAATGGAGCTCTGTGATACACTCATACAATGGAGCTCTGTGATACACTCATACAATGGAGCTGAGTGACACACTCATACAAGGGAGCTATGTGATCCGCTCATACAATGGAGCTCTGTGATACACTCATACAATGGAGCTGAGTGACACACTCATACAAGGGAGCTATGTGATCCGCTCATACAATGGAGCTATGTGATACGCTCATACAATGGAGCTCTTTGATACACTCATCCAATGGAGCTCTGTGATACACTCATCCAATGGAGCTCTGTGATACACTCATACAATGGAGCTATGTGATACGCTCATACAATGGAGCTTTGTGATACGCTCATACAATGGAGCTCTGTGATACACTCATGCAATGGAGCTCTGTGATACACTCATCCAATGGAGCTCTGTGATACACTCATACAATGGAGCTATGTGATACGCTCATACAATGGAGCTGAGTGATACACTCATACAATGGAGCTATGTGACACAGTCATACAATGGAGCTGAGTGATACACTCATACAATGGTGCTGAGTGATACACTCATACAATGGAGCTGAGTGATACACTCATACAATGGAGCTGAGTGATACACTCATACAATGGAGCTGAGTGATACACTCATACAATGGAGCTCTGTGATACACTCATACAATGGAGCTATGTGATACGCTCATACAATGGAGCTGAGTGATACACTCATACAATGGAGCTATGTGACACAGTCATACAATGGAGCTGAGTGATACACTCATACAATGGTGCTGAGTGATACACTTATACAATGGAGCTGAGTGATACACTCATACAATGGAGCTGAGTGATACACTCATACAATGGAGCTCTGTGATACACTCATACAATGGAGCTGAGTGACACACTCATACAATGGAGCTATGTGATACGCTCATACAATGGAGCTATGTGATACGCTCATCCAATGGAGCTCTGTGATACACTCATCCAATGGAGCCCTGTGATACACTCATTAAATGGAGCTCTGTGATACACTCATACAATGGAGCTCTGTGATACACTCATACAATGGACCTGAGTGATAAGCTCATACAATGGAGCTGAGTGATACACTCATACAATGGAGCTGAGTGATACACTCATACAATGGAGCTATGTGATACACTCATACAATGGAGCTGAGTGATTCACTCATACAATGGAGCTGAGTGATACACTCATACAATGGAGCTGAGTGATACACTCATACAATGGAGCTGAGTGATACACTCATACAATGGAGCTGAGTGATACACTCATACAATGGAGCTATGTGATACACTCATACAATGGAGCTGAGTGATTCACTCATACAATGGAGCTGAGTGATACACTCATACAATGGAGCTGAGTGATACACTCATACAATGGAGCTATGTGACACACTCATACAAGGGAGCTATGTGATACACTCATAGAATGGAGCTATGTGACACACTCATACAATGGAGCTATGTGATACACTCATACAATGGAGCTGAGTGATACACTCATACAATGGAGCTACGTGACACACTCATACAAGGGAGCTATGTGATACACTCATACAATGGAGATTGGGACAATGGGAGTGGAACAATGTGCTGAAACAATGCATTGGATTCCATGGTGTCTTTTCCCAGGGACATATTTAGCTAGGGGACGGTGGTCTCAATCTGGGGACCTCTGGTGAGCCCCCCCCCCAGACACAAGCAGTAACTGGGTTAATGTAATGCAAAGCATTAAGGTACCTGCTTGTTCGTACATAACAACCATTAGTGACCTTTGTGCCCACATCCATCTATGCCATGCTATCCCTGGCTCTGGCTCAGCTATGTAGCAACGACCCTGGTTTAATCAGTAACTTGGTGTTATTTGTAGCATGTACAGATCCCTGGCCTCTCCCTGCCTGGCAGATCTGCACCTACCATATTCCCCTCTCCTTGAGAACTTGGCCCGGCAGGACGAAATCTGTCCTTGCATTCAGTTTATATGATGTTGACAAACAGTTTATCACTATTTATCTTGCTATACATAGCAGTGTTACTGATACAACCTATCTAGAATGACTCACTCTGACTGATGCAAGCCATGCCATGCGGGCAAAGGGGTGCAGCCTCCGGGCCACCCCCATGCTGCACTCTGCCAAGTGGTATCTCCTTATCAGAGTCAAATGTTCTGGGAACATATCTGCCCGACTCAATGTTACAACATATGGATAGAACAAATAAAAATAGACGCACTTTCAACCTCTGCCAAAGTATAATAAAACAAGAAAGGAATATATAACCTATCTCCATGTACAGCCGTTGAGGTATATATATTTATAAAAGGGCGCGGCGTTCCTGATAATAAAAAACCCTGCCTGGTACACACAGTTCCAATTAAAATGTGCGCCTGTGTGCATTAGCTCAAACCGTTCTATCTTGGGCATCTCACCCCCTCCCCGCCCAACAATATACAGATCCAATAAGGTTATAACAGATGGACGTAGGGGTAACATAGAGAGAGGTCATCCCAGGATAATGGAGGATATTCCATACGTCACCCGGGGCGTACAAGCCAGCTTTAATAATACAGATATTAATGGCAGGCCCTGCAGACTGGAATTTTCATAATGAATAACTAATGGTTGTATATTAGCACATCGCCTCACTTCTGCCCCCCAGGAATCGGGATGCCAGGGGGTGGAGCTTGGGAGGTCGAGAGTCACTCAAACTGGCAGTGCTACTGCGCGTAGGGTTGCCACCTTTTCTTTAGAAAAATACCGGCCTTGGTACAGTCTCCATAGACTTAACATGGGCCTCAAGACAATTTGTTACCGGCCTGCCAGTAAAATACCGGCCAGGTGCCGACCCTAACTGTGTGGAGTGCATCCACTGGTGTCCCAAACACTGGAGAATTAGATTGGGACTGTAGAATTGTGATTCCAACGAGCGTTCTCTCGTAATCGTGACTGTCCTGTGCAAAGCTGGGAGGTATATATATGAGGATTATATATTCCATTTGATGCTGACCATGCCCTGCAGTCCTAGAGATAACATGTTACAGAACTAAACTTTATCAGCCAGCAGGGCAAGGATGGCAACTGATGGCTGGGTGAAGCACCTGATATCAGCAGAGATAGACAGACATAGACATGCCAGACAGATGTCCTGACAGATACTAATAGATAAGATTGTGTCCAGTGCATAGATGGCAGTCATGCTGAGACAGACCCACATTGATGGAACAGGGTCCCAAAAACCAGGAGTGTTAGCAACTATGCACTGTATGCAGTTACCCTGCACATGCCAGGCTATAATGTGCCTGATTTAACCAGTATGTGGCCGTTTCAGACAATCACACAAAATAAAAGCCTTTTCAGGCTATATGAAGAAAAAAACAGAAAATCCGACTTCTGTTCAGTATTTCTGCCAACAAACAGAGAGAAATCTTTTATTTGTATTGCCCAACGCGTTCTGCGTCACCAGCACTTAACTCTGCATGTTATATGAAATCCCCAGAGAAGCAGCCGTCATGTCACAAATCAAATAATGTTTTTTAGTCTCTCAATGATCAAATAGGACGTATCAAGCAAGGTAAGGAATTTACACATTTCCTTAGGTCTTGTTTCAATTGGTAAACGCACAGGGATGAGTTAAGTACTTGGCACAGTTCTTCTGATGGAGGATTGGTGATCATAGGAACAAGGTAAGTACTTAACTCAAGGAGAAGTCTTTAAATTTAAGGTATGCGATAAGACTGACTGTGAAATTGGCGTTCCAGTCCACCTTCATTAGCGCTATGATCAGTTCATCGTGAAAGTCAAAGTAACTAGGTTTTTTTTTGGTTGCGCTTCTGCTTTGATCATATCAGTTTTGCTTGAAGCAGGGGGCATGGTGGGGGCCTCAAACACCGCGACCCGATGCCCGAAACGCCAATGCACAGGAAAAGGAAGTGGGTTAAATGTCTCATATTTTTGGTTGTGTCACGGTGACCGAACACCTGGATTTATCACACTCTGAGCTTAGTAAAGACTTTATTTTACCCAGTGCATCCCTGAAGTATTCACTCCCTAAACACAGTGCAGTATTTACCGCGAGGTATCCTAGGCATCCTCCCCCCCAACACTGACCAGCGCCCCTCCATCAACCCCAGCAGTATTAGCCCTACGGCGCTGCGATCGGGCTGCCAGTGCTATTTTTTCTTAGAGGGCGGAGTGATGACAGGTCACGTGACCCGGCGCTCTGACGTCAGACACATGCCGGGTGGAATTGTCCATAATTCGGCTACTTAATATGGTTGATTTCAGCCTGAGATTGGCAATTTCCGCATATTTAGGGCCGGTCCTGGGGATCCTGTGGATTCCCCCTTCTCAATAAGGGCTGAAATGGCCCTGAATTTGGGGTATTTCAGTTCTCCAGATAATATATGAAGAACTGAATAGAAGAGTGTACAGGAATAAAAGTAAAGATACGTTAAACACATACATATTCATATACAATTATATAAAATATATTAATGTTATATATCATACCAGTATATTTACATGGGTATATGCATGTTTAAATCTTAATAAAAATAGTAATATTAATGAATGTTAATTTACTTTCTTTTTATGTCATTAATTGATGTATTATGTTATTTTTTTTGAAATCACATTATTTTCAATAATTTCTATTTCATTAAACATCTGCCCATTTCAGAAGGACTTCAGCTGTATCGGCTATTTTCAACTAATCCAAAGCTTTCCCCTCCCCTTAGAGGTCTATGGATAGGACTGTGTCTACCGTTTTTCGGTCAGCTGAACTCTGTAAAGGAAGGTCGCCAACATTCACACACCTTATACCACTGTAATGGGATTCTGGGTAGGAATATGCAACTAGGTCATCTATGATTGGCTTTATTTGCATCTTCCTACCCAGAATCCCTTGCAGTGGTGGCAGCACTGTGAATGTGAGTTTTTTTGTGGGAACATTAAGTCTTTTTGGCTTGTGTGTAACTCTGTGTTTTAATGATGGAAGTATTGAAAGAGAGAGTGCTCTCCATCCATAATTATTCCGTTACACAATGCACCTGCGTAACGTGAAAGAAGAAGGTGGTGTGTAATTAATGAGGCTTGTGTTGTTGTGTGATCACACCGCACCTGGGGACGCAGTGACCTCATGCTTTAATCTTCTTATGGTTGGCGGGTTTTTTTCACGCTATAATGGCACTTAATAAATACATTACCATTTTTCACAAGTTAAATTAATATATTTCCTGTTTTAAATTACCCATATTAAATGCTGCTTGAACAATTAAGCAGATGCGTGCGTACGATATGGTTACCTAAAATAAGAAGAGGAAATGTTTTATTTTTTTTTATCCCTGGAGATGTAAAAGGTGTAACGAGATTACATGTCTCAAGTCCCCCACTCCCTCTAGATTGTAAGCACCTCATGTTTCAGTCTGTTCTTAGTATGTAATCCCCTTCTATGCTCCGTACCTAGCGATACGTAACTTGTTGGCGCTATATAAATTAATGTCATTTAATGTAAAGAGGAATTAAATAGGACAATCTGCAGAAGCATCAACAATATCTCTGCCACTTGTAATAAAATGATATTTTTTTATAACTAAAGAGAAAGAAAGAAAGAAAGAAATCACAGACAAGAACGAGTCAAAATCAGGGTTTAAATAGCAGCGAGAGGGAAAAAACCAACATATTCCAGATTATTCCATAGAAAATGATAATGCCAAGTACGGATTCTGTATAACCAGCACGGAGCCTGGCAGAGAGGAGGGGGACGGATAAAAAGAATTTTAAAAAAATCAGTCGGCATTAAAAAAAAAAAAAACAACTCCCAAAAAATAAGGTACGGAATTGAACAAAGGAACACAAAGAGAATGAGACCAAACTGAGATGAGGTGGAAAGAAATTACAATCAGGTAATAAACAAAAAATAATAATTGTGACTGCGGGAGTGAAACATAGAAAATAAAACATTAAAACATCACAATGTATTCATGAACGAGGACATTGCAGGGAATTGAGACAGGAATATAAAACTTAAGGCGGAAGTAACTGAGTTGGAAAAAAATCTTCAATTGAATGGGAGAATTTTTCCAACTCCGTTATTTTGGCCGTAAATGGACTGTATCACCTAACCATTGTACAGAATAAACAATAAATGAAAATGATCTATACATTGTGTGGAGTCTCCTGTTTATAACACCTGTGGCACGGTATGCAAATGAGCTGCTTTTCAATGGGTTCTGTGTAATTTGCAGACCGTGTCACAGGTGATGTCATAAACAGGAGACTCCGCAGACATTGAACACACATACGTCTCCCAATTTAGCCGTTTACGTGTAGCTTTACTAACACAATGTATAGATCATTTTTTTATTCTCTACATTCACAGTATACGCAATGTTTAGGTGATACTGTCCCTCAATTTCCTGCAACTCTCTCTTTGTTGAGTAGACCCTCTTATCTCCTCACTGCAGTCCCCTCTTTCATGCATTTTAATTTACTAGTAATTTAGCCACATCCTGCAAAAACACGCACTTTGTGACAATTTACGTTTGGCACATTGCACGGTATGTCCCGAAAAATCAACAGTCGCTGACTATGCTTTGACTGTGCAGCTGCAATGCCTCAATGTTGAGGCATTATGTCACCAAAATTAGACTCCCCCAGGGCCCCTCCAGTATGGTGCTGCCCCCTACCCGGCAAGGGTGATGGAAGTCATCAGAAATCACTTCCATAAATCTTTTGCTTGGCTGCCCCTAGAGGCAGTCAGCCACATTACACTGAATGGGAGGGGGGGGGGGGGGGAATCCCCTAGATCTATTAAATCTAGCGTTAAGTATAGAGTTTCAATTGAGAGCAAAATTACAGATAAACACAAACACTGCAGAAATATTAGTATCCTTTGTCCAGAGTAAACCTGACATGTATCTTTACAGATACAATGTTGTTGACTCTCAGTTCTACCTCAAAGTTGAGGCAGTGCCAGTCTCAGAGCTGACTGATTGTGTCTGACCAAGGTCAGTCAGGCAAGCGCTTCTCCCACGGTTGCAGCAGAGCCCATGCGAAAACAAGCAGAGAGAGCCAGTCGCCGACCAGACCAGCTGCCTGCTTCCCAGGTAAGCATGGCAGCTGCTGGTCACAGGATAAATTGACATGTACTATTAAAAGTACCTGTCGGTTTATCCCCATAGGGCATCCATTTCACTTGTGCTTCCATATAGGCAGCACAAGTGAAAACATTTTTTAGTGTCCCTTTAAGCTAAATAGAGAGGTATTAATATTTTTAATAAATACCTTTTATTTTAAACATAGGTTAATTTTTTAGCATAAGATTTTTTTTAAAGATCAATGCTTATAGTTTTTGTCTTCATGTATTTATCATTTCTTTATCAAAATACAATGCATATTAAAAGGACTAAACCTAAAAATGTTTTTATAATATATATAAATAGAATGAGTTTTGCGAAATGAATAGGAAATACAGTCACGACTGTGACAAGGTTACAAATAATGATTAATATTCTAAAGATGGACAGTGTTATTGGCTCTTAAATCAGCACAGCAGCTGTATATATATTATATACATTTATAAACACATATCCATACATACATATCATTAAAAAAATCAGCCGTTTCCAGATACAATAGTGATATTACATTATTACATGAACATATATATATATATATATATATATATATATATACTTTTATTCAATTATTGTTGTAAAAAAGAAGAAAATCTTTAAAGTCTTTAACATTTCATTAAATTGTCTCTAAATATTTACATAAAAAATCCTCCTCCAATTACATAAAATAACATTTATCAAAACACCAATATTCGTATCCCTCTACCCTCCCCTCCCCATCTTTCCTACTCGTTTTCCAACCCTTTCTATTCCTTTTCTCCCTTAGTAATCTAAATCAACTGCTCCAGACTTTGTACAAAGAAGGGTCCCTCCAGATATTGTATCCATTTGGACTATTTCTTAGCGTCTGCCCCAGGTCTTTCTTCTACCGACTTAATTTGTTCCTCTATTTTCCTAATCTGTTCTACTTCTGTTACCCATTCTTCACAAGTAGGGACCCTATCCTGCTTCCAATATATATATATATATTGCATACAGCTGAAATCTGTTGTGCTGATAAAAGAATATAAATCATTATTTGTAATCTTGTCGATGTCTTGACTGTTTTTCCTATTCATTTCACAACTCATTTGATGTTGGTTTTCATGAAAAACAAGAACATCTCTAAGTGACCTCAAACATTTTAAAAGATTATGTCTGTCTGTTTTATATTGCTGTTGAATGGTGTTTCTATGAACTACCATTCAATAGATATTTCATAGTCTTTTTCCAAAATTCAAAGACTTGGGAGAATCATTTCCGGACTGTGTCAGTGAGATGGCCAGTGGGTCACCAGTGGTGTACTAGATTTGTAATGGTGTCGGTCTTTTAGTTTGTGTCATGCGGATGAATTCAGAGGACTGTCCTCCTCCCCTCGCACCTTTCACTGACATCTCCTGTCTTCCCCTCAAAGAAGATTCCTGGACCACCTTGGTTTGGACAGTTGCGGAGTCCCCACCACCAAGAGATGAAGGAAGTAGGAAAACATCATAGTCCCTGCCATGCTAAATCAAACAATACATTTTTACCAGGCGGTCTCACACCATTCATTTCTACTGAGAAACATTTGCCTAATTCTGAATTTCATCCTCCAAGATACCCTGTGATTGAAACCAACAGTTAGCAAGTATTACAGGCATCCAAGATCAGCATGCTTGACACATCAAGAGGAAAAACGCTTCAAGCAATGGGATTCTGTGATGCCTTACATGCAAATATATTAGCATTAGAAAGCACAGCAGGATCTCCATGTCACATTCTCTAAGTGTTTTGTCCTCCAGAAAAGAAACACTGGTGAGCTGTTTCATGACACAGAGGTTGCAACACATTCAATGAAAAAACGAAATACTACAGAGAGGACTTGCGTTACTCACCCTCCAGAAAGAATTGTTTTTTTTTACAAAAAAAAAACTGCTCCTATAAAAACAATTGTGAAGAGTTTGTTCTTTGTTATACGTTTGTGTTTCTTAACACGGCGCTACAATGGCTGTCTAGCGTTTTTATTACCATAATTACACAGTATTTACTAAGCTGAATGACGCAGCCTATCAGGATACTGCATTTGGTTTAGGTTTAAAGGGACACACTTTACAAATAATTTTAAACACCTATGTATGGGGCAAATGCTTCGATAAAGAGCGAAATGTGCCCAGTTTAGGACAGCCTCCATGGTTTGATATGTGAATGAATTGTTTTCAATGAGGGAATGTGTCATTTGCATATCAGGCCACAAGGTGATGTCATAGACTGGAGACACCACAGACACCCATAGCTGGGTCCAAAACACGTCTCTCTTTATCTGTGCATAATCACCACGTCTAGGTCATGTTTTATTCTTTGTAAACAATAATCGTATCTAAAATAGTGATTGTTTAAATCTGCAAGTCTATAAGCACAGTGCATGTTATTCTCTACATTAACCGCACAAACAGTGTTTATGTGCTGGAGTACCTTTAACACAAAAGGGTAACCCTGTGTGCACTTAGTATTTTACATGGGACTTGCACCTATATAAATTCAGATAAGCTCCCAAAGCAAAGTTTTTTCTTTGTTAATAGTTAAAACCTGGTGCCACCTGTCATGGTACCTCTGCAGATACAGCTGGGTTTACTCTGAGCTCATCTTGCTGGCGTTAAGGGTGCCCCCTTTCCCTCAAAAAATTACCGGCTTCTGAACTCTCTGCCAATCAGGCTACTGCAGCTTGCACTGGAGTAGTGTGAAGGAGGGGCTCAGCCAATCAGGAAAAGCTTCTGAACTCTCTGCCAATCAGGCTACTGCAGCTTGCACTGGAGTAGTGTGAAGGAGGGGCTCAGCCAATCAGGAAAAGCTTCTGAACTCTCGGCCAATCAGGCTACTGCAGCTTGCACTGGAGTAGTGTGAAGGAGGGGCTCAGCCAATCAGGAAAAGCTTCTGAACTCTCCGCCAATCAGGCTACTGCAGCTTGCACTGGAGTAGTGTGAAGGAGGGGCTCAGCCAATCAGGAAAAGCTTCTGAACTCTCCGCCAATCAGGCTACTGCAGCTTGCACTGGAGTAGTGTGAAGGAGGGGCTCAGCCAATCAGGAAAAGCTTCTGAACTCTCTGCCAATCAGGCTACTGCAGCTTGCACTGGAGTAGTGTGAAGGAGGGGCTCAGCCAATCAGGAAAAGCTTCTGAACTCTCTGCCAATCAGGAGAGTTGAGAAGCCTTGTTCCGTGGCTCCGCAATAAGGTTGCTCGAAAACCAGAACTTTTCCTGGGGGATTGAGACACACGTGGTCATCCTACCAGCGGGCTGCACTGAGATAAGTAAGAGTGGGCCATATTAAACAGGTACCGACACCTTAGATCAGATATTAATATCCAATCCATTATTGGCTCATGTAAAGTACTCTGAATATCCACGGATATCGCTACGTCTATTCCTCATATTCCCATCTCCTAATGAGTATCAGACACGGCTGCATCGCTGTGTTCAATGTCTGCTCTTCAAAGCCTGATTTAAAGTTATACACTAACAAGGGTGTAAATGCTATAGCAGACACTGCATGAGTACTAAAGGATAAAGAAATACTGCATGACTCGGAAATAAAACATTATTACACACAACCATTACTATATATAATTATATCCCATACGTATTACTATACACACCTTTATTATGACTATATCATGTCCTGCTATTCTATTATATATGATACACATCTATACTATATATGTATATTATTATATTCCACTTTAGTTATATCCACCTTTTTGATGCAATCTTTCCATTAAACATCAGTTTGTTTTATAAAATAAAAATACACCCTCAAAAATGTGCTGTAACGTTCATTGGAAGGATTATACCCAAGATATGGGCCTACACTGTGATTAATGGAACATGTTTAAATTATTATATACTGCTCTAATTATATCCACTTATAATGTACTGCTATTATTACACACACTGTTGTATGTCCTGTTATATCATGCTGTATACTATGTACTGCTATTATTACACACACTGTTGTATGTACTGTTATTTTATGCTGTATACTATGTACTGCTATTATTACACACACTGTTGTATGTCCTGTTATATCATGCTGTATACTATGTACTGCTATTATTACACACACTGTTGTATGTACTGTTATATCATGCTGTATACTATGTACTGCTATTATTGCACACACTGTTGTATGTCCTGTTATATCATGCTGTATACTATGTACTGCTATTATTACACACACTATTGTATGTCCAGTTATATCATGCTGTATACTATGTACTGCTATAATTAGATTCAGTATAGACACAGTAGTATATACTTTGACATTGTTAGTTGCAGTCTATATATTACTTATAGTACATGCACCATATGTTACATTCTATCATTAGTTTGGGGTCAGGAGATGTTTGTGCATTCTATCTGGAAGGCATCTTTTTGGATTTGTTGGTCCTTCTGCTGAAGACAGCTTGAGTTAAGTGTATTTAATGTATAAGTTTTCTTCCTGACAGAGGGAATAGCAGAAGACTGTAAACCTAGGACTAAAACGTTTTGCCAATTTAGTTATCCTTCATTTTGCAATTCCCTTCTCAATTCCCCCCTCATAAATCAAACCCTACAGATTTGCTAAAGGTTTGTTAGGTTTACACCAACCTGCTCTGCACCTTGTGTGGGCTATCAACGACTTAACCATCTAATGTGTATAAGACCCATTCACCCATCTACTCTGCCCAGTTTGCTAAATACTTTCATTAGTTCCTGACCTTATCTTATATCTAGGATAGCCTTGTGCCTATCCCACGCATGCTTAAACTCCTTCACTGTATTAACCTCTACCACTTCTACTGGAAGACTATTCCATACATCCACTACCCTCTCAGTAATGTAATACTTTCATTAGTCCCTGGCCTTATCTTATATCTAGGATAGCCTTGTGCCTATCCCACGCATGCTTAAACTCCTTCACTGTATTAACCTCTACCACTTCTACTGGAAGACTATTCCATGCATCCACTACCCTCTCAGTAACGTAATACTATCATTAGTTCCTGACCTTATCTTATATCTAAGATAGCCTTGTGCCTATCCCAAGCATGCTTAAACTCCACTGTATTAATCTCTACCACTTCTACTGGAAGACTATTCCATGCATCCACTACCCTCTCAGTAATGTAATACTTTCATTAGTCCCTGGCCTTATCTTATATCTAGGATAGCCTTATACCTATCCCACGCATGCTTAAACTCCTTCACTGTATTAACCTTTACCACTTCTACTGGAAGACTATTCCATACATCCACTACCCTCTCAGTAAAGTAATACTTTCATTAGTCCCTGGCCTTATCTTATATCTAGGATAGCCTTATACCTATCCCACGCATGCTTAAACTCCTTCACTGTATTAACCTCTACCACTTCTACTGGAAGATTATTCCATACATCCACTACCCTCTCAGTAAAGTAATACTTTCATTAGTCCCTGGCCTTATCTTATATCTAGGATAGCCTTATACCTATCCCACGCATGCTTAAACTCCTTCACTGTATTAACCTCTACCACTTCTACTGGAAGACTATTCCATACATCCACTACCCTCTCAGTAAAGTAATACTTTCATTAGTCCCTGGCCTTATCTTATATCTAGGATAGCCTTATACCTATCCCACGCATGCTTAAACTCCTTCACTGTATTAACCTATACCACTTCTACTGGAAGACTATTCCATGCATCCACTACCCTCTCAGTAAAGTAATACTTTCATTAGTCCCTGGCCTTATCTTATATCTAGGATAGCCTTATACCTATCCCATGCATGCTTAAACTCCTTCACTGTATTAACCTCTACCACTTCCGCTGGAAGACTATTCCATGCATCCACTACCCTCTCAGTAAAGTAATACTTTCATTAGTCTCTGGCCTTATCTTATATCTAGGATAGCCTTATACCTATCCCATGCATGCTTAAACTCCTTCACTGTATTAACCTCTACCACTTCTACTGGAAGGCTATTCCATACATCCACTACCCTCTCAGTAAAGTAATACTATCATTATTCCCTGGCCTTATCTTATATCTAGGATATCCTTATACCTATCCCACGCATGCTTAAACCCCTTCAGTGTATTAACCTCTACCACTTCTACTGGAAGACTATTCCATGTATCCACTACCCTCTCAGTAAAGTAATACTTTCATTAGTCCCTGGCCTTATCTTATATCTAGGATAGCCTTATACCTATCCCATGCATGCTTAAACTCCTTCACTATATTAACCTCTACCACTTCTACTGGAAGACTATCCTATGCATCCACTACCCTCTTAGTAAACTAATACTGATATCACTTTTAAACCTTTGCCCCTCTAAAAGCACATTACGTTAGTACGTTTGATCATTATGCACTTCTGTCTTCTGTATTTTTTGTTCTCTGCACTGGGAAAAATCTATGTTTTCTGAATTTTCCCTTTCCATCCTATGGACTCATTCCCACGGCTTAATTAAAACCCCAGCATATGGAGATTTGGCGGGGAGAGGCGTGCGGCTCCTGTTATTGGGATACTGCTGTTCTGCTGTGTATCAGTGAGATGGTTATTGCTCCAGATTGTGATAAAATTTTAAAAAGCACGATTTCTTTCTTTCTAAGTAGACGATAAAATGAAAGAGTCGCCAATAAGGGCTACAGCTGCTTTTATTGTTTGCAGTGATGTACGATGGGAGGGAGGGGTAGACATGGAAAACATTGAGCAGCCTCAACACTAAGCAAATCCCAGAGGGACAGAGGAGCCTCATCATGGTGGCGCTGGATTTAGTCCACTTCACCAGGACGAATACACTGAGGTTTCTCTAGTTTTCTGGTACAATACAGTGTTTTACTCATTTACAAAATAAGGTATTTGTATATATATATAGCATGTGATCAGAATTGCACGCACACGCATAGATTAAGTGTCTGTGGTGTCACCTGCTGACATCACCTGTGCATACCTCCCAACGTGTCAAACGGCCAAGGAGAGACAGTTTCATTTTGTGGGAGTGGCTGAAGTGGCGGTTGTGGGCGGGGCGTTACCGGGAATATTGTCGGTGGCTATGGCCAACTGATAACTATTTTTGTAATTTTGTAACTCGTTTAGTATTTTATTTATACAAATTAATCTATAAACTGCAGTTTAAAACACACTTTATTGTAAGTTTTATTGCTGTGGAGTCTGTGATACACTTCTACAAACCAGAAATTCCAAGCTCGCAGACAAGAGGGACAAGAGAGGAGGAGAGAAGGACAGGAGATGAAAAATAGGAACACTTGAAAGGTATGCCTGTGGCTTGATTTGCAAAATCACTACTTTTAAATGGTAAAAGCAGAGCTGGCCCTACATTGGGTCCGGACGTGTCCACTGCCTCAGGCAGCACGCCACCGTTGTCTGGTTTTACATCATCCCCATACTGTGCAGTCGCCTGTTGATCACTTGGGACCGCACATCACCTAAAATGGGGGTGGAATCTGTGCATTAGTACAGACCCCAACTCGCGCTCAGCTCTCTTTAGTCAGAATGCTAGGTATCACATGATTAGAATAGTCAGATGAAGCCCAGTGAAGGTAGACTCCCAGTGAGCTGCTTATATATACACTCTGTGTTTGAGATTGTGTGTGTATGTGACTGTCTATGTGCTTGCGAGACTGTGTATGTGTTTGCGTGACTGTGTATGTGTTTGCGTGACTGTGTATGTGTTTGCGTGACTGTGTATGTGTTTGCGTGACTGTGTATGTAAATTCTGACAAAATTCTGCACAATATCTTTGGCCAGCACTGGGGAATTGGGTCATTTGCATATGTAGCCACAGGTGATGTCATAACTCTTATTTTTTTTGCAATTCTGCAGAAAGCACAGATGATTTTTGAGCATTTTATATTCTATATACCTCCATGGCATAAACAATATTTGGGAGACAGTTCGACACTTTGGATGTGTCATTTGTGTCAGTTTACGCTTTCGCAAATAGACCCCACACGATGCACGCTTCCACAACTAGTGGCAACACAAGGGTTAACTCCGGGGAGTTGTAATCATCCTTGGTTAATTTGCAGATGATGTATTACAGAGTATTTACAGGCTGGGCCCATTGTTTGCTGCTGTACATTACGATGCACAGTTATAGTCACAGTTAGGATGCTGTCTGCATCTTCTCCTCCTTCCTGTCAGGACCTGTTGGAGAACTGTTAATCCCTGAGAAAGGAAAGCCATTAATTATCACCTTCTGCAAACGACTGAAATAGAAATACTAGTTCTGGGTACGCTTGACATTTCCAAAAAAGAGGGGAGTAAAAACAATACATTATAAAATGTGTTGCGGATTTAAAACTTCACCATACCTGCCAAGTGTCCCTATTTTTGAGGGACAACCCCTATTTTGAACCAAAATCCCTCTGTCCTTCTTTTCTTTTCTATTTCTCATATTTTCTAGTTGTTGTTTTTTGGTGTATATCACAGAGCTCAAGAGCAAATAAACTCACAATACTGTGCGTTGAAACTGTATACAAAAAAATACACTGACTGTTATTAAAACATAAACATAATACTCTTTATAACTACCTAAATAGCCAAGTTGTAATTCAGTAACAATTTTACACTTTGTGTTCACTGTTTACTGACGAGATGCTGAGTTTTCCTGCACATAAGTAGGTGAGAAGATAATCTGAGGTCTAAGAAGAAATTTGGATTAAAAAGAATGACAACACTATGAAATAATGAATTTCTTTATTACTTTTCCTAAATAATTAGTTTCTTTATTCAGTGGTGTATCTTGGTTTTGTGCTGCTCCTGGCAGACAAAATTTGGGCACCCCCCCACCCATGTTGCACACCTACGACATGCCCATCACCCATGTTGCACACCTACGACATGCCCATCACCCAAGTTGCACACCTACAACATGCCCATTCGCCCACATTGCACACCCACGACATGCCCCATCACCCACATTGCACACACATTAAATGCCCAATCACCCCATTACATGCCACCATCACCCTCATTACATACCCCCACCACGTCCATAACATTCCCCCATCGCCCTGATTAATTGGAATGAGCTAAAGCTCGCTGAATGATGGAGGAGGGAATGAAAATGTTTGAAGCACCAGAAGTGTGCTTTAACACCTTCGGGCACAGTGCCGCCCTCTGGCAAAGTGCCGCCCAAGGCGAGTGCCTTGTTTGCCTTGTGGAAGATACACTACTGTCTTTATCACTACTTTTTTACATGACAGGCTACTTGAGTAAATACTTTCTGAATTATGATTTATAATTGCTGAGATATTACACTTTTGCTGCTGTGTTTGTTTCTGCTTGGACAGCTTCACGTGACAGCTGTGCTTTATGGAGAGAGTGTTGGTTTTACAGTAACCTCTCCTCTCCAAAACTGACCATTGCAGATGGAGGTCCATTTGCATTTTCATTGTATTTGCTTTTCGAGATGCAAATAAGCCTGTGAGCTCAAGGTATAAATATCGAAACACGGAAAAGGTCAGTGAAGGGACCAGAAAACCTCTGTGCAAGCAATACTTCCTAAACGGGGGTCTCTGATTAGAAATAAGTGCTGAAATAAAATAGGTAATATCTCGTGAAAGCATTGTATTCTCTCTATCTTAATGTGATTGGGACTGTATCACCTAAACAAGGACTAAATTAGGAGAAAAATGTGTTTTAAATGTGTCTGTGGCAGTCTCCTGGTGATGACATCACATGTGGCACAGTATGCAAATTAACTGCTTTCAATGGGAAATGTGTAATTGGCATACATAAGCAGCAGACTCCACAGACACATTTAAAACACATTTGTCTCCTAATTTCGCCATTTGCTTGCAGTTTTGCTAACACAATGTATAGATCATTTTGAATCCTATTTTATGTTCTATATGCACAGTAATAACAATGTTTGGGTGATACAGTCCCTTTCATGACACTTTACATGGATTTTAATGATGAAAATGTAAAGAAAATATAGTATTAAATAAGCAACTGGTTATAGGGTTTTTCAGGTGATCCTGTTTCTTTTTTGGGAAGTGGAGTGAAACAACTGGAGATGAATTGCCGAATCGGTATGGGTGCATCTGAGGACTTTATAAATGAGCTGACGCAGAGTCTCACAAATATGTTAACGCTAATATTGCCAATGGCGTTGATCATAACTAGTTTTGGAAATGCTGTACCCTTCGTGACAACGACTGTTTTTACAGTTCTGCGGTGTTTGTGTTTACCTGTAATTTCCGACTCTCATTTACTGCACCCACACAAATTATAAAGTATTTTTTTCAGGATAAAAAGGTTTTTCTTTAGATACCATTGTTTTGATTGTATATAATTTACTATTAAAGGAATAAAATACAAGAACAAACAAATACTTTTTCTAACTTTTATGTAACACAAACCTTTACATCTAAAAACGATAACAAAAAAACACCTGCTAAATAGATTCTAATATTTAGAGTTTATTTTCTGAGTTGGGAAATACCCAATGTTTACATAGTATGCTTGTTTATTTGAAAGTTTCAAAGCTTTTTCTCCTACAGGTACATTTTAAACCCAACCCTAACCATAACCCAAACATAATGCAATTATTTTTTTTACCTAGCGAGGCAGTTTAGCAACACTCCCTGAGTGACAGATGTGATCAGTGAACACCTCCAAAGCACCATATTGGAAAGGCTTTATGTCTATCAAAATGGCGAATTTGATCACTCTGGAGAGTGATTGTGCCCTGGGGTTGGATTTCAGTGAATGCCTTGATATTGAGGCATTGTAGCAACTCCAGCTGAGCTCAGAAAGTGGGCATGTATTAAGTTCCAATTATATTTAGAAATCTCCGATTAAGACTTATAGATTTCTACACATCCATACCTGCCCCTCTTCTGGAGGAGATGGGGCGGAGCCTAATGTTGGCGGCGTTATGTAACGGTGCATCACTCCGCAAGACTGAGTTCCACATATGTATAGCTTAAACGCCATGTTGCCTGTGCACACTGCAATACGCAGTGCCCCATCAGCCATAGCTCCCCTGGTACGTATACTGGGTATACTCAATCCTCCTAGCTTAGACTGTGGATGATAACACAATGCTACCAGTGCACCATGCACTGTACACAGGCAGTAATAATGCCGGGAACTTGACAGGAAAGGACCCCAAAGAACAGGACTGGTCTGGTAAATCCGGGACTAATAACAGTACTGTCTGTAAGAGGTACAGCACACGGAGCCTCCCAGACCCGATCTTAATCCCGAGTTCCAGTCGTGCTATTCAAGTGGCGAGTTGTATCTGGTTTGTGTGAATGTGTAGCTAATCCTAATCATTCCCTGAATAGATAATGAATCTTGTCCATTTGCAGCACTCTCCCTGTGATTAACTGCCCTCGGGGGACAGGAGAATCGTGCTCATTTTAATTTGAAAATCTTTTTTCAGACATATTCATCTCACAATTATAGGTTAAACTAATCGGTAATCAGGCCAATCTCCAGGCGCAATCGTGTCCTTATGCGGACGTCACATTAGGTTGAGACAAACGCAAACTTAAAATACGGGTTAACGCATTCAGTGCCAAGGTGGACAGCGCAAGAGGCTACAAATCCCCACCGGTCTTCTGAGGTTCAACCACAAATGAACCTGCAATGTAAACGATAAAACATATACGCTGTAGCTGCCAAACTGATAGTATACGTATAACAAATATAATTGGTCAGTTTTATTTTTTATGACTTTTGCAAGGCGTTTAAAGCTACTAGCATGGTAGGCAAAGCGGACGCACGGGCAGCCACCTGCCGCTGTGTTATCATGTCGGCCTCTCCGGCTGCAATCTATTTTGGTGGAAATATTGGCATTTTTCAGGGCAAATATAATTAGCGTCTTTTTTAAGTATCAGACCATCGATTGTAGGAATCACCACTTTTTTAGGGCTGCTTCTTCGAAAAAAAGTCTCGGACCTGAAGAAACTGTTTTAGGAGATATACTTACCTGGAAGAGCGTCACAAATACTACAGCGGCAAAACTCCTAACATCAGACGAAAAGGTGATGGCTTCTGAGACGAAAACTGCGTCTTACATTCAGCGGCCGAATGTAGCCCCGAATGTAAGACGTCATTTAGAATCTAGTAAATATTGTATATTGTATTATTGACTTGCAAACTGACCCAGGGGGTGAGAAGACCCCCTTCAGGCAGGTAAAATATGTGGCTTCAAAATTCTATTCTTCCAACTGTGTGCACTGCATTCTGGGATTGAACCATAAGCATTGTGGGAGCATGTATGTGTGCAGCCATGATGGGCTCACCGGTGGGCAGAGCTTGGGAGGTCAGAGTGTCACACTACCATGTAGTAGGCATCCTCCGAAGTTTCAGACAATGGAGAATGATAACTGGGACTGCAGAATTGCTGCTGTCCTCCTGAACTCGCCTTCTGTCCAGAAAAAATGGGACAAAGGTAGAGTTTGGTGGAACAATACTACATGGGAGACTTGTGGTATTTTCATCTGCATGACAGATAGCACTCCTGACAACATGCCCGGACTAAGTCATTGGACATGGTGTAGAGAGGGCTAAACAGGGGTGGGGATAGCCTCTATCATCCAGTTACTGGGGGTCTGGAGCGGACTTCTTGTGTATTTAGAGAGATGGCAGTCATACCAGGGAAAGCCCCAAATCTGATGGTACAGGATCGCAAAAACAGGACTTTTTGGGTAATGGTAAATCGGAGTCAGTTGGCAACTATGTGATATAAGTTACACACATATTATCAAATCATTTTTCTATTTACTTTTCCCTGTGAGGTGCACTTGTAACCCCACCCCAAATATTAACTCAGCCTTTGTTTTCTGTACGGCAATTAAGGTGTTAACCCAGCGACACGTCCTCTAATATTTATATTACAATCAAAGTATCCGGTGACACAATGTATTAACATTACTCTGCTCAATGGAAATAAAGTAATGTTACCAGCGGAATAAACATGGGAATCATTTACCCTTTGAGAGCCGTAATAGGGAGAGATGCTTTATAAAACAGCACTCACAGGGTTAATTACACAAGTCAGTTCTGGGGAAACGGTGGAAAAGTGGAGCAGTCACCATGGTTACAGCTGGCATGTTCTTGCTGACTGCACTCTGCCCCAGCAATGACTTTGTATGTGTAATAAACAGGAGACATGTTGTCTTGATCCATGCATTCTGATTACACAATGTATAGATCAGGGTTCCTGCTCTGTATTTACACAGTCAGGGCTGGTATTGTTTGGAGAGAGTTGCCTGTTAGGTTCCTCCTGCATTATGCCGAGAGGAACACAGTTTAAATCATATTTGCCAGTCATTTCCTTAAAAGATATACATTATTACTAGAACCAGTCCACGCCCACTCTGCACCCATACGGTGAGTAATGTCCACTTATATACGAGATGCTTGTAACCGAGACCCCCTCCGTGCTGGCTGCAGGACAGTCACAAAGCAAACTAGGGATTCAGGGCCCAATAGTACAAACGGCGTCCATCCTTTAGCCTGGTTCTGGTATATACAATGCATCATGCAGGGCTGCAGTGATCTTAATACAACACTCACAGTATAGGATTTTAATAAGTGTTCCTGATCAGAGGCGATATCCTCATCTGGCCGGCTGATGGTGATGTGACCATGTATTGTTTGATTATCCCGTTCAGTGCCAGAGGATTCACCAACTCACTGATTGCAATATATTTTACGCCATACTGAGCTCAGTGGGTTAAAACATCTGGTTGGGAGAAAGGGATCAATCTAAAAGGGCAACTTATAGGACAACTGTGGGCACAAACTTAAGGTAAGTGTAATTAAAAGATTCTATCAAATGGGAAATATAGCTTTATTGGGGCGGACATGTTGTTTAGAATGTTGGATCAGATGATGGGAGATCTTACCCAACATTCTAAACATGTCTGCCCCCATCATAGAGTTATATGGAGCAAAGAGGGCTCAAGAAAGTCATGTATTGCTAATCATTAAAGTGTTTCTATTTGAACCATCTGCACTTGTTGCTATCTTTCAATTACACATAACTTCATTTTAGTTGACAGTTGTCCTCTAAGGACCACACTTAGTTAAACTTGCTCCATACAGAGTTCCCAACACGGGAAGACGAGTTTGTTTGCAGTTAGTGACTGCAGCAGGACAAGAGTAGCAATGATACATATTAATGAATGCATTAATAAACAGCTGCTTGATTCCCCCAGTGCCATGTAAAAGAACAATGAAGCCTTATCCTTACCTTGTGATCAGTCGAGGACTCTAGCACTCTCGCTTCATGCTGCAAGAGAAGATATTAGGATTTACTCAGTGTTTTCATAGCATTTGAATGAGTAGATATGGATGGGGAGGGGGGGGGGAACTTATGTATACATATCAACATACATTCAGCCTGCACAGGCCATCCAAACAAAGCTTTAAGCTGTGCAGGTGATGTAAACACCAAACACAGAGCGGCAGTGGGGATGGCACACAGGGGAATTTGCATGTACAAACTGGAAGGGAGGAATTTGTGTAATTCTATTTGTGTTGATTAGGGATGGTATACTTTATAACCTGGCACCATTAACTGTGCTAACTGAGTGACCAGGCTTCACTTTGAAATAAAACATAATAAAAACATTAATTCAACATTTAAAAAAAAATAATTAAAAACCGGGTCCACCCTGCACCCAAGATCGGCTGCCTGCTCTGCTTTTAACTCTTTGTGTGCCGGAGAGGAGATCAGATTATGGAAGAGAGACTGTGAATAGAGAGCGTAAGATCAGAAGCCAGCAGAATGCAAAGAATAAGGGAAATGGGCCTGAAACATGTCTGTGGGGTCTTCTGTTTATGACATCACCAGTGTCTCGGTATGCAAATGAGCTGCTTTTCAGCATGTCATTTGCATATGAAGCCACAAAGTGATGTCATAAGCTGGAGACACTTCCAGTTCAGCTAACACAATGTAAGGATAATTTTATTCTACTTATTTACAGTATAATTCATGTTTCGGTGACAGAATCCCTCTAACACAGTGTGTCTGGCATCATCCCTCTGCGTGCTGGATGGATAGAGGTATAGAGGCCACAATGACACCCCAGGGGTAAAGGGAGACCGTGGAAGGCTTATGTACAATACAGCAATTCTGGGACAATGTTCCACTTTTTAGAATGTTTATAAATTAACCCCAGTGGCCATCATCTGCCCATACTGGTCAAGGTTAAAGAAAATGCTTAGCGGAAGGTATAGATTTAACCTTTTGAGTGCCTGGGGTCTATGCGACATATTGCTACACTATTAACTCCATATTTACTTTTTACTCAAAGGGTTCTGGGTAAAACGTGGTAGATTGTGTACGTCCATATATTAGATTTGATTAATTATTGCATAAATCGTGTATCCAGAAAAAGGGCGCTTACAGATATTTGCACATTGGACAGGAGGTTTCCACCTACATAGTGCTGTATCATGTACAGTAAAGTAACAGATCCCGCCCCCATCTCTCCCAGCTCCCGCCCCCATCTCTCCCAGCTCCTGCCCCATCTCTCCCAGCTCCCGCCCCCAACTCTCCCAGCTCCCGCCCCATCTCTCCCATCTCCTGACCCCATCTCTCCCAGCTCCTGACCCCATCTCTCTTAGCTCCCGCCCCCATCTCTCCCAGCTTCCGACCCCATCTCTCCCAGCTCCCGACCCCATCTCTCCCAGCTCCTGACCCCAACTCTCCCAGCTCCCGCCCCAACTCTCCCATCTCCTGCCCCCATCTCTCTCAGCTACTGCCCCATCTCTCCCAGCTCCCGCCCCCATCTCTCCCAGCTCCTGCCCCCATCTCTCCCAGCTCCTGCCCCCATCTCTCCCAGCTCCTACCCCTATCTCTCCAAGCTCCTCCTTATTGGAATGTCACTGAATTTAGAAGCCCCGGTGATATTATTTTCAATGTAAGACTAGAGATGAAGCGTAATCTGTTGTAAAGTAAAATGCATGTCTCATATATTAAACACATACTAAGAATCACTCCTGGGTAGTTTCCCATTTAAGCAAAAGACAAGAAAGAGAATCTAGTAAATGAGGATAGCATACAAAGCAAAGGAAGAAACTAAAGCAATGCAGTGTTTGTAAAAACTTTAAACAGAGAAAAAATTATAACTAAGAAATAGATTTCAGACTCCAAGAGCCAAATAGTATAACACAGCAGCCAGTGTGATCTTTCATGGATCAGATTGTATATAACATTAACTTGTTTAAGGAAATCCCAAAAAGGACAATTCCATGACTACCTCGTACATACCCCCTCCAGCAGGGAACCGCTTCAGCACTAAAGTGGTTAAACTAATGCAAAGGGCTGTTTAATTCCTACCCAGTTAGCATTATTCCCATCCTTATTTCTAGTTGCTGCTTCAGCATGGGCCGTGGCTCCGAACAAGGCTTGTTACAGTCAAGGAAAGAGATTTGGAACTTGGAGGTGAAAAGGTTTCAATACAAAGAGCACAGAGGAATTTTTTTTTTTTTTTGGGCAGGATTTTTTTTTTTTTTAATAACAGAAACCGCAGGTTTCATCAGATGAGGGAAAACTGCAGGGGGATGTCTAATTACTTTCTGTGGAGTTTGCTCATGATGTCAGAATACATGAATTAGAAAGTGATTTTTTTTTTTTACAGGAAGAATACGTTTGAAAAGCCTCGCAGGATCCATGCAGTTTGCTTTGCCTGTGTCCGTTTGTCCAGATTCATGGTTATTCATCTTGCTGTCAACTTTGTGCCAAGTTTCTGTGTATGCAATCCCCCCCCCCCCCCCAAAAAAAAAGAAAAAAAAAGTCTGCAAAGCAATAGTGGGCATAAAAGAAAACAGACAATTGAGAGCCTACAGCACGGCGGGCGAGGTTCCAGCTAACCTGTGATAATAATAAAATCACAAGAACACCCTTCCATCAATCTTCCATTTTCCAATTAAAGTGAGAGAAAGAAGCAGTGAGATATTTATATTGAACTATAGAGAAAGCTCCCAGATGCTCCAAAAGATCACAATATGGAACAGTCTACAAATAGCAAATAATAATAAAGAAAAATACAGAGATTACAAAAACATAAGAAACTCTTCTTATGTCACCAAAGAATGATACAAGATATAATTACAATCATGTAGGAAATCTTGGAGGAAGGGTGAAAAGGGGACTAATGCGTTGGGTGAAGAGTATCAAAGAGAAGCTATGTCTAATCAATCTCCTTAATTGGCACAGGAGCAGAACCTGTGCGCAGGTAAAAGGAACCATTTTAAAGAATTGCTAGGGTCAGTCCTAGGTGCACAATGTGGGTGATGGGGCATGTTCCAGGGTGCTAGGGTCAGTCCTAGGTGCACAATGTGGGTGATGGGGCATGTTCCAGGGTGCTAGGGTCAGTCCTAGGTACGCAATGTGGGTGATGGGGCATGTTCCAGGGTGCTAGGGTCAGTCCTAGGTGCACAATGTGGGTGATGGGGCATGTTCCAGGGTGCTAGGGTCAGTCCTAGGTGCACAATGTGGGTGATGGGGCATATGTTGGGGCATGTCCTGTGGATGCAAAGTGGGTGCTGGCTGGGGTAGATTCTGGGTGTGCAGTGTGGGTGCTGGGGCATGTCCTAGGTGTGCATGGAGGTACTATAGCAAGGGACGTAGGGGCAATAATGGAAGCAGAAATGGAATGGAGGGCCTGTCACAATTTGTGATGGTGTCCCTGCTTTGCAATACAATTATTACTCCTATATATGGAGATTTGCTAGTTCAGTGGCCATGAAAGGGTTAGTGCTAAACCCCAGATTGAGGAACATTTGGGATCAAGCATTAGCTTGCTGCTGAACGTGTTTCAAGGGTCTCGGACCCTCCCTGCCGGGGCAGTATCTCATTAGCATGCTACGAGGGTGACGATTGTCTAATCTATAAATTTGACTGATTGATAATATGATTACATCGGGATGGATGCATTGCCAGCCATTAGTGCCAAGCTTGTAATCACATTTGCCTACATCAGTACACCCCTCAGCATCTCCAGCAGGGCTGTGTGAATAGAAGACAAATAGCCAGGCTTCGGAGGTAATTACCAGCTAATCTGCCCATTCCAGGCATGGTAAATAAGAATCCACCGGCTGCATTAACAGGGAGACACAATACTAAATGAACTCCTTGAACTCAGGGGGCAGAGTGATAATAAGACCGGGGGGGGGGGTCTGCACACCTGATGATAGGTGATGATAACATTACCCACTCAGACTTTGTGATAGCCAACCTGTTAGTGGACCACGACTCTCATAAATCTAGGCCAACCAAAAATCCAGCAAGTAACTAACCAAGGTTTATCCGAACTGCAGTTCCGCATACAGCTGATCGTCTGTTCCCTACAATAAATGTTATCAAAAGTCGGGCGGCCCAGGGGTATTGTTTGTTATTGTGTTTGGATGTATAAACTGGTTGTCAGATACCATGTGATCTGAGAATAGAGGATTCTGGGTGAGGTGGTCTAGCGCATGGAGTGTGCAGTACTGTCTGGATGCTGCTAAACTAAACACTCCAAACTCATTTGCCATCAGTTATACGTCCAGTTATCTTGGCCCTCTCTCCAAGCTCCTGTAATTACTAGCATTGCATACCTTTCTACACAAGGGGAAAGTCTGACAAAGGTGGTACCGAGGATTATATAAACCACGAAAGGGGTCTTTACTATCACTCAAACATTTCCTTGCTTCAACTATTTGTAGATCATTTGCATGCAATACTGCAAACGATTTCTTCAGCAAACCTGCACTACCGATCATTTTCCCATGGACAGAGTGGGCACTCAGCCTCACTTGGAAAATCTAAAATTTTCTTTACCCCTCTCCTGCTTTAGTCAAAATGCTAGATGCTAAGCAGCTCAACTCCCAGCGACAGGTTCTATCATCATTAAATGGGTATTACAGCTAAATGTATTATATCTTGGTCGGGTGAAAATAGTATGAACCCACTGTAAACGGATTCATATATAGAACGTGGAAAGTGCCACTGTAACCAGTGTAGCGTTTATGCGTTTGCAAATCTACAGTACAACTGTTATCAGTCTTTCTAGGATGGTGACCTCTGGTGGTTGGAGGACTAAAGTATAAGTCAATTGAAGTCTCCCTAATGACCCACCATGCCATCAGTGGACACTAAAATACATCATGTACCCTGCATGTTAACCAGGGGTGTGAGACTGTGACCCTGCAGTTGTTTATAGACTACATCTCCCATATTAACCTACCCGCCCTTTTCGGATGGCAAAGGATTATGGGAAATAATCCTGACCTTTATAGATATCAGAAATCCAAGCAGCTGTATGTCATGATCTGTCTCATGATACAAATTGGGGGGGGGGGGGGGGGCATTGTATAGTTTGCTTAATTAATTTACCTGTAGGCTCCAAGCAGAGTATTATCAGAAATGACTGAATCAACAGGACAAAGAGGCCTAAATCATTTGGCTGCCATGGAAACAACGAAAGTTTAAATATAATTTAGAAATAGTGCTGTGGTAATTCTCATTTTGTAAAATATGCATGAATCATCCATAATTAACCCATTGATCATGTCTTTGTCATTTAGTATTGTAACAGTGCTTCCTCCAATCACAGTAACACATTGCCACGGACTAGTTCAGGGGTCTTTGATTTCACCCATTACTGATAAAGTAAAATATTATGACAGCAAGGTGTGTATCTACATGGAAAGCAAAGAGTATTGTATACATTTATATATATATATATATATATATATATTATATTGTCATTTAGAATATCCCTATATTGCATTTTATTTGTATGCTTTAAATAAATCAGAAACTTCTTCCTTACTGTTTTAATACTACCTGATATTAACTCATATTACCCAAAAACACAGTGACCATACTATAGAGCAATTAAAGTGATTTCACTGCTCTTCAAACAAGGTATAGAGAGGATCCTGATCACAAGCTTACAATCTAGAGGGAATGGGGGACAGGTGATACACAAGGTATAGAGAGGATCCTGCTCACAAGCTTACAATACAGAGGGAATGGGGGACAGTGATACACAAGTTATAGAGAGGATCCTGCTCACAGAGCTTACAATCTGGAGGGAATGGGGGACAGGTGATACACAAGGTATAGAGAGGATCCTGCTCACAGAGCTTACAATCTAGAGGGAATGGGGGACAGGTGATACACAAGGTATAGAGAGGATCCTGATCACAAGCTTACAATTTAGAGGGAATGGGGGACAGGTGATACACAAGGTATAGAGAGAATCCTGATCACAGAGCTTACAATCTAGAGGGAATGGGGGACAGGTGATACACAAGGTATAGAGAGGATCCTGCTCACAAGCTTACAATCTAGAGGGAATGGGGGACAGGTGATACACAAGGTATAGAGAGGATCCTGATCACAAGCTTACAATCTAGAGGGAAGGTGGGACAGGTGATACACAAGGTATAGAGAGGATCCTGATCACAAGCTTACAATCTAGAGGGAATGGGGGACAGGTGATACACAAGGTATAGAGAGGATCCTGATCACAAGCTTACAATCTAGAGGGAATGGGGGACAGGGGATACACAAGGTATAGAGAGGATCCTGCTCACAGAGCTTACAATCTAGAGGGTAGGGATCGACCGATTATCGGATTAACCGATATTATCGGCCGATATTCACAGTTTCCTAAACTATCGGTATCGGCATCTAACTTTACCGATAATGCCGATAATGTTTGAATGAAGCAGTTTTCGCGATCAACGATCGCGAAAACCGCTTTAACAGTGCTGGTCTATTGCCTCGACATCGAGGCAATAGCCAGCATCGATATTTCTATTTTGGGACCCCCACGATCGCCCCACGGAGCGATCGTGGGGAGCCATATTGACGGAGCATGCTGCTCCGTCAATATGGCTAAGTCCTCTGCCGGTCTGAGCTTCGGAAGTGAAAGTAACTTCACTTCCGTCGCTCTGAATATGCTACTTGACTACCCCTAGTGGTAGTTTAGTAGCATTGCAATGGAAAATAATTAAAATACATATTTAATTAAATAAAAATAGGTTATTTAGCTATATTAGCCTACAGGGTTAAAATTAAATATTTTTTAGCATAAGGGATAGGGTTAAAATTAAATTAAAGTTAAAAAATATTAAGGGATATAATAAGGATTAGAGTTGGGGTTAAATTTAGTGTTAGGGTTAAATTTTGGGTTCGGGTTGGGGTCAAAAGATCAATATAGGAAAAAACCAAAAAACACTATTTTTGGTTTTTGCCCCATAACTCGCAAAAAAATACCGAAAAATATGGAAACATGCATATTTTTGAACTCGGGACAACATTTAGAAACTATTTAGCCGGGGTCTTTTTTAATGATTTTATTTGTGTAAATTATATTTTAGGTCAAAGTTAGAAAAAGTGGGTTTTTTTAAATTTTTCATCATATTTTATGATTTTTTTTGTAGTAAATTATAAGATATGATGAACATAATGGTATCTAATGAAAGCCCTTCTTATGACGATAAAAACAACATATAATTTGTGTGGGTACTGTATGTGAGAAAGTAAAAAATTACAGCTAAACACAAACCCTAGAAATGTCAAAACAGCCATTGTCACCAAGGGAAAGTCAAGGTGAAAATGTCTTGTCACTAAGGGGTTAATTAAGCTGTTTTGATGCCTTGCTTATATTTACTGTAGTGTCCCTTTGATATAATTGCCTATGTCATTGCTGCTCATTTTACTAAGATTTAATCTAAGTATGGACTATGTGCAATTGAACATTGTTGTTCTTGTTACCTTTTGACTGATATTTATTTAAAAAAAAAAAAAAAAAGTGGTCCAATTTGTTGTATTTGACCATATCACCATTGTTTTGCTGCATTATTTATTTTTATTTAGCAATGAAAAAGATTTACAAAAAAAAGCTAAACGTTAACAATAAACATGTTCATTTAACAGCAGATTTGTGTAGAAATTGTTTTTTTCCCCAAAAAATTAAAATGCACGAAATATCGGTATAAGTTATCGGCTATCGGCCTGAAAGTTCACAGGTTATCGGTATCGGTATCGGCTCTAAAAAATCAATATCGGTCGATCCCTACTAGAGGGAATGGGGGACAGGTGATACACAAGGTAGAGAGAGGATCCTGATCACAAGCTTACAATCTAGAGGGAATGGGGGACAGGTGATACACAAGGTAAAGAGAGGATCCTGATCACAAGCTTACAATCTAGAGGGAATGGGGGACAGGTGATACACAAGGTATAGAGAGGATCCTGCTCACAGTGCTTACAATCTAGAGGGAATGGGGGACAGTGATACACAAGGTATAGAGAGGATCCTGCTCACAAGATTACAATCTAGAGGGAATGGGGGACAGGTGATACACAAGGTATAGAGAGGATCCTGATCACAAGCTTACAATCTTGAGGGAATGGGGGACAGTGATACACAAGGTATAGAGAGGATCCTGATCACAAGCTCACAATCTAGAGGGAATGAGGGACAGGTGATACACAAGGTATAGAGAGGATCCTGATCACAAGCTTACAATCTAGAGGGAATGGGGGACAGTGATACACAAGGTATAGAGAGGATCCTGATCACAAGCTTACAATCTAGAGGGAATGGGGGACAGTGATACACAAGGTATAGAGAGGATCCTGATCACAAGTTTACAATCTAGAGGGAATGGGGGACAGGTGAGACACAAGGTATAGAGAGGATCCTGATCACATGGTTACAATCTAGAGGGAATGGGGGACAGGTGATACACAAGGTATAGAGAGGGTCCTGATCACAAGCTTACAATCTAGAGGGAATGGGGGTCAGGTGATACACAAGGTATAGAGAGGATCCTGCTCACAGAGCTTACAATCTAGAGGTAATGGGAGACAGGTGATACACAAGGTATAGAGAGAATCCTGCACACAGAGCTTACAATCTAGAGGGAATGGGGGACAGGTGATACACAAGGTATAGAGAGGATCCTGATCACAAGCTTACAATCTAGAGAGAATGGAGGACAGGTGATACACAAGGTATAGAGAGGATCCTGCTCACAAGCTTACAATCTAGAGGGAATGGGGGACAGGTGATACACAAGGAATAGAGAGGATCCTGCTCACAAGCTTACAATATAGAGGGAATGGGGGACAGTGATACACAAGGTATAGAGAGGATCCTGATCACAGAGCTTACAATCTAGAGGGAATGGGGGACAGGGGATACACAAGGTATAGAGAGGATCCTGCTCACAAGCTTACAATCTAGAGGGAATGGAGGACAGGTGATACACAAGGTATAGAGAGGCTCCTGATCACAGAGCTTACAATCTAGAGGGAAGGGTGGACAGGTGATACACAAGGTATAGATAGGATCCTGATCACAAGCTTACAATCTAGAGGGAATGGGGGACAGGTGATACACAAGGTACAGAGAGGATTGTGATCACAAGCTATAATAACCATTTTAATAATGTTTTCAATATGTTTATTTAATGAATACATATGAATTTCCTCTGCTAATGAATACACTGTATATGAGATCTATCTGTGCTTTGCATTGACAGTCTAGATTTAGTGGCTGCCATGGATTCTCTTGCCTGCTGGTCTCTCAGTGGCTGCACAGTGTTGCTCTATCACCTAACGACTTCAGGGGCCATCCAAAGCTCTTTTTGAAGATCTCTTTATAAACCATAACCTTCCAGATATCACCAATGGGCAAAGAAAGGATTTATAGTCCTAAACATCATAGGCTTCTTTACTGGCAGATACACTGGGTGAATAGACTACTATCTGAAGCTGTGACCGATCCAATCAATATAGTCAAAAACAGCTGGATCAGGGCTCTTACAATTCAAAGTGCATTAGGACATGTTGATCCAGGATGAGTCTGACTGCCTTGGAGTCTAGAAGGATTTTATTCCCTTCGAGATGAAACTAGTACTGTATAATTTCTTCTTCTTCTTCTGGATCATCAAACCCCAGTTTGTGGAAGGGCTAAATGTGCTGGACTACATACCTTTATCAACCTTATTAACAAGGACATTATCCATGAAAGCAGCAATTGAGAAGGGAATTTAAAACTTAAGGCCAAAGTAGCAGAATTGGAGAACGAAAAAAAGATCTATAAATTGTGTTAGAAAAATGACATGCAAATGCACAAAATAATAAAAATATGTGTTTTAAATGTGTCTATTGTGTCGCCTGCTTATGACATCACCTTGTGGCTTGCTTGGCAAATTACACGTTCCCAACTGAGAATTAAGTAATGAAACATATGAAACCACAGATGTAATGTTATTTTTTTTTTCAGATTTTTTATTTTCTACATTCACAGTATGAGCAATGTTTTAAAGTCCCTTTAAGTTTGAAACTGCCTTCTTAATTCCCTGTAATTCTCTCTTTCAAGAAAAAATGTAACTATGTAAAAATAGTTCCATTTCCCACGTCTGAAATGTAATTATTGCACCATATGAATATATGAGTTATTCCTATGCATGTGATTTCCCAAAGGAAAGGGGGTCTATCTACATTCAAGGGTCTGGAGGTCAGCTGCATTTAAATTCACCCAGGTGAGGTCATAATCAGACCTGTAACACGTATGAGCATGTATGAGCATGTTCTCACGTAAAACACAGCAGTGCCACGGGGGTGATAATAAGAATTAATGACATTATTTAGTACACACTCCATGGCTCAGAATTCATTTGGAATATATACAATCTAGCAGATTCTTTTGCATATTGTATTTATAATGTCTTCTAAATTAAAAGAAACCATTTGGAATAATATTGTAACTGTTTATATCCAAAAGATGAATTCAGGGTGGTTGGCAACTGATATTAAAAATAGATATGTAGGTATGTGTTTTAAGAATTGATTAAACCATTAGGGCAGGGATTATACGCAGGAAAAGGAAGAATAACTGGATCGTTAACTGATTTATTTTACTTGTTTGGGAAAATAAAACTGTTTGCAGGAATTTAGCTATTGATTTTTGGGGTCTGTATATATTTTATTCACTTATAAAAACAAATAAGAATCTGTTGAAGATCTGCACATTTACAGCCCTGTTTCCAAAATAATTCCCCCTCATACAGGTGACCCCCCATCTTTCTAAGCTGTGGTATAGTTACTGTTACACAGCACAGGTATGGTTCACTTAAAGGGACATTGCACTTTGTTTAACAAAACATGTCCCGGGACTTGTAAGTAAACATGTCAGCTTTACAGAGTGGGCACGCCCCGCTCTGAATGCTGAATGCGAGGGTCTCTCGTTGCTAGCACAGTGAGAGACCCTCGTTTTTGGATTGGATCAACAGGGGTGACCTTAACGAGGTCCCCCTGCTGATCCGATAAAAAAACGAGGGGGTCTCTGTGGGCTAGCAGAGAGAGCCGGTCGCCGACAAGACGGCTGCCTGCTTCCTATGGACACATGGCAGCTGTCTGTCAGAGGATAAACTGGCGTGTACTATCAAAAGTACCTGACAGTTCATCCTCATACTAGGGACAACTAACATTTCACTTGTGCTTCTATATTAAAAAACAAACATTTAGTGGCCCTTTAATCTGCAAATGACACAAACATTTAAACACATTAAAGGCACCCTACCACTTACATAAGATGTAACTAGATCACCTGTGCTTTCAAAACAAACACATTTATAAGACATATGCCACTTTTTTTCTTCTATGTTTGAATTAATTGCTTTAATTAATTTAGAGAATTTAACCCATGATGCAACATTCTCCAAAATCTTCCAGCCAGTCTCACTTTACAACTAGGGTTGCCACCTGGCCGGTATTTTACCGGCAGGGCAGTAAAAAATTGGCATCAGGCCAATGTTAAGTCTGTGGAGACAGTACCAAGGCCGGTATTTTTTTGAAGAAAAGGTGGCGACCCTATTTACAACTGTAGGCAAAGCCTGCATGATGATGTCATAAGATGCTCCCCTGCTCTGTTACTGGCTCCTGTGTATCATAGTGGGCAGGACACAGCGTACAACACAAAGAGAGGAGACTGACCTGATCAAACAGGATCATAACTCCGCCCCCGTGTGATGTCATAGTTACATTACCCTCCCATTCAATGCAAGTCTATGGTCAGAATTCTGACTTATAGACTGCATTCTGTGTCCCCAGCCCCAAAGTGAGATACTAGTGCTGTAAAGTCACTGGGGGGTGGCACCCAAAAAAACTATATTTCACGAAATGGCAGCGCCCAGTCACACTTGTTTAGTAAAATATTTCACATAATAAACTCACATAACAAAAACAAAAGATCTGAAATCAACAAAGCAAAATAAAAAAATAAACCCTTATCATTTTTTGGTGGGCATGTTCCTATAAAGGACAAAAACACTTTCTTGTCCCCACTGAGTCAATAATTAACTTAAATTAACTTGTTTATTTTGGGGAGGGGGGATTTACTTTAAACTTTATTTCATTCATAGAGTCTCCAACCCGAGTTTATCACTGTTCAATGACCAATTTGAATATCTGGGAAATGTTCCAATCTCCAAGTTTGGAAATCTCCCATTTTCCCCTTTAAGAGGTTCAGTGGGGGCAATGCTGAGATGAAATGTGATAGGATGGTCAAAAGGAGGACAAGGCCAACACGAAAGGTTGTGCCAGATTTAAGCAGAGCATTGTCTGGGGTGGAGCTAAGCAAGGAATGGATGGAGCTAAGCAAGTGGTAGGCGGGCTGAATACCACCCCTATAACCCCTGCGCACATGCTGATGACTTAATAACAATTGGTACATCTGTTTCAATATTGCAAATGTGTAATCTTCTTCACTGTACAAAGCTGTGGTTTCTTAGTCATACGTGAGAAAAAACGAAATAATTAAAATGATAACAGATCCGATATTAAAGGTCATTATTAAACAATATTTTAACATTTTCTGTAATCCTCTGGATGTATGTAAATTTGCAGAACAGAAGCACCGTTCTAAAAATCTGTTTAAAATATAACTTCTACCTCCGGCATCTGGTAGCCAGATGCCCCCAAACTCTACGGTGCCCCCAGGCATCTGCCTGCATGGCCTGATGGGAAATTTGGCAGGAGCACAGAGCAGATTGATGTAAAGCACAGACACATGGCTACAGTCTATTCCAGATTTATATAGACTAGCAAATTAACTATCACTACGATTGATTGTGTGCAAGTGGGCTGAAAACAGACAGACAGAAGTGAACGCAGCCTATCGGAGACCAGGTCTGTGTCCATCCTTTAGCCCATTGACTGCACACGATGAAGATGCAGACCCTGTCACTGTGGTAAGCGCTCGACAGTTACCCTTCCAGACAGATTCCTGATAAGTTATGTTTCCCCAAAAGTGGGACAGGAGAGAAGGATATTTGAAATGTCAGTGAGGTGGGATTGGGTGGAGATAGAGAAAAATAAATAAGTGATAAGATGGCAGCTCACACATAATATATATATATATGTAAATTATATATAACGAAAATAATATAATTTAGAAAATATTTGGCTCCCACACAGAGTTGTTCACGCCTTCGGCAGTCTGTGATTGGCTAACTGTGTACATAGTTTTGTAATCTCCCTGCCCATGAGGAGCATTCACAGCTCCATCTTAACAGGCAGAGGAAGATGAACCCTGTTTTTTGCCCTATTTTATTGTTAATCATTACACTTAGCGTAGTGGATAAAAGTGCTGCGATCTATCCCAAAATCCCAGATCTCTGACTTAACTATAGATTAAGCAGGGCCAGACCTAGTGAGTTTCTGCATGGATAATACAAGCTTTACATCACTTTATAACAATGCATTATACAGGGCCAACTCTATTCTTCTAGCAGGAGAAACTCACCAGGTCTCCCCTTGGACAATGTATATTGTTCCATATATACTGCATAGTGTAACTACATCAAAGACAATTATTTTCTAACTCAAGACAATGGGATCTCAGAAAAAAAAGAAGATAAAATATGTAGAATCAAAGCAACCCAAAAAATGAAAATAAAGGGCTATTGACATGTAGAAATGAACGCTCTCTGCAGCCAGAACCTAGTTCTTTGGGGGGCTATAAAGCTACTTTACAGTTGTATTGTGGTTAATCCTACACAGTGAATATGGTATTATGAACCACATATGCCTAATTTACTGGGAAAAGCACAGTCTGCAGCATGATTTGGGAAATTATAAAGACATTTCTAACAGACAACCTTTTTGCACAAGAGCTTCTTAAGTGCTGCTGGTTCTTATACAGCTTTCTTAATTACTATTTTGCTTTAAAGATAAAGTTTTAACACATTCAGGGCTGTATACGCCCAGCATAGATCTCCTGTATGAGAGTATTCGCTGGGAGCAGTGAATGATGATCCATGACGGCAAGCTGTGCCGGACTTGGTTGACATATTGGATTTTTAGCCTTTAAAGAAAGACTTTAAAACTGTTCACGTGGCAGACATATTGATAACTGCTGTTTTAAAATCACTATACTAAGGGAACAACGTAATTGGGCAGCATAAAATAATGACAGTAACAGAGCACGTTGATACACTGACTCATCATATGGCGGAAGGGGAGATTTTGGTTGTGTAAAGATTTGCCAAAATAACAGAAACGTTTATTCTGTTCCCTGTTGGAAAACGTGTGTAAATGACACTTTTGCAGCACCGCATTAAAGAACAAGAACAAAAAAAAAAGATTGCATATGTGTGTGTGCATTTTAAATAATGCTTTAATGAAGAAACTACCAATAAAGTATCTTATTTGCTCCGTGCAGCTCTATCAGGGGGCGGACATTCTGTTTGGAATCTTGGCAGATCTGACCCATGTGACCCAAGATTCCGAACAACATCCGCCTCTGATAGAGCTATAGAGAAGAAAGAGGCTCAATTAGGTACTTTATTTGTATTCTTTTATTAAAACATTTGTATTTAAAACTTGTACACTTGATGCAATATTTCAATCAAACGTAACTTCATTTTGCTATTTAATGTACTGTAGGACAGTACTTTTTGTATGTTGGCACATACATACTACTATTTATAAAATTAACATTGTCTTCATTTAAAGCAGATATAATGTTATATGTTATAACCAAGAAAGGTTCCTGAGGCGTTACTATCCCTTTAATTGTATTACTATCTTTCTACTACCTCAATGTTGGTATTCGAAAGTGAACCCTGTAGGACGCAGTTTGTGTCGTTCTACGTGTTCGGCGTTACTTCGAACTTCGGCGATAATCCGATAAGCGATTCCCCCCAATCACAACGGACAAATACTTTACGGACTGAGAATGTATTTTCCTTTAATGTTAGAGTATAACCTTGTGCTTTCCTGACCTTGATTCTATGTTTACATAATAATTACACACTAATCATACCCTGTATTTGGCACCTCGTTTGTACTGAAAACAAACCTGATATCATTAGCTTTTCCCTCCAAATGATTTCATTCACCCTGTTGTCCATATGTTTGAACTCTTTTTATTTCCACCCTATTTACAGAATCTGTGACTCATTCGCGGTAAGGTCTTCCATAAAAACAGCACTTTATACCCAGCTCAGTCCTGTCTACGAGGGATTTTATTCTTCACCTGCAGTTGTTTTTCCCCTTCACTTACTTGTTTACATTGAAACCAGTATCCGACTGGGGGTCGGACTTGAGACTACACACTTTTTGGATGGTTCAAATTGTTTTAGGACAATACAAAATGAGGAGAACAGGTTGCAATGTACAGATACTTCATTCATTTAATTTGTAGCGAAATCATCTGTATTACGATATGTGTAATATATTAAAAGTTAAATTGTATTAACAAATATAAAGAAACATACTGAGCTCCTGTTTTTAAGTGGGTAGTTCCACATAGTTTATTTTTGGTCAGTTTCCTGTGACTTTTTTTCTGTATGTTGTACATGTATTTTCTATATGTCAAATGCATTTATATTTACTTTAAAGCAAATTATAGTTCTCTTGTAGTTTTACATGGAAAATAATTTCACCGGGGCTTCTACATTCGGTGACATCGGTGAGACAGAATACACAGTAGGCAGGGCTGGCTCCCACTGCAGCAGACTACTGAAGAGCAGGTCTGAGGAAGAGAACAAAGAAGGATACGAGCGGACGACGCACAGGGGATGACTGGAACGGAAGCTGGTCAGTGCAGGCGGAGATCAGGCAAGTAAGTATATAGGCAGGGAACGAGGCAGGCTGAGTAAAATACATGCAGGGGTCAAAAAAAAACCAGGGATGAGACAGAAGGGGTCTGACCAGGCAGCAATCAGGAGTCAGCACTAGCTAAAAGTCAGCAACAAGGAACCCACAATACTTTAACACTTAGAAAGGTTGGAGAGCACTATCACAGCAACTTGCAGCTGAATAAGTCTACTGCCACAGTCAAACTCCACAGCTTACACTGTATACTGCCCCAGTCAAACTCCACACCCAACACTGTATACTGCCCCAGTCAAACTCCACATCCAGTACTGTATACTGCCCGAGTCAAACTCCACAACTAACACCGTATACGCCCCAGTCAAACTCCACAGCTAACACTATATACTGCCCCAGTCAAACTCCACACCCAACACTGTATACTGCCCGAGTCAAACTCCACACCTAACACTGTATACTGCCCGAGTCAAACTCCACACCTAACACTATATACTTCCCGAGTCAAACTCCACACCTAACACTGTTTACACCCCAGTCAAACTCCACACCTGACACTATATACGCCCCAGTCAAACTCCACACCTGACACAGTATACGCCCCAGTCAAACGCCTCACCTGAGACTGTATACTGCCCCAGTCAAACTCCACACCTGACACTATATCCGCCCCAGTCAAACTCCACACCTGACACTATATACGCCCCAGTCAAACTCCACACCTGACACAGTATACGCCCCAGTCAAACTCCTCACCTGAGACTGTATATGCCCCAGTCAAATTCCCCACCTGACACTGTATACGCCCCAGTCAAACTCCCCACCTGATACTATATACGCCCCAGTCAAACTCCCCACCTGACACTTTATATATCATATATTTACATATTGGATTTTAAGATAGGTATGAGCATGGCTTTAAACCTGTCCAAGTGGCAATTGTGTGTAATTGAAAGATTGCATCAAGATTGCATTTTCGAATGAATAGACATAGTACTGTAATGAAAGAATATAAATAAAGTACCTTATTGAGCCCTCTCTGCTTGAATAGCTCTTTCAGGCGGCGGACATGTCATTGAGAATCTTCAGTCAGATGAAGAAAAATAAGATCCATCTGACTAAAGATGTCTGTCCCCTGACAAAAAGAGGGCTCAATAAGGTGTTTTATTTGTATTCTTTCATTAAGTCATTTCTATGTAAAATGCCTATATTTGATACATTTTGAATAAACAGAAGTTTATTCTTTGCTGACAGTTTTCCTTTAGCTATACTCCAGAGATCAGTATGCTATCAGTTTATCTCCTGTGTAAAGTGGTATCACATGGCAGACTCCGCCCTAGTATATGCCATCTTTTGTCTAGTATTCTCAAGAAAAAAGTCATACTCAATTCTTCTTATCCGAGTAGATAACATTACAGCTGTGTGTTATCATGAAACAAATACACATAACTTCTAAATGTGAGACAAGGGGGGGGGGGGGGGGTGACCACAGAACTGGGAGTGTGGTCATGTAGCCGAGAGGTGTGGCCCCACAAATCGAGTCGTAAGCACACAAATGAAGGCGTGGTCACACGAATAAATGCGTGGTCACATGAAGGTGTGGTCACTAGAATGAAGGCGTGGTCACATGAATGAAGGTGTGGTCACACAAATAAAGGCGTGGTCATATGAATGAAGGTGTGGTCACACAAATAAAGGTGTGGTCACTAGAATGAAGGTGTGGTCACACAAATAAAGGCGTGGTCACATGAATGAAGGTGTGGTCATATGAATGAAGGTGTGGTCACACAAATAAAGGTGTGGTCACTAGAATGAAGGTGTGGTCACACAAGTAAAGGCGTGGTCACATGAATGAAGGTGTGGTCACACAAATAAAGGTGTGGTCATATGAATGAAGGTGTGGTCACAAGAAAGAAGGCGTGGTCACAAGAATGAAGGTGTGGTCACATGAATGAAGGCGTGGTCACATGTATGAAGGCGTGGTCACATGTATGAAGGCGTGGTAACACAAATGTTTTGCCATTTTTTTTTTGGGTATCCCAGAAAGGTGAGAGAGAAGTACCACACTATAGTGGTACCACTGATGGTTGGAAGATGTTTATATTTGATATACAGCATTATGCTGTGATGTTTAGTGCACTGTATATCCTTTGCACTGTTATTACAGTTGGTTAAATTCATTTTATATCTACGTGATATTAGATTCTTTCCTGGCACCTAACACAATATAGGATAGATTTCCTGTATCTACGTTTTCCATGTCAGTGTAATGGCCTCAGAGCTCACTCTTAACTATGAATAATGTATCAAACAAATACCTGGCTTCTGGCAGCACTGTGATTTATACTGGGCCAAATATTCCTTTAATTTAAAGTTACAAAAGACAGACATAATGTCATTGCTTGTCGCACCACTGAATGCACTAACATGTTTACAATGAAGTATTTAAAGCAGTTAGAAAAAGCCTAAAAATGCTGGCCATCCGAGAATAAACATTTCAGATAAATAAAAACATAAACATATTGTTTGTCCTATTTATGTCCTTAAAAGATGCATATGTATGTATGATAACGAAGGGCAATTCTCCAGCAAAGTTCTAAAAGTAAAGCAGTCACTAAGGAAACCAATGGAACATTCCACAATCTCCATGGAAACCATTGGAATGTGCCACAATCTTCATGGAAACCAATGGAACACGCCACAATCCCCATGGAAACCAATGGAATGTTCCAAAATCACCATGGAAACCAATGGAATGTGCCACAATCTCCATGGAAACCAATGGAACACGCCACAATCCCCATGGAAACCAATGGAACTCGCCACAATTTCCATGGAAACCAATGGAACGCGCCACAATCTCCATGGAAATTAAGGAAATGTTCCTGCTGATTGCTCCACATTTACAATTGTGACCTGGAATCAATCGTATAGTGTTATTATTCCATACAGGTATATAAGGCAGCTGCAGTATCTGTCCCCAATGGAACACAGCTCTAATTGCTTAGTATTTTTTATTTAGTTTTTTTTTTTTTTAATTAACAATACAGCAGGAATTCGGTGTAAAAACTTTTCGTTCGACGTGAGAAGATTAAATTGTGCAAAGCTGGAGAATTCATAAAAAAAAAAAAAAAGCTGCAAAAGAATAAAACATCCCTTCCTGAAGCGGGGGGCTTCATTTCCATCTTCTGAATAATGTTATTTCTCACCTGTGTCTGCAGTGCAGTCTGTGTATCTTATTAACGAGCAACAAAATGCCCAAATTATAACCTGAAATATCACTGCTCCTCCCCCCAAAAAGGGGGGTCCTTCTTGATCTATTCCTGTGTATGACAGTAAATAATACACTAATATTCCAAATATTCTGTATCATTGCTCTATCTGAGATGCATACCTGTACGTTTTCTCACCTTTGCATTGACTGCTTGTTAAGACTCTCTACGGTCATCTGAAGCTCTCTAAATTATTGCTTTTTTTAAATATTATTTGGTTGAAAACCTGCTTGTATACAGGTGTCTCAATTAGGACATCTTTGTTCTCACAAGTTTGCATAAGGACTGGTATTAGAACCATTCGGGTACCGAGATTATCCAGTGTCAGCAGATTTATGATGTAGGGTACATATTTTTGAGTTGCCTTATTTAGAAAGATTACAGATATCTTATTGGCTGTCACTGGAAACCTGGGATTTCCTCCTTCGAGCTGATTCGCTACCAGCATTCCACAGAGCAGGAAAGGGATATGATGCAAGATGTCCACTGTGCCCAATGGAAAACGACAGGAAGCACTTTTTTAAAAATGTTTTTCCAAATTGCTTATTAATATTAATACAAATCTGCTACAGATATTTAGAACTAAACAGGACATATCAGAAGCTGTTTGTAAAGTAGTAGACAAACTAAGTGGAACTACGGCCTTAAACTCCCAATAGCTGTAACCTGTGTTGTTATTCCAGCCAATCTTGGACTGGTCATACTCTACACATTAAGAGCAGAAAGAGTTAAACAACCGCGGGAAGAGTTGGCTGGATTCGGCAGACCGTAATGTGTGCATCCCAGGATCCGACTTTATAATCCAAAAATGGAACTTTCACAAAACCCTATACATGAAAAACCTTACAGGACAGAGCGAATGTATATGCACTGATCTCGGAACAAAATGTTCTTCCCTAGCAGAGCTAAATATGAAGAGCCAAAGTATGAGAAACATTTGCTACCAATTTACTGCAGTCGTCCATAAACTATTAAAAGAACATTCTGTATTAGAGGATCCTGCCAGATCAGTATGAAAGCACACTGCTGCCCGGGTGTCAGATGCTTTTAATGGCGCTCGGTGGATGTATTAGACATTCCTTAGGGGAATCTATATTTATGGTGCAAAGGGGTTTTTTTTTTTGTTGTCACACAAACATTTTACAGAATCCAGCCTGCATTATATTGGATCTGAGAACATAAACTCTCACCAACGCTGGCTGCTTTTTAGATTTCCGCCTGACCTAGATTACAGAGTGAATGTACACATAATGCAGATCTGTACGCTCACAGGGTGAACCATCATTTTGCAGAGGAAATAACATATGATTATTTGTTTTGAGGATCGGCCATGTTAAAGTCACAGTACGGTCGCACAATAAATAGATCATGTATTAATGGAGCCCTGTCATGTACAAATAGGTACTTTTATTCATTTAGGGTCAGAAAAAAAAAACAAAAAAAACATGAGGGTCTATTCAATAAAGAGAGAATTGTAGGGAACTGAGATTAGACTTTAGGCCGATGTAGCCAAAATGTGTGAGCAGTAATATACAGTCAGACAGCAGGTGGGTTAATAAAAATAGGTACATATATACATATGTTTTTTTATTTAAAAAACATATTGAGAGCAGCAAGAGGACAACCTAAAAGGGGCTTAGACATGGCATGGGTAGGGTTGCCACCTGGCCGGTATTTTACTGGCAGGCTGGTAAATAAATGGCATCAGACCAATGTTGAGTCTATGGAGACAGTACCAAGGCCGGTATTTTTCTGAAGGAAAGGTGGCAAAGATTCTAAACAACATGTCTGGCCCCTGATAGAGCTATATAGAGCAAAGATTCTAAACAACATGTCTGACCCTGATAGAGCTATATAGAGCAAAGATTCTAAACATGTCCGCCCCTGATAGAGCTATATAGAGCAAAGATTCTAAACAACATGTCCGCCCCCTGATAGAGCTATACAGAGCAAAGATTCTAAACAACATGTCCGCCCCCTGATAGAGCTATACAGAGCAAAGATTCTAAACAACATGTCCACCCCCTGATAGAGCCCCCTCTATGTCTAATAGTAAATCAAAATAAAAAATAAAAAGTGCAGCGCAAATTACAAGTGATCGATATGTGAAAAAATAATATATATTATACTTATAAATGAGTTGGTGGTTATATTTTGTCTGATGCTTCAACCGACATGTACGTGTAAAACACAAACATACAAAAATAGTGGAACTCTGTAATACACAATTGAATATATATATATATATATTTGTGTCCAACAACAGGAATCCCAATCACAGTGAGTTTGCTCAGACGGTAAAAGCAGATCCTCATTTGATAAGATTTAATCCATATGCCAGATGTTTGTATGAGAAGAGGGAAAAACTTTGATGTAAAAGGGACAGTTCCAGCATGGTGTATTTTCTGTATGCTGAGCATATGTTTAAAACATGTCATATATACCTTACTTTAAAACAATATACATCTCTGCTGTAGTTATAGACTGAAAATAATTTCATGGGGCCTCTAATAAGGAGGGGCTTGGAGAGATGGGGGCGGGACTGTTACTATTTCACACAGTTTTAGAGTTGAGGATGTTTTTGTTTGCGGTACATGATGTAGTATATATCTAAGCATAGCTTTGGACACAGCAGGTGGAACTTCCTGTTTTAAAGGAAATAATGAAATTTTTACTTTTCCGGTTATGACAGGCGGAGGTCTTCTTCAGGGAGGCGGAGGTCTTCTTCAGGGAGGCGGAGGTCTTCTTCGGGGAGGCCGAGGTCTTCTTCAGGGAGGCCGAGGTCTTCTTCAGGGAGGCCGAGGTCTTCTTCAGGGAGTCGGAGGTCTTCTTCAGGGAGGCGGAGGTCTTCTTCAGGGAGTCGGAGGTCTTCTTCAGGGAGTCGGAGGTCTTCTTCAGGGAGGCGGAGGTCTTCTTCAGGGAGTCGGAGGTCTTCTTCAGGGAGGCGGAGGTCTTCTTCAGGGAGGCGGAGGTCTTCTTCGGGGAGGCCGAGGTCTTCTTCAGGGAGGCGGAGGTCTTCTTCGGGGAGGCCGAGGTCTTCTTCAGGAAGGCCGAGGTCTTCTTCAGGGAGGCCGAGGTATGAGATGGATAAGCCGCTTGTTCACCAAGTTGTGGTGAATTGACAACCAACTATTGCAACTATTTAGTGATCAAACCCCAAAGAATGTTTGGGTCTTGTTCATATAAACACACTGACGTGGTTTCTTGGTTAATCATCTGCATTTCTGAATGAATGTCGTGAAGATTATCAGTAAAAGCCAATTATTGTTTCCTCTTCTCTTTCTAAGGCAGCAGGAAATGAGTAGAGTCAGAGGTGCAGGGTGGGAGACCTGGCCCTTGTTGGGGTTAGAATAGTCATCAGTGAATACCAAGCAACATACTGAAAGGCCAAAGAGGGACACAGAGGTTTAGGAGAATGGCTGGGAGGGTGCGACCTGTTGTGGAGCACAAATTACCTGATGTGCACAAAATAGTTAATACATTTATTGCAGTTTAAACTCACATTACTGTGAGATTTATTGCTGTGGAGTCTGATACTCTCACACACTGCACATTACTGGGAGTTTTATTGCTGTGGAGTCTGTGATACACTCACACACTGCACATTACTGTGAGTTTTATTGCTGTGGAGTCTGTGATACACTCACACACTGCACATTACTGTGAGTATTATTGCTGTGGAGTCTGTGATACACACACACACTGCACATTACTGGGAGTTTTATTGCTGTGGAGTCTGTGATACACTCACACACTGCACATTACTGTGAGTATTATTGCTGTGGAGTCTGTGATACACACACACACTGCACATTACTGGGAGTTTTATTGCTGTGGAGTCTGTGATACACTCATACACTGCACATTACTGTGAGTTTTATTGCTGTGGAGTCTGTGATACACTCACACACTGCACATTACTGGGAGTTTTATTGCTGTGGAGTCTGTGATACACTCACACACTGCACATTACTGTGAGTGTTATTGCTGTGGGGTCTGTTATACACTCACACACTGCGCATTACTGTGAGTTTTATTGCTGTGAAGCTCTGTGATACTCTCACACACTGCACATTACTGGGAGTTTTATTGCTGTGGAGTCTGTGATACACTCACACACTGCACATTACTGTGGGTTTTATTGCTGTGGAGTCTGTGATACACTCGCACACTGCATATTACTGGGAGTTTTATTGCTGTGGAGTCTGTGATACACTCACACGCTGCACATTACTGGGAGTTTTATTGCTGTGGAGTCTGTGATACACTCACACACTGCGCATTACTGTGAGTTTTATAGCTGTGGAGTCTGTGATACACTCACACGCTGCACATTACTGTGAGATTTATTGCTGTGGAGTCTGTGATACACTCACACACTGCACATTACTGTGAGTTTTATAGCTGTGGAGTCTGTGATACACTCACACACCGCACATTACTGTGAGTTTTATTGCTGTGGAGTCTGTGATACACTCACACACTGCACATTACTGTGAGTTTTATTGCTGTGGAGTCTGTGATACACTCACACACTGCACATTACTGTGAGTTTTATTGCTGTGGAGTCTGTGATACACTCACACACTGCACATTACTGTGAGTTTTATTACTGTGGAGTCTGTGATACACTCACACACTGCACATTACTGTGAGATTTATTGCTGTGGAGTCTGTGATACACTCACACACTGCACATTACTGTGAGTTTTATTGCTGTGGAGTCTGTGATACACTCACACACTGCACATTACTGGGAGTTTTATTGCTGTGGAGTCTGATACACTCACACACTGCACATTACTGGGAGTTTTATTACTGTGGAGTCTGTGATACACACACACTGCACATTACTGTGAGTTTTATTACTGTGGAGTCTGTGATACACACACACACTGCACATTACTGGGAGTTTTCTTGCTGTGGAGTCTGTGATACTCTCACACACTGCACATTACTGTCAGATTTATTGCTGTGGAGTCTGATACACGCACACACTGCACATTACTGTGAGTTTTATAGCTGTGGAGTCTGTGATACTCTCACACACTGCACATTACTGTCAGATTTATTGCTGTGGAGTCTGATACACTCACACGCTGCACATTACTGTGAGTTTTATTGCTGTGGAGTCTGTGATACACTCACACACTGCACATTACTGTGAGATTTATTGCTGTGGAGTCTGTGATACACTCACATGCTGCACATTACTGTGAGATGTATTGCTGTGGAGTCTGTGATACACTCACACACTGCACATTACTGTGAGATTTATTGCTGTGGAGTCTGTAAAACACTCACACACTGCACATTACTGTGAGATTTATTGCTGTGGAGTCTGTGATACACTCACACACTACACATAACTGTGAGTTTTATTGCTGTGGAGTCTGATACACTCACACACTGCACATTACTGTGAGATTTATTGCTGTGGACTCTGTGATACACTCACACACTACACATTACTGTGAGTTTTATTGCTGTGGAGTCTGTGATACACTCACACACTGCACATTACTGTGAGTTTTATTGCTGTGGAGTCTGTGATACACTCACACACTGCACATTACTGTGAGTTGTATTGCTGTGGAGTCTGTGATACACTCACACACTGCACATTACTGTGAGTTTTATTACTGTGGAGTCTGTGATACACTCACACACTGCACATTACTGTGAGATTTATTGCTGTGGAGTCTGTGATACACTCACACACTGCACATTACTGTGAGTTTTATTGCTGTGGAGTCTGTGATACACTCACACACTGCACATTACTGGGAGTTTTATTGCTTTGGAGTCTGATACACTCACACACTGCACATTACTGGGAGTTTTATTACTGTGGAGTCTGTGATACACACACACTGCACATTACTGTGAGTTTTATTACTGTGGAGTCTGTGATACACACACACACTGCACATTACTGGGAGTTTTATTGCTGTGGAGTCTGTGATACTCTCACACACTGCACATTACTGTCAGATTTATTGCTGTGGAGTCTGATACACGCACACACTGCACATTACTGTGAGTTTTATAGCTGTGGAGTCTGTGATACTCTCACACACTGCACATTACTGTCAGATTTATTGCTGTGGAGTCTGATACACTCACACGCTGCACATTACTGTGAGTTTTATTGCTGTGGAGTCTGTGATACACTCACACACTGCACATTACTGTGAGATTTATTGCTGTGGAGTCTGTGATACACTCACATGCTGCACATTACTGTGAGATGTATTGCTGTGGAGTCTGTGATACACTCACACACTGCACATTACTGTGAGATTTATTGCTGTGGAGTCTGTAAAACACTCACACACTGCACATTACTGTGAGATTTATTGCTGTGGAGTCTGTGATACACTCACACACTACACATAACTGTGAGTTTTATTGCTGTGGAGTCTGATACACTCACACACTGCACATTACTGTGAGATTTATTGCTGTGGACTCTGTGATACACTCACACACTACACATTACTGTGAGTTTTATTGCTGTGGAGTCTGATATACTCACACACTGCACATTACTGTGAGTTTTATTGCTGTGGAGTCAGTGATACACTAACACACTGCACATTACTGTGAGATTTATTGCTGTGGAGTCTGTGATACACTCACACACTGCACATTACTGTGAGATTTATTGCTGTGGAGTCTGATACACGCACACTGCACATTACTGTGAGATTTATTGCTGTGGAGAGTTCAGGAGCTTTGGAGGTCGAGTGTCAGCGCTACTGTGGTAGAAACCGTCATAATTCTAATAGTAATCATTCTCCGGTAATTACATTTTTAATGCTGCTTTACGCTCGCAAGTCCCGCTGTCCCACTGAGCTCTACCTCTCCATCAAAAAGTGGGACAGTCGTGTAGCTCAGCGGGACAGTCTCCCAGAAGTGACTGTTGTGAGGAATGGTAATTAATAAGAGTTTTATTGCTGTGGAGCTCTGTGATAAATTGCACAATACTGTGAGTTGTATCGCGCTGTGGAGATCTTTAGGGCAAAGCCCCCATGTAACATGCAGGAAGTTAAGCCGTAGCAGTGCGCACTCTCCGTGTGCATCTTTTTGTTTTGTAAATAGTTCACAGAATACTAAGTTCCAGAGCTGTTACATACTCACAGACCTGCGTATGTAACACTAGCATATTTCACATGTAAAAATTAAGATTTACCAAATCCTCTGGTTTCGGATTTAATGTAGGGTTATCTTTTATGAAAGAAGGAATTGCGTGGGGAAGGGAAGTCCAAACTTAAGGTCAGAGACGTCGAGCTGGAAATTCCAACTTTGATTTTATATATTTTTTTTACTTTATTTCTGAAAATTGGTTCAAAACCTTGATTTCCGATCGTGTATAAAGCTAATATCTGTGATAGAAAACTAGAAATAAACCTGCCCTCTCTCTTCAGTTGAAGATGAGTTAGTAATCTGGCTGTCCTTGCGATGGTAAACAAGATATATAGATGTATGCTGTGCAGAGAGGATCTGCTGATGTGGTCAATGCTCAAATTCCTCTGATAGAAATGACTTATAGGATTTTTGTAAATGTTCAGATCAACAGACGTGTAATCAGATTTTAAAGATCACGAAGAGTCTTTAAAGTGTGTGAACTAATTAAACTATAGTCATTGAGTCTGAGGACATTTCCTAGGGATTAGTACCCTGCTGTGGGAGTTCACGTTAGGACACCAGCTTGAATAAAGCACCAGTTTCTTCTTGTTTACATTCCCCAGTGCTTTTTTAGAAGATTCAGTTTTGATTAATCCAGTTCTGGCCCATATCTCCCAATAAGGCTTGCTAAAAAAAAAAAAAAAGACCCAATAGGTGTTCTTTCCAAAGAGCAGTGCTGGGGCAAAGTTCTAAAAATGGAAGACTCGATGCAAACATTCTGTTGGTTTCTACGGCAACTGCCCTACATTTAGCACTTTGCACCAGAGCTGCTAGAATATACTTTTTCAGTTGTAACTCATGTAGTTCCTACACTTGTATCATGTTTTCTCACACAGTACGCATTTTTCTACTGTGTACTGATATATAAAACCTTGTACTATAAGATACCACCCAACATGCAGGAATCTGGTGGACGTGGCTTGCCATGGAGAGAGGGTCAGTTCTACCATCGATACTACTCTAAGCAAGTCCAGAAACCCAGAGAATGAACATAAAACAAGGACTGCACGATAGCGGTGTCGAATCTGGACTATCCTGCAATCGGGGAGGGGTATGGTATAAAGAACTATATAGGTGGGAAAGACGAGGGGACGATACCCCGAGTGTTGAGAGTAACAATGTAAGTGAGAAAGGCTGTACAAGGAGTCAATATAAAACGGACATTGCCAGTGTTGTTCTTGGTTTTAGTGGTTTTAGTGGGACCTTCGTTGAAGTTGGATCTTTCTGCCCTCTCTATATAGGAATAACAACTATTGTCTATGTCCAAAGCATATGGTAATATTCATTAAATATTGCAGTTCTTATCCATTTATAAGTCCCATAAAATTACAATAAACTCATCTAGAAAACAACAGCGTGAGAAAAATTCTAAAATAACTGTACTAATAAGCAGCGCATTAAAACCCAGTCATTTTTAAAGATTTTTCTTTTTTTTTAAATAATACATTTCAAGCTACTTGTCCTGCAACCCATTATGCTAATGGAGTAGGTGCCCCACATACTAATTACTGGGAACCTATCACCTGAAAGAAACTTTGGAACAAGAAGAATGTGCTTAACGTAAGTGATTTTTATGTTTTGATGATTCGAGGGAAAAAAAAAACATAAAAAAATATAAAAAAAATTGATTCACGTTTAAAGAATGCAATTATTAGAACAGTAAATAAAAGAAATGATTAGAGAAGAGTCGCCAAGCTGGCAATTAAAGGGTTAAAGACCAAGATTAGTCCTGCCGCAATGCGTCCATGCTACTCCTGACCTCTGACCGTTACCTCAAAGACTCACCAAAAAATAATAAAGCGCCTGTAATTTAATAGAATGTTACAATTGTGACATGAAAGCCAAAAAAACATTACAAAATTCCGAATGCAAACGGTCAGATTACAAGGAACAGAAGGTTCTCAAATCCTGCAAAACCGTTAACGTCGTAAATCTAATGTCAACAGATTTTATACAACGGCCGGACGATTCCTACATTTCTAGAAATAAAGAGAAAAAAAAAGGCATGGTGTATAAGTAATGATTTCTCAAGTAAGGGAGGGGGGGGGGGAATAAAGAAAAATATGAACATAAATTATATTTCCTTAAAAAACAGACTCGCGGAGTCTTCAAGTTTTGCAATTTTTGTTCTTGGAACCCGTGTCCCAGTATAATTCCCAGATCCAACATGGAAAAACACAGCTTCTCCTTTACAGAAAGGGTTCTCGCGGGACAGATGCTAGGTATGATCATACTCCAACCCTCTACCTCGAATACAAAACCAAGAGGGAACCAGGAAAACTAACCTGGACACAGAGGGGAATTATTCCATGTCAACTACTACACTAAAACAACTAACAACACTATTGGTGGAGTGTCAAACTAATCCTGAGTAATACAAAAAACATGTGTAGAAACTGACATAATATATTTACAAAGATTTATCCCACCCAATAAGAAGTTGAGTACATTGGTACATTGGGTACAGAGCATCCAGCTACCAACAGGGGAGGGTAATGCTGATGTCGTACATCACCTAAAATTCGATAAAACTAAAGCTTTGTTGTTTAAATATAAGCATTCCTTAGATTTTTTTTATTAGGAGAGGGATTATTTTATTTGGAAAGTATATACCCTAGAGACACATTTCATTGCTATATTTAGCCTCTTTTGTTTGAAGAGACTGTTTCTGGACAGGGTGCATTTGGCAAACGTTTTCCTTTGGAAAACATATCTAAAGGACAACTGTCTGCAAGTTCTGTTTAATTTAAACAATGCATCAAATCTTAAATAGAAATGCTTTAATAAAACATTATACATGTCCTAATTGAGCCCCCTTTGTTCCATATAGTTCTATCAGGCGCGGCCATGTTGTTTAGAATCTTGGGTCAGATCTTTTTTAATCAGACACAAGATGAAGGAAAAGCTGACCCAAGATTCTAAACAACATGTCTGCCCCGTGATACATTTATAAAGCGCAAAAATGGCTCCATAAGGTTCTTTAATTTGTATTCTTTCATCATAACATTTATATTGATATAAGAATGATCAAGAATGATCATTAAAAGTAGTTTGCATTGTACTATCTAAAGATTTTTTGTGTGCAAGCTTCTGTCGGGAATGAATGAGACTGGTGTATGAGAAGTGCGGATGCCTAGGGCAGCAAATTTTGGGGGTCGGCACGGAAGTGCCGACAGTGACGGGCGCGCTGACGTCATACGTGCGCTCGGTCACGTGACCTGTCGGCACAATCGCCGGGAAGCCGAACAGGCAGCATGGAGGGACTGAGTGTGATGGGAGTCAGTGTGTGTAATGGGAGTCAGAGTGTGTGTGATGGGAGACAGTGTGTGTGTGATGGGAGACAGTGTGTGTGACTGAGTGTGATGGGAGTAGGAGTGTGTGACTGAGTGTGATGGGAGTGTGTGTGTGATGTGAGTCTGAATGATGGGGCATGTCTTAGGTGTGTAACGTGGGTGTGCAGCTTGGGTAGGGGGTGCCCGGATTTTGTCTGCCTAGGGCAGCACAAAATCAAGATACACCACTGTGTATGAGGACAAATCCTGCGGGGTGTGGAGAGTTCTAAACACAAAAGCATTGGGTGAAAATATATTATTTATTGAACAGGTAAAAAAAAAATGTTACTGTGTCATGGAGCGTGGGAAGAACTGGACAAAGCCTTAAAAATGTAAGCTGTCTCCTAAAATAGTCCTGACTCCTACATTATATATACATTTGTCTAGCCCATTAGAGTAATATGCTCTGCTGCATCTGATTGTATTGCACATTTTCTATAACAAGTTAGAGATGACAGTGGGGATGACCTCATCACACCAAAATCCCCCCCCCCCCCTTCCCAGGGATGCTTTTAGAAATAAGAACTCCAGTGTTCCATAGGGGAATATTAATATAAGGGGAGTATCACAAATCTGCCAATATCTGTGTCTTGCATTTTGTGATGTTTCAAATTTTGCACAATAAAAGTTACGTTTTATTTTAATTGTCGAAAAAAGGTATGTGAGACTGGAATCAAGTGTAGCCTGGTAAACAGAAGTGTTTTAATGAAATAATACAAATAAAGTTGCTATATTGCTTGTACAGCACAATCTGGGGGCGGACATCTTTGTCAGATGGGTCAGATCTTTATTCATCATCCCAAAATTCTAAACATGTCCGCCCCCTGATAGAGTAAAGAGGACTCAAAATGTACTTTATTTTTTTCATTAGAACATTTATATTTCAATGTATTTATTATACTTGATGCAATCTTTAAGTTAAGAAGAGGTTCATTTTTGCAGACGGGGGGCCTTTAACACAGGTTGAGAATAATGCTTGGGACCAGAACCTCTCAGCACTCATGGAATCCAGTAATATCAATGTAAATACTGTATATTAGTAAATAAATCACTGTTACTGTGATGTAGCTGTGATGAGGGGCATGGTTGGGAACCTGCCGTTGGCGTGTCAGGTCTGCACACGTGTCATTGTATGACCCTTTGTGGGCGTGGGGGGAATCTGAGCATGCATGGGAAGGCTATATCACAGCTTAAGGGGGCTGCACACTGAATACACTGCTGTGCGTTAGCATCCTGACAGGTGTGTGTGGAATTTGCAACTTTTGGAAAAATCCCCAAACTTGTTTGGATGACGGAGTATTTTGGATAAAGGATACTCAATCTGTACTATGAGTCTGTGACTGGGGACTTTGTGCGTTATGCTCTGCACACTACTGGATAATAATGACATTTTTCCATACCACAAAGGCAGTGGGGAGTGCCTCACCATGGGGAATGCCACACCCATCATTGCAGTGGGGAATGCCACACCCACCATTGCAGTGGGGAGTGCCTCACCATGGGGAATGCCACACCCACCATTGCAGTGGTGAGTGCCTCACCATGGGGAATGCCACACCCACCATTGCAGTGGTGAGTGCCTCACCATGGGGAATGCCACACCCACCATTGCAGTGGTGAGTGCCTCACCATGGGGAATGCCACACCCATCATTGCAGTGGGGAGTGCCTCGCCATAGGGATGCCACACCCATCATTTGCAGTGGGGAATGCCACACCCATCACTGCAGTGGGGAGTGCCTCATCATGGGGAATGCCACACCCATAATTGCAGTGGGGAGTGCCCCATCCAGCGTTGCAGTAGGGAGTGCCACACCCATAATTGCAGTGGGGAGTGCCATATCAAACGTAGTAGTGGGGAGTGCCACACCCAGCTTTGCGGTACGTAGTGCCACACACATCGTTGCAGTGGGGAGTGCCATATCAAGCGTAGCAGTGGGGTGTGCCACACCCAAGTTGCAGTGGGGAGTGCCATATCAAGCGTAGCAGTGGGGTGTGCCACACCCAGCGTAGCAGTGGAGACCTTATAACATCAGCTGTAACCCTTAAAGGGGAAGCGCTATGCAAAATGTGTACGACAGGGTTACATCAAAATCAGTGCTACCCTGTGCAGTGTAATTCTTAAAAGATTCCCCTCAACGGAGAAATAGGGTTGCCACCTGGCCGGTATTTTACCGGCAGGCCGGAAAAAAATTGGCATCAGGCCAATGTTAAGTCTATGGAGAAAGTAGCAAGGCCGGTATTTTTCTGAACAAAAGATGGCAACCCTACGGAGAAACCTCATAACCCTATCTCAAATCTACCACGGCCACGCCATTTTTAAAGCCAGATTCTCTTTGTGGTAGTGCTTTCACAGGACAAAGCCAATTGAGTTCCTTTAATTTAACTGTAATTCACTGTAGTAAATGGCAGTCCCAAAATGGGACAACACTGAATCCATCTCTCCGAAGCTCTGTCTGTCTTGATTTATTAATTGTACAGTGAGTTCCTCTTTTCCTATAATTGGTACATATACTTGTATAGCACTCACAAAGGGGGTCCATTTTATATAAAGGGTCAATCTTGTCCTTTCGGCTCTGCTCCCAGAAAAGGTACCAGCCATCTGTTGATTCCCTTGGGATTGTGTATTCCTTGGCTGCACCACCTCTCCCCTGTTTGGCAGGGCCCTATTATTTCTCTGTCTGAATGAAACTCTCACATACACAGTGACTGCCACAGTGCTAATCTAACCCTCTTATTCTTCCCCACAGTCTGCTCCAATCATCATGGGATATAAGGTTACCTCCACAGAGCTCTGACAATGCACTTCTGTCCTCAGCACAGCCTTTCATGCTGCAGATATAGCCAGTTTCCAATTGGGGGGGGGGGGGGGGGGGTGTAAATTGAAGGCCGCAATAGTGCAGAATCTCAATGTATCTGTTTCTGGTAACATTTAAACACTATATGGCCCAGCAGGTTTAAATAGGGTCATTTGTACCCGTTTCTCACGGGCAAAAAGACACTTTAAATATAGTCTCCAGACAAAATCTGAAGCAAGTAAATTGAGCCAGTGAAATATGCAAGATGCACTCTCTACAGATTATAAAGTAGAAAGCAAGTGAACATTAAGAACTAAAACATCCAATTAGAATATTAACTGATTGTCCTTAGATATTGTAATCCGATGACTCTTGGAATATTCTGACTTTATAAACACTATCCCATCTTGTCTTTGAATACGTAAGTTGACTTCTTTGATTTAGTATGAGCTTACCTGGGCGCCTCCGGGCCAGCGTGCAGATAATCGCAACAGCGCCACATGAGAAGTGGTTTGGCATAACTGCCGCTGTATCCTCCAGCACTTGTCTGGTTAAAGATATCTAGCAAGTTTTATTAGGACTGACATTTACACATAGAACAGACCGATGCTTGTTAGAAGCCAACTCTAGTTAGAGATTATGAGAACATTGAATAATATCAATGTGCGATTGGAACCTGGAGGACTTGATATGTAGCCGAGCATGATAGGAATGGTGGTAACACCCATAGCAAAATTTGGACCACCCCAATCCAATATTACAGGGATAAACAAACCACAATTCACAGAAAGCCGCTAGGTTATGTCTAACCTTTAGCACATCAGTACTGGTATGGATGACACTTCTCACTGGTAGGCAGTGCATTTGTTCCTTCCATGCTTACAGTGATTTGGGTATCCATATCTGAAGGGAACAGAAAGTGTCCCTTTTATGGAAAATAAAGCTTGGAAGCCTGTTTTTTTTTTTTTTTCTGAATAGCTTGAGGAACACAACAACAAGACTTGGCCTCCAAGTTCCCCAGATCTCAATCCAATCGAACATCTGTGGGATGTGCTGGACAAACAAGTCCGATCCATGGAGGCCCCACCTCGCAACTTACAGGACTTAAAGGATCTGCTGCTAACGTCTGGGTGCCAGTTACCCCAGCACACCTTCAGAGGTCTAGTGGGGTCCATGCCTGGACAGGTCAGGGATGTCTTGGTGTCAAAAGAGGAGCTACACAATATTAGGCAGGTGGTCAAAATGTTAAGGCAGATCAGTGTAAAATAAAAATAAATCCACAGTAGGCAAGCCAGAACAAAGAGTTACAATGTGAGCATTTATCAGACCCCAACAGCTGCAAAAACAGGCCATAGAGCAAGAAGCGGAGGCGTGCATTGCTCCACCCTGCTCGTCTATTCAACAAAGGGTTAAAGGAGATTTTGTCTCATAAAACACTGTGAATGTAGAGAATTTTTAAAAATGATCTATACGTTGTGCTAGCCGCATTGCAAGCACATGCATAGATTAAGAGAAAAGTGTGTGTTGTATGTGTCTGCGGTGTCTCATGTGTATGACATGATCTATAAAGTATGACTTTCCATATTAAAAGTTGTTCATTTGCATATCAAGCCACAGGTGGTGATGATGATGTCATGAAAAGGCGACACCGCAAACACATTTGTTTCTTAATGTATGCAGTTGTTTGTAATTCTGCAAACACAATGTATAGATAGATGTTTGATAAATTTGTAATCTATATATTCAGAATACAAGTAAATCCGTTTAAAGCTAGAACAGGATTTCTTATCATTCTTCCTAAAAGCTGGAGTTTTGGTGGGTGATCCTGTATTGGTAATTTCCTTTGCAAGATTTTTGGCATTTATAACCCTGTAACCGGATGTCAGATATTACACATTGTACTTTTTTTTTTTTAAACATTTCTATTCTGCAAAGCATGGTTCTAATTATTTAAAGATAATGTAAGTTTTAGAAAAAGGGAAAAAAAAACAAAAAGTCATCTGACTTGCATAATCTCCATACTCCACAAACCACAACAAAAGGCTATCTTATACTCGCTATCGATGAATCAGCCGTGAGTCAGATTATAAGCTTAGTTTCATGTGATTTCTGGTTAAATAGTAAAAAGTAGTAAAAGAACATGTATCAGATCCATAAAGAGAAGATCATTGTAAACAGAACGGTCAATAAAAAAAACGCAAATTTCAAACGACAAAACCAGTTTTAGTCAGTATTTGTTCGCAAGCTACTTTATGCATGATCTAGGCTGAGTATCATGGGAGTCAGAGTTCAAAGACTTGCTCGTGATTTTTATCTCAATAGTTCAGTCTTCTTAAAATTAATATTTGTTTTTATCACTACACTCCAGTTTTCCTTACTATGTTTGTCTGATCATTGCTGCTGTCTTTGCACTGTGCACAGGCAGCAATTAAAGTGTTTAAAAAATGAGTCTGTAGCCGGGAAGGCTGTGGCTTAATCTAGTGATGTCATGGGACTGTGCCCCTTTTTGACTGGCACCCAGTTCCTGGTAGCTGGCTGCTATGCCTCAATATATAGATTTTTCAATACCATGTTCTATAATTGCACGATACACTCGTATTAGAAAGACTGAATTTGCAGAATATCACAGACACATGTCTCTGGGAAACTGGGACTCCGGGGGCCGAGTTTGGGAGGTTGAGTGCCGGTGTTCTGACGAATTACTGGAGCAAATTCTCCTGCGCAATCGCAGGAGAATTTGCTCACTGCGCATGCGCATAAAGTTACAGCTGATAACTCAGCTGTAACTTTATGTCCACCGCGCATGCGCGAGCTGCGCAACCCACATCCCGCCCCCCGCACACCCCTTCTTACCAGCTGATCGGACAGCGGCGTTACACAGCGCATGCGCGCGGCTATCAAGCGTGTGGGAATGCGCTGTGTCCGTGGCTGGATTCAAACAAAACGCTGGTAAGTAACACGGGGCGGGGGGGGGACATAAGGAGCCAACAGAGAGGTAAGCACCCTGGTGAGGGCTGCCTCATCTTCATGGGAGTTGTGATCCTCCTGCTGTAGGATCACAACTCCCATGAAGATGAGGCAGCCCTCACCAGGGTGCTTACCTCTCTGTTGGCTCCTTATGTCCCCCCCCCCGCCCCGTGTTACTTACCAGAGTTTTGTTTGAATCCAGCCACGGACACAGCGCATTCCCACACGGCTTGATAGCCGCACGCATGCGCTGTGTACCGCCGCTGTCCGATCAGCTGGTAAGAAGGGGTGTGCGGGGGGCGGGATGTGGGTTGCGCAGCTCGCGCATGCGCGGTGGACATAAAGTTACAGCTGAGTTATCAGCTGTCATTTTATGCGCATGCCCAGTGAGCAAATTCTCCTGCGATTGCGCAGGAGAATTTGCTCCAGTAATTCGTCAGAACACCGGCATGAATGTGCAGTACTCGTGGTTACTCAAACTAGCAGCGGTACTGTGCATAATGCTGCACATGCGCAGCTCCCAGCATCCCAGGCACCAAGAATTACATTTATTCTGTAGGCATGCGCTTTAAAGACCCGCGGAGCTAGGCGGGACTGCCTCGCAAAGCAGGACCGCTGGGAGACACGCAGATAGATTATTTTAATGTTATACCGTCTGGCGTCAAAATGTTTTCTTTTTCTGCTTTAATTGTAAAATTGGTCCCATTATAAAAATTGCCATTTTCCTTGCAGACTGTCTCCTAACGGGCAAGCAGCGTTCACACTGGTGTGTGCATTTTGGCTTGTCAAGGTGAGACAGCTTCATTTCATGCGTAAAGATAATTTTTTTGTGTGTGGTAAGAAGTAAAGGTTAAACATGTCTAATATTCATTTTATTTTTAAATGTTTTGTTTTAGATTTTCAGTGCTGAGGAACGGACATCTCCTGCAGACGGAACTCATCAGTTTTTTTTTTGTTTTTTTAAATCAAAAATATTGATGTCAGGTTGTATATCCTGGAAATTAGTATTTTTAATCAAATTAAGAAAATACAGATGTTGCTCCAAAATGCTATTTTCACCAACTCTGGACCCAGATGAAACCTCATAGTTACATAGTAGCCTCAGTTTTGGACCAGAATTTCGAAAAAAGTGAATGAAAAAGCACGTTGGATTAATATATCAGCAAAGACCATGTCATCCTGAGGCCGGTCGTTTGAGACGTTTCCAAGGTCAAACCCAGACCCACCTAATTCACTCTTGAATCTAAACTTTGAGCCAGCTCACCCCTAAGGAAAGCTGAACTTGCCCTTGGCTCTGTGGACTCTTCCGAGCTAATGTTAGGTGCACTGAAGGTTTTCCCCTTGGAGATGGACTTATGTGGAAGACACTGAGGAATGGGCCACATTCTTACCAGACTGAGATATAGTATTGAGTCTCTACTGCCGTCAATAAGAACATGCAGGTCCTGTGGGGGATCAGGAACACATAGCTTTGTCAAGTCCTGTGGTCATCCACCAGTAAGATAGCTCAGGGTTATCTCCCAGACATTACACAAAGCGGCTTTGTTCAATGACCTGAGTTATCGTTTATCACAGTTTTTTAGTAGCCTATGGAATTCCCTTTTCCAGGGATACATTTCTCAGTACAGAGCCCATTCATGGGTGGTTACTATTAATAATAAAGTAAGTATATTGCGATATTCTCTAATGCAATTCTGAAGATGGAACAGATTCTACCGTCTATAGTCCACTGAGCTATCTGTGGGGTGCGGATGATGCACAGCATTCTCTTACATTACATGTAATGCAAATGTGCTTTTTAATACATTGTACACTTTGTCCATTAAGGCTATCTCGCTTTTTTTTTTACTAATTTTTGGTTCAGACATAACTCACAGAGTTCGTTACAGGGTTTCTATTGATGTCACAAACAATTTGATTGGTACAGTGGGTACAGTGGGTAAGAGGCCAGCTCTCTCTCTTTCTATATATATTTATATATACATACATACAGTGGTGTATCTTGGTTTGGTGCTTCCCTAGGCAGACAAAATTTCGGCACACCCACGACTTGACCCATAACCCACGTTGCACACCCAGGACATGCCCCATCATCCACATGCACCACATTAAATGCCTCATCACCCCCATTACATATCCTCATAACCCACGTTGCACACCCAGGACATGCTCCATTAACCCATCACATGCCCCCATCACCCCGGTTACATGCCCATATCACATATATAGAAACATATAGAAACATATATATAGAAACATATAGAATGTGTCGGCAGATAAGAACCATTCAGTCCATCTAGTCTGCCCAATTTTTTGTTGAGTACTTTTATTAGTCCCCCGTTCCCGGTTTTATAGCTAGGATAGCCTTGTGTCTATCCCACGCATGCTTAAAATCCTTGACTGTGTTTACCTCTACCACTTCTGCTGGCAGGCTATTCCATACATCCACTACCCTCTCAGTAAAGTAATACTTCCTGATATTACTTTTAAATCGTTGCCCCTCTAATTTAACACTATGTCCTCTAGTTGTGGTAGTTTTTCTTCTTTTAAATATACTCTCTTCCTTTACTGTGTTGATTCCCTTTATGTATATAAATGTTTCTATCATATCCCCCCTGTTACGTCTTTCCTCCAAGCTATACATGTTAAGATGCTTTAACCTTTCCTGGTAAGTTTTATCCTTCAACCCATGAACCAGTTTAGTATCCCTTCTCTGAACTCTCTCCAAAGTATCAATATCCTTCTGGAGATACGGTCTCCAGTACTGCGTACAATACTCCAAGTGAGGTCTCACCAGTGCTCTGTACAATGGCATGAGCACTTCCCTCTTCCTACTGCTAATACCTCTCCCTATGCAACCAAGCATTCTGCTAGCATTTCCTGCTGCTCTATTGCATTGCCTACCTACCTTCAAGTCCTCTGAAATTATTACTCCTAAATCCCTTTCCTCAGATGTTGAGGTTAGGACTGTACCAAATAGTCTATATTCTGCTTTTGGGTTTTTACGCCCAAGGTGCATAATATTGCACTTGTCCACATTAAATGTCAGTTGCCACTGCTCTGACCATTTTTCTAGTTGAGCTAAATCATTTGCCATTTGGCTTATCCCTCCATGAATATCAACCCTGCTGCAAATCTTTGTATCATCAGCAAAAAGACATACTTTGCCAACAAGACCTTCTGCAATATCGCTAATAAAAATATTAAAGAGAATGGGACCAAGAACAGATCCCTGAGGTACCCCACTAGTAACAAGACCTTGCATCGAATATACCCCATTGACTACAACCCTCTGTTGCCTGTCACTCAGCCATTGTCTAATCCATTCAACATTATTGAAATCCAAACTCAAAGATTTAAGTTTATTGATAAGCCTTCTATGTGCGACAGTGTCAAAAGCCTTACTGAAATCTAGGTAAGCAATGTCTACTGCACCACCCTGATCTATTATTTTAGTTACCCAATCAAAAAAAAATCAAAAAAATCACCCCCAATACATGTCCCCATCACCTCCAATATATGCCCAGATCACCCCTATACATGCCCCATCAACCCTAATGCATGTCCCCATCACCCCCAATACATGTCCCCATCACCCCCAATACATGTCCCCATCACCCCCAATACATGTCCCCATCTCCCCAGGACTTACCATTGTCCCTGGTGGCTAGTGGCAGGCAGCATGGTGTCCTTCACCGCTCTCCTGCGGTGTGTGCAGAGAGGTCACGTGACCAGGCACATGTCTGATATCAGAGCGCCGGGGTCATGTGACCTGTCCGCACTTCCTCGTCACACTGCATGGGGAGCCAAAAAGGCAGCATGGAGGTTAATCTGTGCTGCCTGTGCGGCTCCCTGTGCAGCCTCTTCCGATCTCCCCAGCCACCGTCTCTGCTGGCAAGCAAGGTTTTCTTTAACATTTTTTTTCACTTTGTGCCGCCCCTTAAAGGCATACAAGGCAAGTGCTGCCCTAGGCACTTGCCTTGCTCTAAATACATCACTGTATACATCCACACACACATCAGTCTGCGGGAATTATTTTTATGATAAAACGTACAAACAAACAAAAAGTACAATTTAACGTCATACACTAGATGTTCAGGGGAAAGTAATTATCTTCTCTCCTGTGAGCACGCGTTACTAAGATTTTTCTATGGTATTTGGATTACTGGTCACACCAAGTGTGTGCTTTACAGCACCTCACTAATTTGTTGGAAAAATACACTATTTTTTAATTATTATATTTTCATCATATTTTTTTCAAGGTGATACAAAAAAGGGAATGAGAGAAGCAATTTATTAATATATTAAGTGGTCTCAATATCATGGGTATTTTTTTTTTTATAGTGCCACATCATTGCGTTTATTCATCATTTGATTTTCAACTGAAAAATACAATAAATGTCTGTCCCTGGAACTGATGTCCTCCCCCAGCACTGGATGGAACTGTTCTCCAAAAAATAAAATATTATCATTATATTTTATTTAAAAAAGCAGATGGGCCGACAACGTATAAGGTATGAGGCCTGTTCCCTTGCAAATGGTTGCGTTGACGGCTTTGAGATCACTAACAGCAGCAAGTAGCGCTATTGTATATCATCTGTGTATGTGAAACAAAGAAAACATATATACACAAGGACAGGTTGAATTCCTGCTTAATGATTTAAAAGAATGAATAGCACATAGTAGGAACATGATCACCAGTGCGGATTGTAGACCGTACAAAGAAAATCTTTCCAATGAGCTTCTGATTATCCTACCTCTGCTTCCAAGAGTGCAAAATAAATCCACCCTGCAAGCCATGCAGCTAATCAATATCTACACTAATGCACCACAGGTGGAACTATACAGTATAAGGATCTCTTGTTCTAATATATTTATAGAGCTTCCAACTGCCCTGATTTGGGACCAGTATCCCGTGGCCATGTCTTCCATTGTCTTCTGTGGGAAAAGAGCAGGCCCTGCCCCCAGGGTCGGAGGAAGATGTGGGGAGGTATGTATTTACCCCATACCTATCAATTCCCGTCACTGTCCCTTCTGCTGTCGTCAACTGTATATCCCATGATGCTCAGCCGGTCCTTGTGGGAAATCTTGTCAGGTGGAATGCCAAAGGTAATGGCTTACTAGATACAATAAATTATTAGTATGATAAAGGTAATGATCACGATTATTGAATCAAAATGGATACGTATAATCTTGGAAATATGGATTTACAGGCTGTGTAAGGATATGTTTTATTGTTAACAAAGCAAGAGCAAGAAAGCAGGGACTGTTCAAAAAGTGTATCCAGTAGGGTACAGAGGATCTTCCGGGTTCAGATGTCAGAATGCACTGCATAGCTCATGAGAAGATGGGGGTATGGCTTGGAAAGGGGAGACTTAGTGCTACCCAGCTATGCTTAACCCAGATAATTGCCAATTGCAAGGTGCACCAACTTTAACACTCACTCTCCGACCAAAATCTAGTCCTGCGAACAGGTCTAGAGGCCTGCAGAGGCCATGCACACAACAGGAAAAGAAGACAGATCCGAGATGCGTGCAGATAAGGAGGGGCTCAGCCACGTTCCCACACCTGGAGAGTCAAGGTAGTGGGAGGAGAATGCCAAAGGGGCGGGGACAGCACGTATTGACCCTGATGAGTCAGGTGCCTCTATTGTGGCTAGTTCCCAGTTCCTGTGCTGTACCCTAGCAGAACTTTTTGTAACAACTCTGAGGAGGATCAGGGATGCAGAACCTGGTGTCGAAGGAAACTGAGGACTTAAGAGGTATTCGAGATGGATTTGACTCTGACCAACATGCACCCTATGGTTGAGCCGCAGATGGAGAAGGCCAGAGACTTGTGCGGCACACAGAACTACCTCCAGAACCTCAGTAACCCTAATAATACAAACAACTGAAGAAGCAGGTCGGGATAACAGCCGGTCCGAAGGGTAGGACAAGGCAGGATAAACGATGAACAGGCCGAGGTCAGAATCCAGGGAATCAATCAGGAACAAATAAGGAACAAGGACAAAACACCTTGTCCTGCTTGCTGCCTGCCTGGTTTAGGTTGAAAAAAGACTTGCGTCCATCAAGTTCAACCCTTTTCCTAATCCTTGTTTGCCGCTGCTGATCCAAAAGAATAAAAAAAGTAATTTCAAATTCTGCTTTCAATGGGGAAAAAAATCCTTCTTGACGCCAAATGGCAATCAGATTTCTCCTTGGATCAACAAGCACTTAATAAATATTACTGCCTATATTAACATATATAGCCCTCTATGCTCCGGCTCATTAAAAAATAATCCAGGACCTGATTAAAGGCATCTAATGTATCTGATAGCACCACCTCTTCAGGCAGTGAAGTCCATACCTTTATTGTCCTTATTATAAATAATCCCTTCCGCTATCGTAGACTAAATCCCCTTTCATCAAGTCTTAGCGGCTGACCTCTTGTCCTTTGTACTGCTCTGTTAATGAACAGGTCTTAAGAAAGCCCTTTAGAAAGCAGTAATCAATCATGGGGCCGAGTATTAAATATACCAACATCCTGGGACAAGATCCCGACATGTGGTAAAGGTGTAGCCTAAAATGGTTGGAGTAACTTGATGATGTGTGACACAAAGACTAAGCTCAAACATTCCAGATCCTGGCTGGTTGGAGGATTTAGGCTATGTTTGTACAGACATAGCTAGTTCCAGCTCAACGCTACCAGCCAATAGGATCAGGCATTTACTTTTTACTATGTAAAAATACCAATAAAAATCGATTAAAAAAAATAGGGGCAGGCAAGCCGGGACAGATCCAGTCTGGCAGGACGTCACAAACGGGTCGGTCACATCAAACCTGTGATGGTTGGAAAGTATGGAGCATACACACCTAAAATGAACCTGTAATCTCAGTCACTCTTTGGGGGCATTCCATATCCTAATGGCATTTAGGGCAAGCTTCCTACCTCTCTAAAACTTGATAACAACAAAATATATAAGCTAAGCAGTCAATTACGTTCTAAGCACCAGAGAAATGGAGGGGGGGGGGGGGAATGTTTTATTAAAAATATGCTAACTGCTGAAAGGTTAACAAAAACAGCTAAAACAACATATGTATAGTATTTAATTAATACATGGACAGATGTACAATCTGCAGAGCTGAAATATTGGTCATAGAAAAATCAAGTGGCAACGTGGAAGGGACAGACACCGAATAATGACTCGTGTGTTATACATTATACAAGAACAAACCAAACGACCAGGGCTGAGGCTTTAACTGGTAATGCAAGGCCATTGCACTTACTTCAGTCATATTCCAAAGATGAGAAGGCGCTAGGAACACATTCGTTCCAACAAGGAACCAAGGAATGAATGTTTTATGATTCTATATCCGTGCTCGGAGATGTGTCGTATTTTTATTTTTCTAAAGGTCAATGTAAGGCAAAAGTTGTAAAACTGGAACATTATCTTGGTGTCCACCTTTAAAATGTTGCCTTAGGATGATCTTTCAGCAGCACCATACTTGGGAAAGTTGCTGATCCCAGGATTTTCACCCTGAATTCATCAGGGGATAGGACATGGGCGGGGCCCGTTAGGGAAGGACTCAGACTTGCCTGGTAAAGTAATTACTGTCAAATTAAATTCAGTGACATCGATTAGAAGGCGGGGCTAACTCCCTTTGCAGCAGTTTTCAGGCTCCCCTCTCAGAGAATTCTGTCATTATTTTTTACTGTGTAAATCAGAATAAATCTTTTGAACTCAGCAGTGTGACGTGTTTGGAAAGCAGGGAGGCGTGGCTTCAGCCAGCGGTTTGTGGTACAAGGAGGAGGGTCTTGGGGAGATGGGCAGGACTGTTCCTATACCAACAGCTATTATTCTATTACACTTAATGTGCAGTTTTTACAAGACAGGGAAAGTTAAAGGGAAAAAAAATACAATCGACCTGTTACTTTATAATATATCGTAAATAGCTTTAAAAAAAAAATATTGTTTACTGTAGGCGAATCTGCCCCTTTAAGAGTGTCTTAGGGGCTACCTTCTTCTGGAGAGGGCACCAGTTTTTACAGCTTGGAAAAAGGATGTTTTGCAAACGGATTATTTGCAAACTTGGCTAATAAACAGCGGGGGCCACTGCAAACCTTTTTGTACGGGAACAGCTGGTCCAGATATTGCAGGAGAGACCTGCGCCATCTCTTAATTAGCGCGTCTAGGTGAGCTGCAGGGTGGTCCCGTCCAGCGTATCGTTTCCATTTAAACAATACATCTTGGGAGACATAGCACTGGACTGATGTAGTGGATCCCACTGCCAAGAAGCAAAATAAACACTCCAGTCAGCGGGCAGCACACAAAAGTAACTCACCAAATACATTTCATTTCCCCATGAAACGTGCGGACAAAGTGAGAATGAAAGGATACAAGCGACTTCAAACAGATGGTTCAAACATGTTTCCTTGGGAAGAATTAAAACGGCACATATGTCTGCTGGTGAAGAGCATAGTACATATGACACTCATAAATACAAACACACTTACATAATAGTTTTTGTTTTACAACACAATTACATCTGAGTGTGCTAACTATTACTGGGTACACGGAGCATGCGGCACACAGGCCAAGTGCAATTCGACCTTTTGTCTCTCTGGCAGAGTGGTGCCATTTAAGGGGAATTTTCATACACAGTTGGGTGTTTGAGATATGTGCAGAGGTAGGCACTGCACCTATTGCCCCAGTCGGGTCAATAATAATTGTAAGGAGCCCAGCACCACAGGTGGGGCATGCCAGACTGCCCTGACGTCTCTCGGGATAAATCCAACACTCACAAACAAACCTCCTCGTTATGGGGTTATGTGAGGATTTGAGAGGAGGTTTCAGAGCGATTTGCACAGTCCATGGATCATTATTGTCTTCTCTATACCCATTTCACATCTGGCTCCCTCTACGTTTGAGCCTTTGGCACAGAATCCAGTCCATTTCCACATCACTTTTCAGCCATTAATCTGCCCAAGTAGGCTTTGGGAGCCACACAGACCAATTCGGCTGCCAGTCTAGTTATTTGTACAAAATAGATACAAAGGGGGGTGGTGTATAGAAACTTCCGCACTGCAAAGTGCCGGCAGTTTTATAAAAAGACACAATCACCGTTTGGTATGTATAACGGCATATTGCGCCATTATACATACATCCTTAAAACACAAACTTATTTCCTCCCAAATTTCTAAAAATCATATACATAACCCAGGGGGTGAAACATAATAACTAGTGGACACTCACGCTTCTATTATTTGTGTACATCTGAGCTGGGGTTGAGGCTACCCTCCACTCCAGGGGTTAATTTGCAGCCTATTATCATTATTTTGGGAGCCAGGGAAAGGGTACTAGAATTCTATGTAAAACAAACAAGAAAGTTAGGAGCCAGCAGTAGGGATTATCATATAATTATTATGACATGATACGATCATGGGAGACACGGATCTGAATGAATTTCTAACCCAGATCAAAACACTCACATACCAGAGAGAAACAATATCAGTGATTTTATCTGCAGAGAAGATGGTGAGAAATGCAGTTGAAGCTGCTTTGTCACTTGGACATAAATCAGTTTAAATCGCCATTTTCAACAGATTAACACTACTTTCATCTAACAAAGTTATGATGCATTGTATTACTAATTCAGACACAATGCTGCTGGAGTTTATTAATTCTCAATTCTCCAAGTAAAATGACCGTTAAAGTTAGTTATTAATAAGTGTGTTTGTTTGAGTATAAGACGAGCCTGATTATAAGATGAACCCCTCCCCCCCCAAAAAAAAAAAATAATTTAGGGAAAAAAGAAAAAGCCTAAATATATGACAACGCTATAGGAAAAAGGTTTTACTAGTAAATATTAATTCACATGTAAACAGTTTTTTCATATTTAATAAACTTATGATTGAAAAACTGGATTTCTTGTTTTAATTTCCTTTTATTTGCCATAATGCCCCCCCAGAGTTGCCAATGCAATGATTATAAGACGTTCTCCCTGTCTTATATTTGAGCCAATATGGTATTAAATATGGGGGTATATTAAAGAAAAATTGCTACCCAGACTTTAAAAACAAGAGGTAGCAATAGTTATTTAACAAAGAATATATCTGATGTTAAAAGCAGTTTAAGATTCTTGCTACGTCTGATAACATCTCAAACATCCCATGTTCCCCGTTTTAAAAATCCAGGTGTCTGGGAGTATTGTACGATTTTTTATTCAGATTAATGTCATTGTAGAAATATTTCAACAAAGCAGAAAAAAACGCCTGCTAAAACGCCTGCTAAGGAGCAGAGACCAAGCGTACGTATTTTTAGAAAAAAGAATTTAAGTGTGAGACTTATTTTTAGCCTCCAGGTCTGCCCTGCAGTTAATTTTACTGTGCGTCCAAGGACCTTACATTTTTTTTATTATTCTTGCTACATATACAGACGTTTGCTCTCAGTTCTTCCTGGTGTCGGCTGCAGATTTTCGTTTGTTAAAAATATTTGAAAATTATCTGGGAAATTCTTTATTTGAAAAATTATTAAAGTGCTGAATTGTAAGTGTTACTCGTATCTAAAAAAAATGGACAAATAAATTCACATTAAAAGTGAAACTTTTATAGTAAAATGTGTTTTTATTTGATCCAGTTGAAAATGTATGTCTTGCAGCCTTACTCTTAAGTGTTGGACTTCCCAATAGTAATCCCTTTGTAAAAAAACATAGCTGCACCTATCCTAATCAGAGGCTTTGCATTGAGATTCATGGAGATGCCCACTGTACATGTGCAGGATGCAAGTGTCTGAAAAAAGTAGATATTGCACACTAAATGGAAGAAACTCCTGTTCATCTGCAGAGTAACAAGTGAAAACAAGTGCATCAAACATAGTCGAAGTCCCTCAGTTGAGATGCTAATAAACAATAAAAACTTAAGAGTTTATTATGGTGACATGGAGAAATGGGGAAATAAAACTTTGGTTCATACAGACCAAAAAGCTTTTTTCACTGCGACTATCAATAAGAATGCAGTAGGCTGAACTCCTCACCGGAAGAAGAAGAACCCAAAGTAAACAGAAAGCTGCAAAATAATTCACTTATTAATGCTTCTCTTGACTTTGATTGATGCAGACACACACGGCAGAGAAGAAAGGAAGACTCTGAAAAAAATACACATGGCGGGTGAAACGCCAGACGCGTTTCGAGTGCTACAGCGCTTATTCATAGGGAATGCAGATTTTAAAGTGAGGTATTAGCAGTAGAAAGAGGGAAGTGCTCATGCCATTGTACAGAGCACTGGTGAGACCTCACTTGGAGTATTGTATGTAGTACTGGAGACCGTATCTCCAGAAGGATATTGATACTTTGGAGAGAGTTCAGAGAAGGGCTACTAAACTGGTTCATGGGTTGAAGGATAAAACTTACCAGGAAAGGTTAAAGCATCTTAACATGTATAGCTTGGAGGAAAGACGTAACAGGGGGGATATGATAGAAACATTTATACACATAAAGGGAATCAACACAGTAACGGAAGAGAGTATATTTAAAAGAAGAAAAAATACCACAACTACAGGACAGTCTTAAATTAGAGGGGAAAAGTTTTAAAATTAATATCAGAAAGTATTACTTTACTGAGAGGGTAGTGGATGCATGGAATAGTCTTCCAGTAGAAGTGGTAGAGGTTAATACAGTGAAGGAGTTTAAGCATGCGTGGGGCAGGTATAAGGCTATCCTAGATATAAGATAAGGCCAGGGACTGATGAAAGGATTACTTTACTGAGAGGGTAGTGGATGTATGGAATAGTCTTCCAGTAGAAGTGGTAGAGGTTAATACAGTGAAGGAGTTTAAGCATGCGTGGGATAGGTATAAGGCTATCCTAGATATAAGATAAGGCCAGGGACTAATGAAAGTATTACATTACTGAGAGGGTAGTGGATGCATGGAATAGTCTTCCAGTAGAAGTGGTAGAGGTTAATACAGTGAAGGAGTTTAAGCATGCGTGGGATAGGTATAAGGGTATCCTAGATATAAGATAAGGCCAGGGACTAATGAAAGGATTACTTTACTGAGAGAGTAGTGGATGTATGGAATAGTCTTCCAGTAGAAGTGGTAGAGGTTAATACAGTGAAGGAGTTTAAGCATGCATGGGATAGGTATAAGGCTATCCTAGATATAAGATAAGGCCAGGGACTAATGAAAGGATTACTTTACTGAGAGAGTAGTGGATGTATGGAATAGTCTTCCAGTAGAAGTGGTAGAGGTTAATACAGTGAAGGAGTTTAAGCATGCATGGGATAGGTATAAGGCTATCCCAGATATAAGATAAGGTCAGGGACTAATGAAAGTATTACTTTACTGAGAGGGTAGTGGATGCATGGAATAGCCTGCCACCAGAAGTGATAGAGGTTAATACAGTAAAGGAGTTTAAGCATGCATGGGATAGGTATAAGGCTATCCTAGATATAAGATACGCCCAGGGACTAATGAAAGTATTACTTTAGTGAGAGGGTAGTGGATGTATGGAATAGTCTTCCAGTAGAAGTGGTAGAGGTTAATACAGTGAAGGAGTTTAAGCATGCATGGGATAGGTATAAGGCTATCCTAGATTTAAGATACGGCCAGGGACTAATGAAAGTATTACTTTACTGAGATGGTAGTGGATGAATGGAATAGCCTGCCACCAGAAGTGATAGAGGTTAATACAGTGAAGGAGTTTAAGCACGCGTGGGATAGGTATAAGGCTATCCTAGATATAAGATAAGACCAGGGACTAATGAAAGTATTACTTTACTGAGAGGGTAGTGGATGTATGGAATAGTCTTCCAGTAGAAGTGGTAGAGGTTAATACAGTGAAGGAGTTTAAGCATGCGTGGGATATACATAAGGTTATTCTAGATATAAGATTGGGCCACTAATGAAAGTATTGTGATTTGTTTTTGTAGTCAGGATTTGGGCAGACTATACAGCATGAATGGTTCTTATCTGCCGACACATTCTACGAGTTCAGCCTACTTCCACTTGTCTGTTTGGCTAGGACGTGGAGAGTGTACTTTCTTGCCAGGCTTGGAGTCTATGATTGCCACAATTGTGGTGTTCCCATCTGTTTATCCCCTTTTAATACAGCATGGCTTTTAACTCTAGACTGTGCCAGACACATTTCAAACACAAGTATACATCAAAAGGCTACAGGTCTCACAACAGTAAAGTAAAGACCACCAGTGAGCAATGCAGCTTTTGAAACACATATAGGTGAAACTTTAAGACCAAAATACTTCACTTTCACTCCAGAGAAGCCATAAAGCAAGGCTGCTTATACACAGAATAAAACCAATAGTAATAATAATAAAATGTCTCATTTGCACATGAAATGAACGATAGTTCTGCAGTCCCAAAAAACACATCTTTGCACTGGTGTTTCTGAATTTATAGACCTTGTCAATCCTCACTTGTGGGCAATTAAAAATTCAAGCCATAAAATGAGTTTGCATTTTTAATGAGCCTGGAAAAGGGAAGGATTCATTACTAATTGTCATTACGCTGAAGAGTCATCATTACTTACAAACAGAACAACATTTCAGATGATAAATGCACAAACGTAGAGCGGGACTGTCCCGAACTACATCTCGCAATATGCAAAATCCTTGGGGCTCACTTTAATTAAGCTGAATCCCCCAGAATAGACGAGCTACCCTGGCATACGTAGATGCGGTACCCGCCGATATTGGCAAAGTGATTCTGTGGCACGTTCTGGGGGGCAAAATAACATGTACTATGGGGGAAAGTGACACTGTGGCTTGTTCTGCAGGGGCAGTTCTGTGGGACAAAGTGACACTGTGGGATGTTCTGTGGGGCCAATGGACACTGTGGCATGCCAAATTGTGTTTGTGGAATATGAGTACAAGCCAAGTGCTGTGGGTGCAATATAGGTGCATGGCAAGTGCTGTGGGTACTGTATGGTGCTGTGCTAAGTCCTTTAGGTGCAATGTGGGTGCAGAAAAAGGGAATAAAAACAAGAAATGCAATTTTTCAATAACATTTTTATTACATCTACAAATAATTTAATGTGATATGAAAATAGTTGCATATAATATGAAAAAGTTTACATTTTTCTTACAAGTTTTTTTACAATGCGACTTTATAAAAATTGGGTCGAGGGGGGGCCCACTGCTAAAGACTTTGGCCAAAGCCCACTAGGGTCTTAAAGGGGCCCTGACACTACTAAGAAAATTTTATCTGAAAATTGACTCTAAATCAGATCATTTAAATGGCAACATCACTTTGATAATATATGAAGTCCCGACATCTCACGATACTTGTGCTTTACTTTTAAAGTTTATAGCGAGAACAGGTGCCCCGAAGGCTCAATGGTAAGCGAAACCTTCTAGCAGGTAGCACTAACGGGGTTTAGCTCTTTACAGATCACCTTTTTTTACAATTTTTTTTTAAAATTCTCTGCATGCACAGTATGAACAATATTTAGGTTAATAGTGTCCCTGTACCCCTTCCTGCCTGTATTACGTTCTATACCCTCCTACTTTTTAGTGCCTATAAAGCTTGTAGGATGGCACAGAACTCCCTGAGTTTAACAGCTCGTTGTGGCTTCCCGCGTGGGAGATGTGCTGCGTATCCTTCCACTAAGATTCGCATTGGGATCCCCCGCGTCAGATGAGGCCACTTTGAGCAGCCTAGGTCTGACGTGTAAAACGTAGCGATGCTCAAGGTGAGCGTCGACTACATTTCACTGAAGCCCTGCGTGCTCGAAATGCCGTGGCTTTTCGGGCAGCGAACCCCAGGGTCTGTAGAGACCCTAATTGGGTCTGTGCCTATGTCTCCCTGGCTCCCCATCCAGGAGCACAAAGACGGCTGTTTGGCGGTATGGGTTAACAAGTGCGCGAATGGGTTAACAAGTGCGCGAATGGGTTAACAAGTGCGCGAATGGGTTAACAAGTGTGATTTATGACAAGAAAGAATAGCTAGTGACGACTTTAAACAGACAAACTGTTTTCGCTGAAATTCTCTGCCGACACACATTAAAATACATGTAATTTCTAAAAATTAAAGACGGCTCTGATGATTATACAACAACAAAGAAATAAAGAATCATTACTAATTTGTGATCCAGCCTCAACAAACGAACACCATCTGATGTAATCACAGGCGAGCCCTGCAAGTGTCATTTGTAAAAACTGAAATATTGTTGAAAGCCAAAACATACACAAGACTTCCTATCTGTAATCAGAGCCTTCATTCCTTCTCATTACGATCTCATGAGCACATTAAGATGTTATTACCATTAATTACTCTGCAGCATCTATGCATGAGAAGTGACAGCCATACGTGCTCATGTGGGTGTGCTGATAGAGAATACCTGCATTATTACAGCCCTGCAATTGTGCTTATGAAACAAGTGGAAATGTTTGCTGGTAACACAAATTAGCTAATTTAACAAGCCGAAAATGATAAACGGATTTAAAGGCAAAAGTAGAAAAGAGACAAAATGTCGATGGACAGATCTCTCCTCGCTATACCACTGCTCTAGCCCCATAACGGACACAATAATGGTAAAGATTAAAATAAATACACTAATAATGATTAAAAAAAAAATGTAAAATGCATCAGCTCAAGAAAAAGAATCAATGAAGAGAGAGAGAGAAGTAAAGCAAGACACTGTATAAAAAGCAATACATATATGTAAGTACATGAAAGTAATGCATTCTTGGTTCTTGCCTTTCCTCAATATAAAAGAGAGAAGTACAATAATCCCCAATAGTTAACAGACAAAATAAAATCCACTCTTTGTAGGAGATTCCGCACTGCTACTCTTGTGAATGCATCCGAGTGTTGTTTAATTCTTGTTAATACTTTGAATGATCTTTATTACATCCAATCTATGAATTGATTTTTTGTAGCTTTCAGATCGAGGGCACGCTATGGCTGGTGCAAGCGTCATCATTCAAGACTAGAACCACAGGAAGGGTGTCCATAAAGCCAGGGGAAACATGCCTGATGAAGAGACCCGAGAGGTCTTGAAAGCTCCGCACTCTAAACCTAGTCAGTAAGTCAACTTGACTCTACATGTTTTATTTTGACCACTATCAAACTGAGCTTGAAACAGTTCGGCTGTTAGACTTTAAGGGTCATTTAGGTCCACAATTTGTGTATGGTGTAGACTGGAGATGGAAGATTTTTGTATTTTTGATGATGCTCACATATGTATGATTTGTGCGCATATGAGCAAATGTCTATTGTAACCTCAGCTCCGCCTTTTCCCCCTTGAACATGGAGAAGATTCCAAGGGAAAAATCAGCATAAGATAACTTTTAAGGGTGAGTCCTGCAGAGACAGCTAAAATCAAATAAATAGCTATACAGCGATCAGCCATAACATTATATATACACCGATCAGCCATAACATTATATACACCGATCAGCCATAACATTATATATACACCGACGAGCCATAACATTATATATACACCAATCAGCCATAACATTATATATACACCGACGAGCCATAACATTATATATACACCAATTAGCCATAACATTATATATACACCGATCAGCCATAACATTATATACACCGATAAGCCATAACATTATATACACCGATCAGCCATAACATTATATATACACCGATCAGCCATAACATTATATATACACCGACGAGCCATAACATTATATATACACCGATCAGCCATAACATTATATATACACCGATCAGCCATAACATTATATATACACCGATGAGCCATAACATTATATATACACCGATCAGCCATAACATTATATATACACCGATCAGCCATAACATTACATATACACGATCAGCCATAACATTATATATACACCGATCAGCCATAACATTATATATACACCGATCAGCCATAACATTATATATACACTGATGAGCCATAACATTATATATACACCGATCAGCCATAACATTATATATACACCGATCAGCCATAACATTATATATACACTGATGAGCCATAACATTATATATACACCGATCAGCCATAACATTATGACCACTGACAGGTGGCAAGCCGGCGGTGGCAGTGTGATGCTTTGTGTATAGTTCTGCTGGGACACCTTGGGTCATGCCATTCATGTGGATGTTACTTTGACACGTACCACCTACCTAAGCATTGTTACAGACCATGTACACCCTTTCATGGAAACGGTATTCTCTGATGGCATTGGACTCATTCTGCAGGATAATGCTCCCTGCTGCTAACGTCTTCGTGCCAGTTACCTCAGCACACCTTCAGAGGTCTAGTGGAGCCCATGCCTCGACGGGTCAGGGCTGTTTTGGTATGAAAAGGGTAGCTACACAATATTAGGCAGGTGGTCATAGTGTTATGGCTGATCGGTGTATATGCACCTTTGAAAAAAATATACCTCTAAACTTTCAGTTCCAATAAACGAATCAAAGACATGTTAAATATTAGAAGACTGCAGCTTAGGGTTGTTCAGTTTGGTTCTGCTCTGAGATTATATAGATTTGTTTGTCTGACAATTAAATGTAGATAACAGAGTAATACTGCATGGCGCGGATTACAGGTGGTTAGATGCTGGAACCCTAAAAAAGAAAAAAATGTATGAAATGAAGGCCGACAAAAAGAAAAAAAGCAATAAAGCAAAATGAGAAACAGGTTGGAAGGGCCTCCCTGCGACGTTTGCACTAAATGCTGGATGTCTATTAAAATCTTGATTAGAAGTTCAGCCAAGTCTGCTGTACACAGAGACGCCGCGTTTCTAATGACACATTCCTTAAACGCATTCTCACCCGCTGGATGAGTCCATTTCTTGCATTACCGCTAATTATTATTACCTGGACTAAAGTGACACTGAGAAGGGGCATGTGTTCCCAGAGCGATATGTACATTTCTTCTTTTTCCAAGACCCACTTTGGAATATGCCTTGTTCCCCGGTGATTAGCTGTAGACTGTGGAATGGAATTGTAGCTAAACATACATACTTCATATATTATATTTCCATTAGTTAAGGCTTATCTATTACTTGGGAGCTTCTACTGGCTACAGGCAGGGGTGAGTGGCACTCCTGTCCACTCTTTATTCTGGAGCACAGAGCTGCCTGCCTTTGGCCTCGTACCCTGATGTAAATGGTGATCGTCATATAGTTAGCCCCAGAGTAGTTTGCAGACAGATCTGAAGGACTGTGGATTTATGGCACTGTAACTTATCTCCAAACCCCCTCCATTGCAGTTTTTATTGCAGCACATAACTGTATGTATGATGATGCTGGTGGGGAGAAAGGGGGATATTATGTCACCACCTGAGGCCGGCAAATGATATACTGATAACTACAGAGATGTAATAAGAACTACTAATTATCAGGGAAAAACACACCCCAAATACATATGCACACCGATTAACCCATTATTTTCATTAGGGACATACATAATACCAAATGTATAAATGCATAGTTGCCAACATCAGCCATGTTTCCAGGGACACATATTTTGTCCACATGCTGCAAAAAGAGCATGCACAGTGCAGCCCAGTAAACTGAAGGGTGCATGTACACACAGACACAAGAAAATTAATCATGGTAGGTCGTAAGAGATCTCCACCCTGATTAATTAATTGTATTGTGTCTGTGTGTATATCCACCCTACATACTGCCAGGCTTTACTTTGCATGCTCTTTCTGCAGCATGTGGAACAAATATGTGTCCCTGGAAACATGGCCGATGTTGGCAACTATGTAAATGTTACCCAGGTCTTTTCCATCCAGGCTGGCTGATAGAGTGAAAGTAAGATTTGATTTGATTTGATTTGCACACAAGAAGCCATACAAAACATGCCAGGAAGGAGATGAAAAGAATAACAAAGTATTTGTATTCAGACCTGTCTGATAAATGCCTCACCTGGTTTTATCCGCTTTCATGGAAATTAAGACTTAACTAAAGGGGTGGAGAACGTGGGTCTGTGCTTGTGAACTCATGTACCCTTGCGTGTAATAAACCACACCCACGTGATTGTATGTTTAGTCACCTCGGCCAATAGACACCATTTAGAACCATTTGGCCCATCTAGTCTGCCCAAAAAATGCTTGCATTAGTCCCTGGCCTCTTATATCTAGGACAGCCTTACGTATACCCAACGTCCTTCACTGTGTGGAAGACTTCTTTATTGCTTGTATTTCCAGATGGGGTCCACTCGACAGTCGTATGGAGATGCTCTTTGAGCAGGCTGACCTCACGCCTCAGGACACAACAGGTTCAGTAATGATCGCACACCCTTCTGGTCAATATGGCTGGACTGACTCATGGGTTAAGTGCCACTGGAGATCAGGAAGAGTTCCTCCAAAACATGTCCTTACCACCGATCCAGAACACTCACACAATACCTTTTACTCCCTCCACTTCTTGGGAAGCAGTGAAGAGAATATTACGAAGACTGATGCTGGACTCAAAGGGACGGTTCCAAAATAGGTCCCTGGGCCTCTGCTTGCACTTATATTGGGGACTAATAAAGAACCCCAAAGACTCTCTGATTAAGAAGAGATATACAGGACTGAGGGTATAACCCTTCTGAGCCTATCCTATACTTGTCTTACTTTTCCCTATACTTGTCTTACTTTTCCTTATACTTTTCCCTATACTTGTCTTACTTTTCCCTATACTTTTCCCTATACTTGTCTTACTTTTCCCTATACTTTTCCCTATACTTGTCTTACTTTTCCCTATACTTTTCCATATACTTGTCTTACTTTTCCCTATACTTTTCCCTATACTAGTCTTATTTTTCCCTTTACTCGATCTTATTTGTCTAGTGTTCACTCCCTTTTCCTATACTCCTTCATTTATTTAACTCCCCTAATCCTTTTTTTTTTTCAGTGAAATTATTTTTTAAATATAATCTCAGTTGGATTTTGGCTCCTTAAAGGGCATTGTTATATATATAGGATCTGGTCTCTGAATGCCAACCCTGTCACTAAGCAAGCTTAGCCTTGACAAATGAGTGACCAGTCAGTTTGATTGCACCCTGAGACAGCCAAAGGATGTCCCTATTAAATTAGAGAGTTTAGTTTGGGTTACCCATATGGCGGTACTAAGTGCCAGCAGTTAATCTGAGGAATGTGCTAGGGAAGTAGTTCAAATGAAGGCATTTGTTTGAGTTCTGGTAAACCCATGGGTGAATATCTTTTGTGATATTCAGCTTGGCTACTTTGTCAATTCCCACTGTCCATGACCATGTATATTAGTTAGCGAGGTTTCTCTGAGGATACAGACACAGTCTAATATTACACGCTATGAAGAATCATCATGTTCTGTCGTTCTATACACCGGGATAAGCAAAACAAATAGTAGGGGGCGCAACAAAGTACACTTACGGGAACGTAAGGCGAATAAAGGTCCTGACCAAAATGCTTATATGACAAAAAGTTTACATAGCAAAGGATTCTGTTACTGAGTTGTCTTGTTCCTGAGAAGGAGAATGTGCTACTAAATTCTCTTCCCGAGTCTATAGTACACAGCTGGGAAATAATATTTTACTGTCTTTCATTAGAAGACATTGCCTGGCGGGCCCCCGGCCACCCCCTGATCCTAAAGCACATCTCGGAGAATTGGTGAGACGCCATGCTCGGCTCGCTACCACCGCACACTTACAGGGGAAGATAGCACGGCTGTTTACTAAGCTCTCTTAAATTACCAGTAGACAGGAAATGTTCACCTCGAACAGGAGAAGTCATCCTGCTAATATATACAGTGAATACTCACAGGCTCTTCTGATTAGCAGTTCATTTAATGAATTAGCCGTGTAAGGTAAATTAAGGATACAGTTAGGTAAGCTGAGAAAGGAGCAGATATCTTAAGTATTGAGTTAAAAAAAAATGAATGAATGGTAGAGATATATTGTTACAAATATATATATAGAGAACAGAACCACTCAGCCCATCTAGTCTGCCAAAATGTCTACCTGATCCTTATCTTATATTCAAGGATAGCCTTATGCTCATCCCATGCATGCATGCTGAAACTCCTTTATTGTATTACCCTCTACCTCTTCTGCTGCAAGGCCTTGCCATACATCCACCACCCTCTGAGTAAATCTAATGTTTAAGACCTTCTAAATGTTTGCTACCTTGTGTCAGTTGTAATAGAGAACTAGTCTCTTACACGTGTTATAGTAGACAGCGTTACATTATTATTTAGGAAATGGTTAAACATAGGGGATTTAATCCTATTTTACTGAAATGAAGGACCGACTACAAACAAATAAAAGTACCAACAGTGGCAGACTAGTCTGTGGAATAAGAGAAGGTGGGTTTGAAGGAGCGCACCATCCTCGTTCCTGCATATCCAATTTAATTTCTCGATTAGTGATATCACGAATGGCGTGGAAGCCATGGCGTGCCTGTACAGATGTCACAAAGATTTGTAACAGGTTTGATATTTCAAGGGGATGTAAACAAAGTGATTAATGACTCGGATGAACCAGACAAATGGAGTCTGCAAGTTGCATTTTAATGCAAGCGCTGTCAGGTGGAAGGCACTGAGGACATCAGAATTTAAAGCCAGGATACCTTATTAAACGAGCAGTATTCACAGAGACAAGTGCATGAGGGCTGGAGATTGTAATCAGTATGTTCTCTATTTATACAATGTATTTATACACAAGCACTCATTGATTCCACATTTGGCATCTCCTGATGGATACTCTCTGCCTCCCACTGTAGATCACTAAACGTTGCACACAGTTTGAAAGTTTATTTATTTAAAAAAAAAAGGCGCAATCGCCGTTTGTTATGTGTACTTTTTTATAACTCCCAACACTTTCCAGTGAGGGAGAGAGAGACCTCTGTCAAGCTGTGTCTGGCGGAGGAGTCCCCCGAAACAAATCTGGCGCTGAATTTTTTTATAGATAGGCTGAACTGGCGCAATGAGCTCTGCCACAACCTGAATCTATGTACTCAGCGTCGATGGCACAGACTCCTGTGAGTCTGCTTTATACATTGGCGCACACGCCATTGTCCCAATATTTTGGTGAGATTTGCGCGTGAGCCGTGTTTTTACATGTCCCCCATAGTTTTAGGACCACATGTTATTTATTTGCTTATTAGCAAGACTGCATTGCTGGACTGAGAGAAGCAATAGAACAAGCCTAGTGGCTCTCTCGGTGAGAGACTGTACGCAAACCTACAGCCCGTGGGGCTACTACATGCAGTAGGAACAAACCATCTGAACGGCTCAAGGTGAACTTTATAAAGAACATCTTGGAAAAGTGCAACGTTACGGTCATGTTACCTGGTGCCCTGAGATCCCGTAAGGCACTGGTTTTATATATATATTTTTCCCCCTTTCTGGTTCATATAAAAAGATTTCCATTTAAACCCATGACTGTTGAGAGTTGAAGATCTATAAGGCAAGCTGTGTTGGTCCAACTAACAGTGTGTGTTGACTTCAGTGAGGAGTAAGCACCTTCAGTACCATGGACAGCACAGGATGGGCTATAGAAAGCCCTGTTTTACACCCTGGCCATTTGCATGCAGAAGGCATAGTATGTGTTCCATAGTCTATTACACAGCTACAGCACAAATACCTAATACAAAATACCATGCAGCAATGCATCGTCATCCTATTATCCCCAAAATAAATGGCTATCTATGGGTTAATACGAGCTTAGCAATAACCAGCGAGGGAACTTTTAATCAGCTTTTGAATAGTGCTATTAGAAGCTATAACAATGTAGTTTAGAATACTGAACACACCTCCGGCATTAGAGGCTCATCTTCTCCTTCACTATTGGCTGTGTGCTGCCTGATTGACAAGCGCACACTCCAATGACGGCAAGAGACCGTAAATGGCACCTCCCTAGTCTACGCTTCTTACGGTGTCCAGGGGGGAATAACCCTTGTATAATGGAGCTTTCAAAGGGCAGATTTTTTTTTTAAAAAAGGCAGAAGTTAAAACAAATCCTTTCAGGGCTGCTCAGTTTTCCCCCATTTTATTTGCCGAGTGTAGAAAGGCACGGACACCCCCGTGTGTATAACACAGTCAGTCTAGCCGAACTGATGCTCACAATCGGTGGGCACTTTATTAAACAGCTGGTCAGGTTAGGGGGGTCGGCAGATGGCTGTGGGTGGGCAAGATGTCATTCCATACTTCAGATGAGAAACGTACTTGATGTGCTCTGCATGTAGGATTACAGTTACATCCCTTCATACCGCTAGAAATGAATAGTACGGTGAACCATCCACATGTATAGAAAGCGGAACCCTAAAAAACACTTTCTAATGTTGGGTCAGCTCTGTAATACGGTATTGCTTTATTTGTAAATGTTTTTACCTCTTTTAATGTGTACGGTGGAGCATATTGCCCTTTTGTAGTATGGTTAAAAAGAGTTCATTTTTGTGTATTTGAGTATGCAAAAAAAAAAACGAAAAATCAAGCTCCACCCCCTGGTTAAGTTCTAAAACTTCTGACTGTACAATGGTACTCTGAGCATTGCATATGTCTAGAACCAAAATAATAAGGGAACCACTGGACATGTATGGTGGTGACATCCAGTCAGGGTGGTGGGTATGGGGGGATATTGGAGTTCATAATGCGTCTCATGGTTCGGAGAGGTGTCTGGGGTCTAGATGACAAATCATCAGAAACATTCCTGCAAAAAGTATATGTTAAAAACAGAAATTGCAAAAAACTAAGAAAAAACCCAACAAATGAAAACATTTTTAAAGTGAACGCTTTATTATACATTTACTGGTCATTTTTTTTTTTTTTTTTACACGTGTGGCCCTTATAAAAAGGTATAAATATAAAGTGTTTTTTATTATGTTCTTTAAGATGTACGTCTACATTTCACAAGTATGAGCTGCAGGGACAGAGGTGTTTTCACTGTGATAGCAAGCTGTGATATAGGTTAACACCTTCTCATGGCTGTAGTAAAATTATATATATATATATATATATATATATATATATATATATATATATATATATAAATCAGCTATGTGTTACCACATCTGTCAGGCTAATTGACTCAATAGATCAAATGCGAACGCTCAAAGAGATCTTAATAACAGAGTGGCGAGGACCTCGAAGATAATGGTATCATTCTCACCGATTCTCTCGTTGCGGCCCTGCATTGATTATGTGTATAATTTAGTATGTTAGCGTAATGATCCAAATATGCTAATTGAGCAGTGTGGTAAGCGTGTGGATAGTGTTCTGAGATGATCTGTCACCTTTTGCACTTATCATGCTGTTACTCTCATAAATGGAACATAAAACACAGGCTTTGATTATATACGCTAGCGATCCGGTTTTTAACATACACGTATATTAATGGGAGACAGACAGCGGCGAGCAAAGAAAATGCAGGACTGTGTGATGTTAAATATATACGTTAAAACATGAAATAACAAGAGAGAAAAGGTCTTCTCTACATAACAAACCAGCTCCGGCTAACTGATAGCTTTTCGCGTTGGTGTCGCAAAGGCTGAGGATAGTGGGAGTTGTAGCAGAGCCATACCGCGAAAACGTTGCTTTAAACAAATCACAGAAATCCACTGGCACAGTGGGGCCGATTTATTATCCGGATTTTCCATGTCTGAGATGTGAGCAGCTGTAGCGCTAAACAAAAACCCATGTACTACTGTAATCGCTGGGCAAATGGACTGCTGGGTAAATGTCAGGTTTTGGGGATTTAAAGGGACGGTGTCACCTTAACATTGTTTTACCTGTAAATGTAGAGAATAAGAAATTATTGAAAATGATCGATACTTTGTATTAGCAAAACTGCCAGCAAATGTCTAAATTAGGAGAACAATGTGTTTTAAACGTGTCTGTGCAATCTCCTGCTTATGACATCACCTGTGACACGGTATGCAGATGAACTGATTTTCAATGGGAGATGTGTAATTTGCATACCGTGCCACAGGTGATGTCATATGGAGGAGACATTTAAAAAACAATTTTTCTCCTAATGTATGCCTCTGCTTGCAATGCAGCTCACACAATAGATAGATCATGTTTTATTCTCTACATTCACAGCACACACAATGTTTAGGCCAATACCTAAAATTTAAAAAAAAATATATCAAAAGTAATCTATACATTGTATTTACATGATAAGCAAATGATAAATTAAGAGAAACTTTTTTTTGGGGGGGGGGGGTTGTTTTTTAAAGTGTCACATTTGTGACATCACAGTGTGACTGGATATGTGCAAATGAGCTACTTTTCAATGTAAAATGTATAATTTGCTAATGAAACCAAACGGTAATGTCATCAACAGGAGGCACCACATATATGTTTAAAACATTGTATTAATTTATTCATTTACTTGCAATTCTGCAAACACAATGCATGGATCATGTGTCATCATGTATTAGATTCTTCTCAGTCATAAACAATATGCAGGTGATAGATCTGTACACCAACGAGTGTATCCAAGGGTAAAACGATCCATTACAAAAAAAGGAAAGACAAATGTTATTTTTGAATTTTACCTTTATTTGGAAGTCAATATGTCCATACAAATAAAACAAAGTAGTAACAAGCGAAACATGCGTGAAGGAATAACTATGAGATATCTGCTCTTACAAATCTTTACTTATTTATTACATATGATACGCATATAAATAGGTACATTGTACTGTGGCATACGCTTCTTTTTAAATTATACAAAAAGCAGATAAGACTCTGACACAGTACAGTTTATGAAGATTATAAGTACAGGTTCAGTGTCCCTGATCGAAAATGTTTGGGACTAGAAGTATTCCAGATAACGGGTCATTTTCACCATTTAGATATATTAAAGCCTCTCATGTAATCCAGTAATATCAATGTAAATACGGTATATTAGCAAATAAATCACTGTTACTGGGATGTAGCCGTGATGTGAGGCATGGTTGGGAACCTACCGTTGGCGTGTCAGGTCTGCACACGTGTCATTGTATGACCCTTTGTGGGCATGGGGGGATCCGAGCATGCATGGAAAGGCTATATCACAGCTTAAGGGGGCTGCACACTGAATCCACTGCTGTGCGTTTGCATTCTGATAAGTGTGTGGAATTTGCAACTTGTGGCAAAATCACCAATTTTTTGGGGATAACAGATCATTTTGGATAACGGATTTCTGGACAATGGATACCAAACCTGTACTGGTAATGCTAAGAAATCCTCACAATTTGGAACTCTGACTTTCTAACTACAGTAAGGCACATTGATATTGACTGCACAGCTGCTAATAGACCAGATCGACTTATAAGAAAAAACTAGCACACTCCCAATCAAAGCTGTACAATGATTGGATATTATATTTGGAGGTTAGAGCCAATCACAAACCAGCCTTACAGGAGGAAAATAACATCCAAACAGTCAGATTTGGTATCTTTATGTGATGAGTAGATGCCAGATGGATTTTGTTTTTTATATTGTACTTACCTCTGAGGAAGCCATTTGAGGGCGAAACTTATTTGGTGTTATCAAACAAGCTCAAATCATAAAGGGGCGATGTACTAATGCTGAAAATAATCTGTCTTCCAGAGGTTACAATTTATTAATCTAAAATATTTTAATATTATGCACTATGTACTTTTTAGGTATGGCTTTAAATCTCTGCATATTACAAACAATATATCATTTATTTACTTGTTTTGAAGCCCCTGTCTGAGAAAGCGCTCCCACCTGCAAAGTATAAATAGACTTGAACCTTTTTAATGTATGTCACATTTATGAGTGTCTGTTTGTTTAAATCATTACACCAACTGGTAAAACTAGTTATGCAATGGCAAGTGCTTGGCTTTAGTTTCAGTATGGGCCTTGTGCGTAGAGTCATAGAAAGCTGGCATCTTAATGCTTGCTGTATACAGTAGGCATATCTGCCAGACCAGGGATCGGCAAACTGCTCTTTGGCAACATGACTGCGGCTCTTGCCACTGTTGCCGGGGTTTTTTTTTTAAGTCTGCGCAGAAAACCACAGAAGTGACCTCTCCTCCCAAAATACCCATATTTGCTCCAATGTAAGACAAA